>JAOWBW010000386.1:692738-1117046 GCA_026119855.1 Campanula takesimana | reverse complement strand
ATAAACTTTACAAAAAGATGAAAATGACCTAAAGCTAAACTTTTCGAAAAGTAACCTAATCTGTGAAGTTTTTCAAAAGCATAAAAATACTGTCGGCCGCCCCATGTCATTGCTTGCGTCTTTGTGATTGATGCTGTCATTGCTTACGTTTCTAGAAGTCTCTGTGTGTGCTGTCTATTGTGGAATTGTATCCCCATCTGATTGTGCGTCTTGCATGTTGTCATCGTATGGATTGCCTAGTCCTGGATAGGACCATGGCCTTTCTTCATTGGTAATGTGCTGTTCTTCTAATGTCTCGCCTTCTCCAGAAATGGTAGAAGCATGTTCCAGTTGTCTGTTGCCCAAAGTTGTATGTAATGTCCTTCAGCCATTAGCTTATAGAGCTGCCATGGGAAGTTCTTCGGGAGATCTGGTGTTTGTTGATGTCGCTTTATGAATCCGGTGTGGAAGTCCGTGATTTTGTCTACATCTTGCTCATGTAACCAAGCAAGGCTTGTGAAATCAATATGGCTTTCTATTTTGACTGCTACTGATAGCAGTTTGTGATCTGAGATGTTACTGCTGATAAAACCCTCTTCCTTGCGGGCCTGTATGTATGGCTGTTTGATTCTGGAAAGGATGCGAATATTTTTGCACCCAACCTTTTGTGTGTAAGAGTGTGTGGCTATATTTCCAGCTACCATTGTAAATTTTTCTCCAAATGTGTTTAAGATTTCTTCTGTAGACGGATTTAATCGGAACTCAATGTAATCGATCATTCCGTAATGGTAAAACTGTGTGATAAGTTCTTTTGGCATGTCAGTTTTGAAAAGATCTATCTGTAATAGCAAAATTCCTGTATCATGTCCATTGTTGTCTACCCTTTCGACTACTGTTATTCCGCTGTAATTTAGTTCTTTAAATACAATTTGAACTATTTTTTGCTGTAACTTATACAGGATTAAGGGAAATCCAGTACAAATTTTTTCTGAAATTATGTCATCGAGGCCTTCGATTTTTTCCAGAACGGGTTTCAGGTGTGCCTCCATGGAATGTCCAGTATTCGAGCCTTAAAGTTGTCAAAGTTTCTGTAAATTGGCTCTTTTAGTTTGTTTTTAAGAGTTTCTATCTCTTGTTTCAACTTTTTATTTTCAAGTGTAAAGGTGTTTGAATTTCCTTTCCCTTTTGAGAAAGCTTATGTTGTAAATTTGAAATGATTTCTTCTTGTTTTTGGATGATCTGTTCGGGACTTTCTTTTATTATTTGAGAAAATGTTTTTACTTCTTCGGGTTCAATAAAGAAGTTATCAAGTCCAAAATATCCTCTTGCCATGCTTATGGCTTCGAAAAACTGTAATACCCTTTATAGAGGGGATCTATACACTGTATGTGTTTTGCCACTGTTTCCCATTTGTTAAAGACTCCAATTTGGTGCCTCTAAAAATAATGTAATGTGAAAACCGTTTGGGTGTAACTGTATTTCTCGGACGCTTTTCGAGTCATTTCGAGAAAATAAAAACCCAGGGAATTTAAAATTTGAACCTTTTTTGTTGATTCATTGGGAAATGTATGTATATGCCAGAGATTATCAAGAAGGCATTGTTGTTTGTCTGTTAATCCAGTCCCAAAAACGGGCCTGAATTTTGTTTATCCTCGGTACAATAGGTAAAATGTTTGGGCCGAATGTATTGTTTGTTGTTGGGCTTTAGGTTGAGCCCTGTTTGTAACAAAATTTTTATCGGACATTTTTTGTATACGGCTTGGCCCAGCCTGTGAGAATGCTTGTGACTGACTGTTGGAATTGTTAGCTGTAACTGTGCTATGTTGTCACTACTGCTGTCACTGTCAGATGTATCCATGGATGTATTCTTTGTCTGTTTTGGGATGTACCACTCTTCTAAATCCTTTGTCTTTCTCCATGAAACAATCTGTTCAAATTTCTAGATAAAAGGTCAGCAATAGTATTATTTTTTCCTTTAATGTGTTCAAAATTAATACTATATCCGCTTCCTTGTATTATGTTTTGTAAATTAATCCATCTAGTCCTGTTGACCTTTTTACTTTGATCATTTTTTATAAATTTAACTATTGCCTCACAATCTGTTCTAATTGTAAATTCTTTATTTAAGAAAATCTTAAATTTTTCTAAGGCATTTATCAAGGCTTGTATTTCATAATCTAGGCTAGTCCAATTTAATCCTGTTTTATTAAAGTTTCCGCTAGAGTATGCGCAAACTTTTTCGCTATTTTTAGGTGAATATTTATCTGGTTTACAAGAAGAACGGCTCCCCATCCTCTTTACACCCATCTGTTTCTATTATTATGTAATCAGTAACTAGGGGTAATTCTAAAGGTTTAATCTTTTTAACTACCTCTTTAATTTCTTTTACTAAATTTATATCTTCCTTGTTAAAATGTCTTTGTCCATTTTTTGTGGTTTTACTATATAACGGTCCTACTAATTTAGATAAATTAGGATAAATTTTCTAGCATAATTGACTAAACCTAAGAAAGCTTGTATTTGTTTTAAAATTTCTAATTTTTCTGGGAATTCTATAATTTTTGTAGCAATATGGGGTTGTAATTCTATTTTCCCATTCCCTATTTCTAATCCTAAAAAGGATATCTTTCGTTTAAAGAGCTCCATTTTCTTTTTTGATACAACTATCCCATGATTTTTATTTCGCTAAATACTTGTTTTAAATGATTTTCGTGTTCTTTAATTGTTTCACTGGCTACTAAAATGTCATCTATATATACCATGCAAATTCATATTTTAAGAATATGTTATCCATAAACCTTTGAAAGATTGAAGGGGCATTTTTTAAACAAAACTTAACACATTCCATTCGAATTGTCCTTCGGAACATATAAAGGCTGTCCATGGTTTAAATTCCTCTGTTAATTTGAGTTGATTGTATCCTGATTTTAAATCAAATTTGAAAATACCTTTTTCTTTTGTATTAAATTTATTAATGAATCTTTATTAGGTATATTGTATCCGTCATCTTCTGTATTGTCATTTAGCCTTTTATAGTTATAGACTATCCTAGCTTTTCCCCTTTTTATTTCGCTATGATTTCTAACTATAAATGCTGCTGATCTATGTGGACTTTCCGATTTTCTAATTAATTTTTGTTTTATCATTTCAGGTATTTGGTTTTTGAATTCCTCTTTATCTAGAGGACTGTATTCAATGTTTGCTGTTCTTATAGTTATATCAGGGTTTTTTATTTTAAACTTACATATATATGTAACTTTCGAGTTCATAATGTCTTCTCCTATTAGTCCTATTTTTTCTAAGTGTAAAATGATAGGATGGTTATTACTTTTTGTTATATCTAAGCCTTTTTCTAACTCATGTGTTAGCATATTTGTAAAGAGTTTTAATGTTTCATTTTCGATGTTTATATTTGTTTTAGGGTGAGTTTGGCGTAAAAATTCTAAGTGGCCAAGTCCACCACGCTTCTGTGCTAACTCTGATGTTTGTGTATATCGAAGGGTTGGTATACTATAAATGTGTTTGCTTAAGGTGATATAATTTTTTGTAATAGTGAATTGCACCCTGTAATCCTAATATAAAATTAAGGCCTAATATGAAATCTTTTGATTTTACATATTCAGGACTAATGTTTACCTGGGGTATATCATATTTTAAACTGTAATACCATTTAGGGGGGTATAGGGCAGATTTAACGTCTTCTGTTACCATAATAATTTAAAAAACATAATTTAAAATTGAATAATATAAAAGACATAGAAACTTACTAGATATAAGCGGAGGCGGGTATTTATGCAGGGGGATCTTGGCGTCTTATTGACAATGGCTGGTACACTCCTTTTTTTTTTTTTTTTTTTTTTTTTTTTTTTTTTTTTTTTAATATAGGGCTATAATATGAAGTACTGAAGGATTCGAAGGAATTTAAGTAATTAACTAGGGGAGTCGGAAGGGGGTTTTAAGCTGCCATTAAGAAAGATTGCTTTTTATTAAATTGCTCTCGTGGTTTTTTGGTCGTACTTACAAATGAATGAACTGAGGTTTATATAGCCTCGAAACCTATCACCTATCTAAGCCGGTTAAAATTACCGGAACCTAAGAATAAACTTTTTACAAATTTCAACCTATGAACAGTAAAAGGCGAAATAATTTTCGCAAAAGTAAACTTTACAAAAAGCTGAAAATGACCTAAAGCTAAACTTTTTGAAAAGTAAACCTAATCTGTGAAGTTTTTCAAAAGCATAAAATATTGTCGGCCGCCCCATGTCATTGCTTGCGTCTTTGTGGTTGATGTTGTCATTGCTTACGTTTCTAGAAATCTCTGTGAGTGCTGGTCTATTGTGGGAATTGTATCCCCATCTGACTGTGCGTCTTGCATGTTGTCATCGTATGGATGCTAGTCCTGGATAGGACCATGGCCTTTCTCATTGGTAATGTCTAATGTTCCAGTGTCTGTTGCCCAAAGTTGTATGTAATGTCCTTCAGCCATTAGCTTATAGAGCTGCCATGGAAGTTTCTTCGGGAGATCTGGTGTTTGTTGATGTCGCTTTATGAATCCGGTGTGGAAGTCCGTGATTTTGTCTACATCTTGCTCATGTAACCAAGCAAGGCTTGTGAAATCAATATGGCTTTATATTTTGACTGCTACTGATAGCAGTTTGTGATCTGAGATGTTACTGCTGATAAAAACCCTCTTTCTTGCGGGCCTGTATGTATGGCTGTTTGATTCTGGAAAGGATGCGAATATTTTGCACCAACCTTTTGTGTATAAGAGTGTGTGGCTATATTTCCGGCTACCATTGTAAATTTTCTCCAAATGTGTTTAAGATTTCTTCTGTAGACGGATTTAATCGGAACTCAATGTAATCGATCATTCCGTAATGGTAAAACTGTGTGATCAGTTCTTTTGGCATGTCAGTTTTGAAAAGATCTATCTGTAATAGCAAGATTCCTGTATCATGTCCATTGTTGTCTACCCTTTCGACTACTGTTATTCCGCTGTAATTTAGTTCTTTAAATACAATTTGAACTATTTTTGCTGTAACTTATACAGGATTAAGGGAAATCCAGTACAAATTTTTTCTGAAATTATGTCATCGAGGCCTTCGATTTTTTCCAGAACGGGTTTCAGTGTATGCCTCCATGGAATGTCCAGTACTCGAGCCTTGAAGTTGTCAAAGTTTCTGTAAATGGCTCTTTTAGTTTGTTTTTAAGAGTTTCTATCTCTTGTTTTAACTTTTATTTTCAAGTTGTAAAGGTGTTTGAATTTCCTTTCCCTTTGAGAAGCTTATTTGTAAATTTGAAATGATTTCTTCTTGTTTTTGGATGATCTGTTCAGGACTTTCTTTTATTATTTGAGAAAATGTTTTTACTTCTTCGGTTCAATAAAGAAGTTATCAAGTCCAAAATATCCTCTTGCCATGCTTATGGCTTCGGAAAAACTGTAATACCCTTTATAGAGGGGATCTATGCACTGTATGTGTTTTGCCACTGTATCCCATTTGTTAAAGACTCCAATTTTGGTGCCTCTAAAAATAATGTAATGTGAAAAACGTTTTGGTGTAACTGTAACTGTTATTCTCGGACACTTTGCGAGTCATTTCGAGAAAATAAAGCCCAGGGAATTTAAAATTTGAACCTTTTTTGTTGATTCATTGGGAAATGTATGTATATGCCAGAGATTATCAAGAAGGCATTGTGTTTGTCTGTTAATCCAGTCCCAAAAACGGGCCTGAATTTTGTTTATCCTCTGTACAAATAGGTAAAATGTTTGGGCCGAATGTAATTGTTTGTTGTTGGGCTTTTGGTTGAGCCCTGTTTGTAACAAAATGTTTATCGGACAATTTTTGTATACGGCTTGGCCAGCCTGTGAGAATGCTTGTGACTGACTGTTGGGAATTGTTAGCTGTAACTGTGCTATGTTGTCACTACTGCTGTCACTGTCAGATGTATCCATGGATGTATTCTTCGTCTGTTGGGATGTACCACTCTTCTAAATCCTTTGTCTTTCTCCATGAAACAATCTGTTCAAATTTCTAGATAAAAGGTCAGCAATAGTATTATTTTTTCCTTTAATGTGTTCAAATTAATACTATATCCGCTTCCTTGTATTATGTTTTGTAAATTAATCCATCTAGTCCTGTTGACCTTTTTACTTTAATCATTTTTTATAAATTTAACTATTGCCTCACAGTCTGTTCTAATTGTAAATTCTTTATTTAAGAAAATCTTAAATTTTTCTAAGGCATTTATCAAGGCTTGTATTTCATAATCTAGGCTAGTCCAATTTAATCCTGTTTTATTAAAGTTTCCGCTAGAGTATGCGCAAACTTTTCGCTATTTTTAGGTGAATATTTATTTGGTCTACAAAGAAGAACGGCTCCCCATCCTTCTTTACACCCATCTGTTTCTATTATTATGTAATCAGTGACTAGGGGTAATTCTAATGGTTTAATTTTTTAACTACCTCTTTAATTTCTTTTACTAACTTCATATCTTCTTTGTTAAAATGTCTTTGTCCGTTTTTTGTGGTTTTACTATATAACGGTCCTACTAATTTAGATAAATTAGGAATAAATTTTCTAGCATAATTGACTAAACCTAAGAAAGCTTGTATTTGTTTTAAATTTTCTAATTTTTCTGGAATTCTATAATTTTTGTAGCAATATGGGGTTGTAATTCTATTTTCCATTCCCTATTTCTAATCCTAAAAGGATATCTTTCGTTTAAAGAGCTCCATTTTCTTTTTGATACTACTATCCCATGATTTTTAATTTCGCTAAACACTTGTTTTAAATGATTTTCGTGCTCTTTAACTGTTTCACTAGCTACTAAAATGTCATCTATGTATACCATGCAAAATTCATATTTTAAGAATATGTTATCCATAACCTTTGAAAGATTGAAGGGGCATTTTTTAAACCAAAACTTAACACGTTCCATTCGAATTGTCCTTCGGAACATGTAAGGCTGTCCATGGTTTAAATTCCTCTGTTAATTTGAGTTGATTGTATCCTGATTTTAAATCAAACTTTGAAAATACCTTTTTCTTTTGTATTAAATTTATTAATGAATCTTTATTAGGTATATTGTATCCGTCATCTTCTGTATTGTCATTTAGCCTTTATAGTTATAGACTATCCTAGCTTTTCCCCTTTTTATTTCGCTATGATTTCTAACTATAAATGCTGCTGATCTATGTGGACTTTCCGATTTTCTAATTAATTTTTTTTATCATTTCAGTATTTGGTTTTTGAATTCCTCTTTATCTAGAGGACTGTATTCAATGTTTGCTGTTCTTATAGTTATATCAGGGTTTTTTATTTTAAACTTACATATATATGTAACTTTCGAGTTCATAATGTCTTCTCCTATTAGTCCTATTTTTTCTAAGTGTAAAATGATAGGATGGTTATTACTTTTGTTATATCTAAGCCTTTTTCTAACTCATGTGTTAGCATATTTGTAAAGAGTTTCAATGTTTCATTTTCTATGTTTATATTTGTTTTAGGGTGAGTTTGGCGTAAAAATTCTAAGTGGCCAAGTCCACCACGCTTCTGTGCTAACTCTGATGTTTGTGTATATCGAAGTGTTGGTATACTATAAATGTGTTTGCTTAAGGTGATATAATTTTTTGTAATAGTAATTGCACCCTGTAATCCTAATATAAAATTAAGCCTAATATAAAATCTTTTGATTTTACATATTCAGGACTAATGTTTACCTGGGGTATATCATATTTTAGACTGTAATTTCCTGAGAAATCTATAAATTGTATCCCTATTGGATCTATATAATGTGTAATTGTCATTAGTCTATCTTCTATAGTTCTTGTGACTAATTTATAAGGTAACTCCTTTTTAAACTGTGTTGGTACCATACTATGTGATATTACACTTTTAGTTGCTCCTGTATCTAATAATGCTGTAAGATCTAAGTATTTTTGGTTATCTAACCATAATCTACATTGTAGATTAATCATATTTGTAATATTTTTTTTGTTTGGATTAACGTATGTTCCGCAGACATATTAGTTAAATATTCTTGTATTAAGGGTTCTATATCAGACTTTGAAAATACCTTTTTCTTTTGTATTAAATTTATAATGAATCTTTATTAGGTATATTGTATCCGTCATCTCTGTATTGTCATTTAGCCTTTTATAGTTATAGACTATCCTAGCTTTTCCCCTTTTTATTTCGCTATGATTTCTAACTATAAATGCTGCTGATCTATGTGGACTTTCCGATTTCTAATTAATTTTTGTTTATCATTTCAGGTATTTGGTTTTTGAATTCCTCTTTATCTAGAGGACTGTATTCATGTTTGCTGTTCTTATAGTTATATCAGGGTTTTTTATTTTAAACTTACATATATATGTAACTTTCGAGTTCATAATGTCTTCTCCTATTAGTCCTATTTTTTCTAAGTGTAAATGATAGGATGGTTATTACTTTTTGTTATATCTAAGCCTTTTTCTAACTCATGTGTTAGCATATTTGTAAAGAGTTTCAATGTTTCATTTTCTATGTTATATTTGTTTTAGGTGAGTTTGGCGTAAAAATTCTAAGTGCCAAGTCCACCACGCTTCTGTGCTAACTCTGATGTTTGTGTATATCGAAGTGTTGGTATACTATAAATGTGTTTGCTTAAGGTGATATAATTTTTTGTAATAGTAATTGCACCCTGTAATCTAATATAAAATTAAGGCCTAATATAAAATCTTTTGATTTTACATATTCAGGACTAATGTTTACCTGGGGTATATCATATTTTAGACTGTAATTTCCTGAGAAATCTATAAATTGTATCCCTATTGGATCTATATAATGTGTAATTGTCATTAGTCTATCTTCTATAGTTCTTGTGACTAATTTATAAGGTAACTCCTTTTAAACTGTGTTGGTACCATACTATGTGATTATTACACTTTTAGTTGCTCCTGTATCTAATAATGCTGTAAGATCTAAGTATTTTGGTTATCTAACCATAATCTACATGTAGATTAATCATATTTGTAATATTTTTTTGTTTGGATTAACGTATGTTCCGCAGACATATTAGTTAAATCTTCTTGTATTAAGGGTTCTCCTACCTTTTGTTTATTTTTATATACTGTGTTTTCTATTCGTGAGACTCTATCCTCAATGTTTGACAATTTTAAATTATGTAATTCATTTGTAATTTCGTGTTTATTTATTTTTTCTATAATCAGTTTTGTATGACTTCTTCTGAGGAATTGTTTTCTATAGTCATACTTTGATTATATAATGTATTTAGACATAAGTAACAGATTTCTTTAAAGCATATGTTACATTGTGATCTTTCTCTATACTAGGAAAATATCCACAATTAAAACATTTAATGTAATTGTTTCCTCGTCTATTTATCCAGTTATGTTTACATTCTTCTTCTTTATTCATATATGTGTATGTTACTTTAGTGAGTTGACTATCCTCGTCATCACTATAAATGCTGTAGACTGACTCATTATCTGAATTTGTCATTTCTAACGGTTCTATTTTGTATTCGCCTAGTTGTTCTACTAAATTACTTCTTTCTGTATTTTTGTTTTTATTTGGGCATTTATTTGCTAAATGTTTTTCGTCGCCACAAATAAAGCATTTACATTTTCTAGTTTGTGGTCTTTTAACATACCTATTACCTGTGTAAGGTTTATATCTCTTTTGTATGTAGTACTTTTTCTTATAAATTTCCTTGTTGGTTTATTATAATGACCGTAAGCCTGTGGTGTATATATAGCTGTTTTACAAAAAGCGTAAGCACTCTTTTTTAATTGTTCTTGTAGGGTTACTTCTTTACATTATCTTCTAATATAGTAAATGTATACGTAATTCTAGGTCCTATTCCTAGATTCTTTTTATCACCAAATTGTTGTTTCCAGGATTCATGGATATTTCGTCCTAAATCTCCGGGTAATTTAACAAAATATTATCACAAAGGTCATCGTCCATAGCTTGACCTGTTTGTGAGAGTAATCTAGTAAAGTCTAGTGTAAATTCATTTATGTATTTCATGTCTGCTATACTTAATTGTTCTAAGTTTCTAATTGCTGTATCTTGTATAAGAGTAGTGTTTTTAGCTGGGTCTACTCCTAGTATTAATGTTCTTATTTGACTTGTGAAATTATATGGGTTATCTCCTATGGCTTTTAATCTATTTATTTCATCTGGGTCTTGGGCTTTTTTACTTTGCCAGATTCCTAAGGCTATTGGGCCTAATGTTGTTTCTAAATATGAAAACATATCCATACTGTCTCTTTTATTTGTTTCCCATAGTCTTACTACTATTTGTTCCCATATTAATATTTCATCGCCCCATAATTGAGGTTTTGTTTTTCTAGTAATAACATGCTTCCACTGTAAAGGTTTCCTATTGGTAACCTATTTCCTTGACTAATGTATTTAGATTCTCCTGTGTATTGTTATATCGGAGGGTTCCATGTTTCTCTTCCTATTACATCTTCTGTTGATGTTCCTGGTTCTATCCATTCCATTTTAGCCCTTTTTCTTGTATTGATCATATCTTGATCCATAAACGCTTTTTCTTGCTTGTAAAAATCTGATATCATTGTTTTTCCTTGTTGTATATTTTCTACCAAGGGTAAATTGTATATTTCTTGTAATTTATTATAGCTATCTTCATAGGTCCATCCTAATTCTGTAATACACTCTATTATCATATCATCTACTTCTTCTTGAATATTTAACTCAGTAAATTTCTTATTTATTATTCATCAAATGTCTTACTGGTTTCTTCTATTTTAAATCCTGTAGATGGTTCCATTTCTAAATAGTCTATTATACTAAAGTCATTTTCTTCTTGTTCGAATTTATCGAATCCGAAAATAATTTCATTATCTTCGTTATCTGTATCATAAATAGGTTGTGTATTTTCTTCATCTGTATCGTATATAGGTTCTTCATTTTCTTCGATATTCATGAAATTGTATTCTGTTTTATCTTCATCTTCATCTTCTTTTTTAGCCGTTTCTTTTTTAAAATTTAAAAATCTTAAGCTTTGTGATCCATTTAATCCTTCGTATATGTAACTTTGTCTTGGAACTAATATTTCATTTCTTGTTCTTTTAAGTCGTCTAACGACCATTCTAACCCTGCTAATTCTTCCGGGTCTATTTTAATCGGATCTATCATTTGTATTGATTTTGAAGCTATTGTATTTACTATTCCTTCAATGTTAACCTTGTATTTCATTCCACTTCTATTACTAGCTTTTCCTAGTGTCCCAATACTTATTACAATATTATTTCCTTCATAATTTTCGTACCCTTTTGTTTGAAGAGCTATTTTAATGTTTGTAGATCTTTAATGTCTTTTAGTATTCCTGGTGTACAATAAAATAACGCTGTATTTTGGCTCAAGTCTATTTCCATTCCTGAAATAATCGCTTTTTTAATTCTGTTTTCCATGATTTGTCTAATATTAGAGCTAATAATTTTGTTCCTAAATTTTTTCTTCCTAAAGCTTTAATGCCAATTACTACTAAACCTATATGTGCGAAATGTTTTCCAGATTGTTTAATTTTTGTATTGTTTCTGGTGAGAATAAATCTATTGTTACAGTTATGTCAACTATTCTAAGGCTTTCTTCTCTACTACTGCGTATTAATGTTGTATTAAGGTTTAATATTCCTGTTTGATACAATATTCTAGGATTTAATATATCTAATTGATGTTGATTATATAAATCTATATTTCTTTCTAGATCTATTTCTTCTTCTATTTGAACTGTTTGTTGGTTACTTGAGATCCCGATCCTCTCCTTATAATTCTATTAAGAAAACTATCGGATGTGATTTGATCCTGTATGTTGCTAGTTGAATTCCTAGCTTCTTGTAATGTTCGGCTTCTTCCTAAAAAGCTTCTATCTTGTGATTATTCATTTTCTTGGTACCCAATGTGAATATGGTAAAGGTTTTCGCTTAATTTTTACTTCTTCACCTAAACTTAATTATTAATTCCACTAATTATTTTTTCTAAGTCGTTATCCAATGTTGGCTTACTTGACTGTGGTTTATTAACTGTGTCTAATATTCTATTTAGTTTGTCTATAATTTGTAATAATAAGCTTATAATGAAATTAAATAAACTCGGGTATGTTTTGTCGGACTTACTAGTTCCGCTATAAGATGTAAACCCAGTAATTTCTTCTTTATTTTCTTCTGTTTGTAAATGTTAGCTTCTTTTAAAGCTTGTATATATTCTCTAGTGTCCAGTTTTAGCTTTCGACTATACGTTTAACTGTAGTAATAACTTGTTCTAAACTAACAACTTGTTTTTCTACTTTATGTAATAATTCCTTTGCTTCTAATATTTGTCGAGGTTTCGAATTTTCTAATAAATAATTTAACTGTTGAAAATCTTGTTTTGTAGGTATTTGTTTATGAATTTCTCTTAACTCTACTAAAATTTGATTATTTAAGTGTTTGATGTAATCTAAATTATCGGTTAATTTTGCTAAAGTTCGTTGGTTGGCAAGGTTCAAGTTGAAAAGTTCGATTGTATTAATTGATGAATTCTGAGACGCAATTATAGTAAAAGAAACTCCTATCCTTCGTTAATTACTTAATCCTAAAATCCTTCGAAAAATATTCTATAGCCCTTATAATTTTAAGCAAATAATTAAATGTAATTTGGAACGTGGCGTTGTTTCACCTTAGACCAACAACCCATTCGGATTGTCACCATAACTGGAGTTTGAATTCCAAGGTTAAGAGTTTTAGGCACGTAAGATGTTTCCAGCCTATATACCAAAATTACAAAATACAAATAAATGATAAACACATTAATTAACATGATAAATCTAATGACCAGTAAATTCCAGCCTTTAATCCCAAAAATAATAATCATAGCATAATGATCCCTTTCTTCACCTAGACGGGTTCTTGATCAATCGTGGACTTACTTCACACTGCCACCTCACAAGCCTGTTCTAGTCTTTTAGAATTAAGATCACCCATGCTCTGATACCATTTAGGGGGGTATAGGGCAGATTTTAACGGTCTCTGTTAACCATAATAATTTAAAAAACATAAATTTAAAATTGAATAATATAAAAGACATAGAAAAACTTACTAGATATAAGCGGAGGCGGTATTTATGCAGGGGGATCTTGGCGTCTTATGGACAATGGCTGGTACACTCTTTTTTTTTTTTTTTTTTTTTTTTTTTTAATATAGGGCTATAATATTAAGTACTGAAGGATTCGAAGGAATTTAAGTAATATAACTAGGGGAATCGGAAGGGGGGTTTTAAGCTGCATTAAGAAAGATTGCTTTTTATTAAATTGCTCTCGTGGTTTTGTTTTGGTCGTACTTACAAATGAAATGAACTGAGGTTTATATAGCCTCGAAACCTATCACCTAATAAGCCGGTTAGCATTACCGGGAAACCTAAGAATAAACTTTTACAAATTTCAACCTATGAATAGTAAAAGGCGAAATAATTTTCGCTAAAGTATAAACTTTACAAAAAGATGAAAATGACCTAAAGCTAAACTTTTCGAAAAGTAAACCTAATCTGTGAAGTTTTTCAAAAAGCATAAAAATACTGTCGGCCGCCCCATGTCATTGCTTGCGTCTTTGTGGTTGATGTTGTCATTGCTTACGTTTCTAGAAATCTCTGTGAGTGCTGTCTATTGTGGGAATTGTATCCCCATCTGACTGTGCGTCTTGCATGTTGTCATCGTATGGATTGCCTAGTCCTGGATAGGACCATGGCCTTTCTTCATTGGTAATGTGTTGTTCTTCTAATGTCTCGCCTTCTCCAAAAAATGGTAGAAGCATGTTCCAGTTGTCTGTTGCCCAAAGTTGTATGTAATGTCCTTCAGCCATTAGCTTATAGAGCTGCCATGGGAAGTTCTTCGGGAGATCTGGTGTTTGTTGATGTCGCTTTATGAATCCGGTGTGGAAGTCCGTGATTTTGTCTACATCTTGCTCATGTAACCAAGCAAGGCTTGTGAAATCAATATGGCTTTATATTTTGACTGCTACTGATAGCAGTTTGTGATCTGAGATGTTACTGCTGATAAAAACCCTCTTTCTTGCGGGCCTGTATGTATGGCTGTTTGATTCTGGAAAGGATGCGAATATTTTGCACCCAACCTTTTGTGTATAAGAGTGTGTGGCTATATTTCCGGCTACCATTGTAAATTTTTCTCCAAATGTGTTTAAGATTTCTTCTGTAGACGGATTTAATCGGAACTCAATGTAATCGATCATTCCGTAATGGTAAAACTGTGTGATCAGTTCTTTTGGCATGTCAGTTTCGAAAAGATCTATCTGTAATAGCAAGATTCCTGTATCATGTCCATTGTTGTCTACCCTTTCGACTACTGTTATTCCGCTGTAATTTAGTTCTTTAAATACAATTTGAACTATTTTTTGCTGTAACTTATACAGGATTAAGGGAAATCCAGTACAAATTTTTTCTGAAATTATGTCATCGAGGCCTTCGATTTTTTCCAGAACGGGTTTCAGTGTATGCCTCCATGGAATGTCCAGTACTCGAGCCTTGAAGTTGTCAAAGTTTCTGTAAATTGGCTCTTTTAGTTTGTTTTTAAGAGTTTCTATCTCTTGTTTTAACTTTTTATTTTCAAGTTGTAAAGGTGTTTGAATTTCCTTTCCCTTTTGAGAAAGCTTATTTTGTAAATTTGAAATGATTTCTTCTTGTTTTTGGATGATCTGTTCAGGACTTTCTTTTATTATTTGAGAAAATGTTTTTACTTCTTCGGGTTCAATAAAGAAGTTATCAAGTCCAAAATATCCTCTTGCCATGCTTATGGCTTCGGAAAAACTGTAATACCCTTTATAGAGGGGATCTATGCACTGTATGTGTTTTGCCACTGTATCCCATTTGTTAAAGACTCCAATTTTGGTGCCTCTAAAAATAATGTAATGTGAAAAACGTTTTGGTGTAACTGTAACTGTATTCTCGGACACTTTGCGAGTCATTTCGAGAAAATAAAAGCCAGGGAATTTAAAATTTGAACCTTTTTTGTTGATTCATTGGGAAATGTATGTATATGCCAGAGATTATCAAGAAGGCATTGTTGTTTGTCTGTTAATCCAGTCCCAAAAACGGGCCTGAATTTTTGTTTATCCTCTGTACAAATAGGTAAAATGTTTGGGCCGAATGTAATTGTTTGTTGTTGGGCTTTTGGTTGAGCCCTGTTTGTAACAAAATGTTTATCGGACAATTTTTGTATACGGCTTGGCCCAGCCTGTGAGAATGCTTGTGACTGACTGTTGGGAATTGTTAGCTGTAACTGTGTTATATTGTCACTACTGCTGTCACTGTCAGATGTATCCATGGATGTATTCTTCGTCTGTTTGGGATGTACCACTCTTCTAAATCCTTTGTCTTTCTCCATGAAACAATCTGTTCAAATTTCTAGATAAAAGGTCAGCAATAGTATTATTTTTTCCTTTAATGTGTTCAAAATTAATACTATATCCGCTTCCTTGTATTATGTTTTAAATTAATCCATCTAGTCCTGTTGACCTTTTTACTTTGATCATTTTTTATAAATTTAACTATTGCCTCACAGTCTGTTCTAATTGTAAATTCTTTATTTAAGAAAATCTTAAATTTTTCTAAGGCATTTATCAAGGCTTGTATTTCATAATCTAGGCTAGTCCAATTTAATCCTGTTTTATTAAAGTTTTCGCTAGAGTATGCGCAAACTTTTTCGCTATTTTTAGGTGAATATTTATTTGGTCTACAAAGAAGAACGGCTCCCCATCCTTCTTTACACCCATCTGTTTCTATTATTATGTAATCAGTGACTAAGGGTAATTCTAATGGTTTAATTTTTTTAACTACCTCTTTAATTTCTTTACTAACTTCATATCTTCTTTGTTAAAATGTCTTTGTCCGTTTTTTGTGGTTTTACTATATAACGGTCCTACTAATTTAGATAAATTAGGAATAAATTTTCTAGCATAATTGACTAAACCTAAGAAAGCTTGTATTTGTTTTAAATTTCTAATTTTTCTGGGAATTCTATAATTTTTGTAGCAATATGAGGTTGTAATTCTATTTTCCCATTCCCTATTTCTAGAGTTTGGCGTAAAAATTCTAAGTGGCTAAGTCCACCACGCTTCTGTGCTAACTCTGATGGATACAATCAACTCAAATTAACAGAGGAATTTAAACCATGGACAGCCTTTACATGTTCCGAAGGACAATTCGAATGGAACGTGTTAAGTTTTGTTGGATCTATATAATGTGTAATTGTCATTAGTCTATCTTCTATAGTTCTTGTGACTAATTTATAAGGTAACTCCTTTTAAACTGTGTTGGTACCATACTATGTGATATTACACTTTAGTTGCTCCTGTATCTAATAATGCTGTAAGATCTAAGTATTTTTGGTTATCTAACCATAATCTACATTGTAGATTAATCATATTTGTAATATTTTTTGTTTGGATTAACGTATGTTCCGCAGACATATTAGTTAAATCTTCTTGTATTAAGGGTTCTCCTACCTTTTGTTTATTTTTATATACTGTGTTTTCTATTCGTGAGACTCTATCCTCAATGTTTGACAATTTTAAATTATGTAATTCATTTGTAATTTCGTGTTTATTTATTTTTTCTATAATCAGTTTTGTATTGACTTCTTCTGAGGAATTGTTTTCTATAGTCATACTTTGATTATATAATGTATTTAGACATAAGTAACAGATTTCTTTAAAGCATATGTTACATTGTGATCTTTTCTCTATACTAGGAAAATATCCACAATTAAAACATTTAATGTAATTGTTTCCTCGTCTATTTATCCAGTTATGTTTACATTCTTCTTCTTTATTCATATATGTGTATGTTACTTTAGTGAGTTGACTATCCTCGTCATCACTATAAATGCTGTAGACTGACTCATTATCTGAATTTGTCATTTCTAACGGTTCTATTTTGTATTTGCCTAATTGTTCTACTAAATTACTTTTTTCTGTATTTTTGTTTTTATTTGGGCATTTATTTGCTAAATGTTTTTCGTCGCCACAAATAAAGCATTTACATTTTCTAGTTTGTGGTCTTTTAACATACCTATTACCTGTGTAAGGTTTATATTCTCTTTTGTATGTAGTACTTTTTCTTATAAATTTCCTTGTTGGTTTATTATAATGACCGTAAGCCTGTGGTGTATATATAGCTGTTTTACAAAAAAAGTAATCTAAACCCTTGATTTGTGTCTAATCCAATGGCTATCATTGGTTCTCATGGTTCTCATGTAATTGAGTTCTCATAAGAGCATGACCCTATATATAATATATATATATATATATATATATATATATATATATATTCACTCTATCCCACTATCTAATCCTACTCATTCTCTCTCTTCATTTCCCACCACTCAATTTATTCAACCAACACTACTATTTACCTCACCCATTCTCTCTTCATTTTCTACAACACATATACTTCATTTTCTTAATTATTGTGTCAATCTTCTTGTGCTGGGACGGAGGGAGTATTTGTGTTTAACAGTGTTGTATAATGACTTAAGCATAATCATATGGGTGTATTAAGAATTTTGACGGGTGTGGCTAAATGACCAAAAATCTGGAAGGATTGGATAAAATTATCCAGCAAAGCGCCATGTCATCAAACTATGCAGCAAAAGCTTAAGTTGAGGATGAAACAAGATCCGAACTTTATAAACCACAACCACAAACTCAGATTTTGAGCAAACAAAAATATCCATCACCCTGACCCACTCAACTGAGCAATCAAATATCTCCCACTTCTCTACCAGGAAGATGATACATAAACTCAGAAATCATTCAATTCCAGAAAACTGCAAAACTATTTTATTTTTTAAAAAAAAATCTAAATTGGAAATACCTGCAAATACTAATACAGTCGCCAAAATTGTCACACAAATTTTGATTCGGAGAGATGGTTGCTCTTACTTCAGTTACTCCGCAATTATCTTCTTCCTACTCTTTGCAATCCAAGTCTTATCCTATACTTAATCCGAACTCGAGGTATGAATATAGTACCTGTTGCGTGGCAATCAAACCGGCTAGTTTTACGAGCAGACGATCGCTGACAATCTGTAGTGCAGCAACAAAACCTGCAAAATCACCGGGTAATTTAATATTCTGATCTGATGCATTTTCCTTTATATAGCAAACTTAATTCATTGTTATGCATGAAGAGTTTATATGGAAGATATAGAATTGTGCAATAAAAGTATGTGTTTTTTTGTTTAACATGTACTGAGTTCATCTTCCTTTTTGGAGGTTTCAGCTGAAGAAGAATGGAAAACAAAGAGGGCAGTGCTGCTTGAAAAAAGGGTATCCCTCACACTCCCTCCCTCCCCCCAGAAGAAGTATATAACCCTACTATATAGATAAAGATACACTTGCAGAACACTTTATATACGAGCAACTCGAGTTCTTATCTATGTATAGATGACAACAACAACAGTTATATACACGAATTCACAGTTTGCAATAAGTTAATGTTGCGCAGAAACCTTTGTTGGATACTGACCCATTAATGACGTATCAACAACACTTGCTTCCATACACTATCTTCTTCTAGTCACGCCACAAAGCTCTTTGCTCTTATAGCAAGATGGAAGCACAAATGTGAATGTGCAGACCTCCACAATCTACAGATTCAATAAGTCAATGACAATGTAAAGTTGTACATCTCACTGCTACCGAAACCCATAACCTTTTTTGCCAAAAAGGTTAAATATGCCCATTGAGTAATGTGTCAGATGAGTGCACCTTATAACCGTCCTCTTTGTTCCGCAAATGTATTTCTGTCCACCACATTCATCTCTTATCCGTAGTTGCATTCTGGCCCGCGGATATATCTCATTCTCTCCCGCGGATGCTACTCTTCACGCGGATTTACCTCTTTCCTGCGATGTGCGGGTTTGACTCTCTAAGTACTTCCCACGATTAGACAAGGTCGGGGAAAGCCTTCTTCTAACAATCGGGATCGCTGAGGAGCAGTGGATTGGAGGCTAGAATAACGAAGATCGCCACATGGCCCAATCACAGGGTTACACGTGGCCTAGTTGGTTTTACAAGAGCGAATTACGGAATGATCCATAACTAAGGAGTGCATGTGCCGTGCACATGACCTCACGCCTATAAACACCCTACATATGATTCATTTGGGGCAAGGCATAAAGGATCATCTCCTACCACATTTTCTCTCTATAGACAGCCCCGCAATCCTTGTCTCTCCCAAAAACCCCGCTAGTTCCTATTCTCCTCCTCCTCTCCATCACCCCTTCGGTGGTTCATGTAACGCTCACCTAAACCCAGAAACCTTAATAGATCACTTTATAGACCTATACCCTAGTGAGGACTTAGTACATACACACGTCAATATCATCCATGTAGTTTTGGGCGGACGTGTGGTGGGCGTTGTAGACCTGGGTGTTTAGTGGACCAGTACATGCCCATCTATAGCAGAACAGTACTTTGGGGCTCAGATCATTACAAATAACCCAATAGGGACCAAGATTTAACGCATATCCTTAACCTAATATGGGAGCCTATGAAAGGCAAAAATAGGTTACGCTGCAAACTTAGAAAGATATTTGTATTGTGCAGGTGAGAAGTGTGGATGTCAAGGAAGCCTTTCGACTCACACAAGAAAATAAATTTGTGATTCTAGATGTAAGGCCAGTGGCAGAATTTCAAGAGGTCAGCATTCGTTTTATACTCTCTCCAAATTAATGATGTTTTTCTTGAGAATGATGGGTTTTTGTCCCGTGCATTCTTTTATATGGGCTGATTGACGTGTCACTAAAAGAAATGTAATTTTTGTGCGTGTTTGGCGTAGGCGCATGTACCAGGTTCTATTAACGTACAAATATATAGGCTTATAAAGGAGTGGACAGCATGGGACATCGCTAGGAGGGTTGCATTTGCATTTTTTGGCATCTTTGCCGGAACTGAAGAAAATCCAGAGTTCATACAAAGTATGGCCTAAAGAGCAACATCCTCTATGTTAATACTTCTTCTGATTCTTATATGCCTGTGAAATCGACTAATTGTTTGGCCAATGGGAACAGGTGTTGACTCAAAACTAGATAAGAGTTCAAAAATAATAGTTGCTTGCTCGTCTGGAGGTACAATGAAACCAACACAAAATCTTCCTCAAGGCCAGCAGTCAAGGTTGTTCATCTAATCCCTTCTTTCTATTTTCAGTTTTCTTTAACAAATCCCCCACATTCTGATGCTCATTGCCTACAGAAAATACATACACTCGCTACCACAACTGACAGCGTATACTCCCTCCGTCCCAAAATGAATGACCGAATTTGCTCTGATTTTCAAACCCCACTACGTAATATAATAAACAAATAATCCTGATTTACAAGCAATATGATGCCCTAATAGGACCAACCAATAAACAAAATTTATAACTCTTGCTACTTTTCTGCAGATCACTTATAGCTGCCTATTTGCTAGTCCTTAATGGTTATACCAATGTCTTCCACTTGGAGGGAGGGCTATATACATGGTTCAAGGAAGGATTGCCTGTTGAATCTGAGGAGTCAAGCTCTGAATAGAGAAGAGACTTAAGAGTGCTTGTAGTTCCCAAAGACCGAATTGATTGAAAGAGAGCTCTAGATGAGCTTACCGACCCTAATTTGCTGATGCTTTGTACTTCAACTGTGTGGACTCTAGAGCAAACAGTTTTTCTTGGTAACAATTGATGATATTCTTTGTATAGATTTGAGTTTCAATCGTCTTTGAGGCTGTGCATCAGGTACAGAATGAATTTTACAGACAAATATGATTCTTCGTCCCTTTCACAATGTAGTTTTGTAAGTTTGTCACAGTTAATCGTCATCATTGAAACTGTTTTTGCTAATGATAAAGAGGATAGTAGAGCAAACACATTATACCAATCTGTCATCTAGTTCCGGTCAAAGTACTATATGGGAGCACAACATGAGCGTGTTGAGATACATGGTAACCATGGGCTTTCTAACCAGTTTGAGGCATATCACCAAAGTCCCAGCTGTTGGCGGCCACGTGCGATTAATGTTCATCTATGTCCCCCCTGCTACGGTGCTACTAAAAGCCCATAGGGCTAGCTCTGGAGACAAGGTCATTAAATAATGTTGCTGTGATTTCTGAATAACATAAACATTGTTTATACAAGAACATGATGCGACAAATAGCAATGGAAAGATAAATGAAACTGACCTTGATGGGCAGAAACACTGTTCCACAATAACTAGTGGATATATTCATCCTTGAAAGGTATCGGTAATGGTTTTAGATCATTTTGCCATTAATTTACTAATTAGTACTCCCTATCAATAGAAAATAAACAATTCACCAAACATGTAAATTAACTAGTTTCACAGTTGACTAGTCCTCTAGACTTTGCCTTTTCGAATGAATAAATGACTTCACCTTTATCAACTACCATATCTTGTGGACATTGCTACAAGGTGGACAATAATGGTAATAACATCTAGTACTAACTTTGCTTAAGAATAAACTTCTTCTAGTTCACTGCGACACGAAAAAGGGACACTCTTTTTGGGACGGATAGAGTAGTAAGCATGCGGGTGCTCCTTTTATTGCTTGTAAACTCATGTTGAAGATTACAAGAAGGAAAAAAGCACGGAAATAAAGCATGCACACGCATAATTTTATTGTTACACAATTTTACATATTTAGAGGTATAAATTTTTGCCCAATGTGTTACTGTAGGTAAATGCCATAAAACACCTTGTGTCAGTGCTTATAGAAATGATCAACATCATAGGAGTAAAGACTTGAGCAGAATTCTCAAACACACAACAACACCAACACCAACAACAAAAAGATAGGCATACAATTCCTAACAAAATGTAACCTGTAGTTCATGTTTGGGTCATATCAGTTAGTGCCGTTATGGGCTATAACTTCTCAAACCATATTATGACCAATGGCTTCTTTACTGCGACGCAAGATTTCAAAACAATAAAAAGTACACAAGCATTCATCCTGAATATAAAGCTCAAAACTTGATTTAAAACCGATTATGTATGCTTTCCATTAGTACCTAATGGAGGTAAAACAATAGATTCATACGTACCTATTAGTCTGGATGATCAGCTAGTTTTTGGTATACTCCTTCAAATCAGAGGTGGCATGATTTCATAGAAGATTTATGCAGGATGGGACATGACGGCCTTTGGAAGATCTAAGAGCATGATTGATCATCTTTGATGACCTTGCAACATAAACATCACCTTCGACCGTAAAAAAATTAACTCCAGGCCTAAGTAAACAATTAAAACAAAATCTTCTCACATAAGTAGCTCTCATGCCTGCTTAAGCCATCAAAGCAGCTCGTGCCATAGCTAAAGCACCCTCATAACTCTGGTTTCCACCAATAAACCCACTCATATGGACAAAGATGCAGCCAGAGATCCCAGCCACATCTGATAGTTCCTCATCTGTCAAACCCCTCCAGAGAAGTGGTAGAGGCTTCCGACTTTCAAATTTATCAGGTGAAACAGCCACAGCCTGCAGACGCCAATTTCCACTCCGATCGTCCTACATATTATTTCAGAAGAAAAATGATAAGCAGTAGCTTTTAGAGTTGTAAGTAGATACATTCAAAATTTTAACAGCCTCCATTACATAACACATTGCAATGTAGAAAACTGAAGTACCTCAAACCCAATGACTATCTGATTACAAAAAAGAAATGTCAGAAGAAAGCACAGAAGGAGGTGCTTGCTGATCAAGCAAAACTGGAGCCCAATTACATTTCACAGCAAAAATCTACCGACTGAATTGAAAAAAGGAATGCATAGTACATGATTTATTTAATGTACATATTTCCAGTCCAAAAATGTGGCAGAAGTACATATTACCTGGTAGATAACATATTTGACTGAAGGATCAGTCTTCATCTCCTCCTCAAGCTCGAAGATGTGAAGCTTCCACTGTTAAATAAACTCCCAATGAGAAATTACGTATGTTCGCTTAATCTAAGCATCAATTTGTTTATATACGCTTTACTATTTAGTAATGAAATCCATTTGTTATAGGTTCTATACCCTCTTTTAAATCTTAACCAAATGAGAAAATGGGAATTCAACTTAAATGATAAGAAACCAAGCATAAGTGCTTAGTTATCGTGTGTCCATAATGATTGATTTACGGGATGTGGCAACTGCAACATCATAAATGACTGAAGAAATGTCTGATCAAAAGATGCTAGGACGGTATTGCAGGAAGAGGGCTGGCAATTAAAGAATTTTCTGCTTACAGGACAGGGTCTTGTCAGTAACATGATTTCACCACTTGGGTAAATATCCTTTCTTGCTGCAAGACATTCCATGACAATAGATCTAGCAGGCAGCCATGATTTTGCAAGAAATTGAACATTCTGTTACAGAAAATTAGCAAATAGTTATTCCTTGATGAAAGAGTTTGAAGGGACCCATACACACTTGGCAGTTTTGGAAAAAGTGTGCAATAAATTTGAAGTAGCGGATTCAAGAGATTCCTGAGAAAACACACCTCCATAAATTCCTGTCCAGCCAGCATCATTGCACAATGAAAGGCTTCATTTTCTCTCTCAGGTGATTGATCAGGATCTAACCAGTTGGGGTTTAATCTTCCGATTCTAGAGGACAAGTTTGTATTAATTACATATCTTGGAGGCTTGTCGGTGTCATATTGATTGACTCCATTATCGATGGCATCAACTGCCTATAAAGTGTAACAATAGAACAACATGTGATCAATATGAACAAGCAATATCACATAAAGAACAAGTTAAATTGCCAATGGAAATGAAAGTCAACCAACAAGCTGATACAGAGTGTTGAAGGATTATATCCAAAATAAACGGAAGTAATACAAATGGGTAAGGACAGAATAAGTTTCTTTATCCTCACTATTTGAAGTATGCTCAACTGAAAGAATAACTTAAATAAGAGAATCGCAATCTAGGACCTAGGTGCATTTTGATCCTTCTCCATTCTCAAGAGAATCATGATAATGGATGGGCTCAAAAGAAGAAAAAGGTATACGGCATCTGACTGTTGTAAAGGTCACTGCATGGATATATTTGATATTTGAAACACCCTACATCCCATTATAAATGTCGCACCTTGACTTGTTTGGTCGACTTGATTGAACTTGGACCAAAATGTTAAATACCGAATATTCTCATGCAATTCAAGAAATTTTAATGATAATAGAGCACCTAAGTTCAATCTCAAGTATACCAAACATTTAAGGTGCGTCATTCATTATGGTAGAATGAATCAAGCTGCATAAATTAATTCAGCTGAGACAATATGAAAAATCAATAGATAACTCATTTAGGACGGATAAAGTATGAACATATATATTTGTAAAGAATCAAACACAAGAAAATAAGGAGAATCATGCACCTCATTAATCAACAGGGATGCAAGGATATCATTACCTAGTCTCATACATAATATGATTACTCTTAGCGGCAATCAGAAAAGAGAAAGGCACACGACAAAGAACTGAACATCAATCTTTAAATCCATTGGGGTAATACCTCTATAAAGCTCTTGTAGGTGGCCAAAAATAAGCGGTATACATCAGGGTGCCCTTCATCCAGCTGAAGCACCTTCGAGACTATCTCCACACCATAATGCTTTACATAATAAAAATCCATGAGATAGCAAAATTACAACTGGTGCACAATATAATAACTACCAAAGATAAACAATGACCTAAATTCTTCCATAAGTTATAAAAGGTCTTGTTCTTAAATATATGGATTAGGTGTTTTAAGACCTAACCTCACTGTTTTAAGGCCTAAACTCGCTATTTTATTTCTAGGTGTTTTATGGCCTAAACTCGCTATTTTATTTCTAGGTGTTTTAAGGCTTAAACTAGTTGTTTTAAGGGTGAAACTACATTAAAACAATAAAAATTGGACTTTTTTTTTAACTTATGGAGAAAATAGTTTCCCCCAAAACCTACTCTTTGCAAATTTGATTGCCTTAGAGAACCAAAAAGCAATAATCCAGCTTGATTTTCTTAAAAGCATTGGCAAGAAGGTAGGAATAACACGAAAATACAAGGACCATAGAGCCAAAGGATTACAACCGTCATTGCAAAAATGTGTGCAATATTACCTTATAGACTAGACCAGCACTACTGAGCTTAGTGGTAAATCCATGACCGAAAACCTCTCCGAACCCGTTCTGATGATGATCAAAACGATCCCTGCTCGGATCATAAACTCCCCCGACATCAAGCACAGCGTCAAAAGTATCCAACACCTGCATTCAAAAATTCCCCAATTTCATTCAATTCAATTCACTCAGTTACAACCAATCAAAACTCAGTGAGAAATGAGTGCGAAATATGTTTACCCGGAGGTCTCTAGTTCGAACGATTTCAGCATTTTCGAATTTTCGGGTAAGCCGAATCATGAAGCAACCGAGAGCTTCGTCGCAGTGGAAGCTGCCGTTGTGAGTGCCGACTCGCTTCGCCGCCGTAGAGAAAGAGACCGTAGAATTGTTGATGAAAGAGAAAAATGTTGAGCTTCGCCGCCGGAACACGGCGAATCGCTGGCTTAAACCTCCGCAGACGAAAGCCATCCTAATCCTGAAAACCCTCAGCTACGGAGCAGTTGAGCAGTTCAACGTTGTAGTGAGCCGCCAAATTATTGATATTCTCTTCCCTCCCTCTCCCTCCCCTTCGTTACTTCCACCTTCATTTCTCTCCCAATTTGTTTATGCCCCTGTTCGGAAAAAAAAAATGATTAAATGATGTTACTCCCTCTCTCCCAAAATGATTTCTTTTTTTTTTCATCCCTCTCTCCCAAAATGATTAAATGACGTTACTTCCTCTGTCCCTAGCTGAGCGTCAAATTTTAGGAAATTTTTGTCTCAAAATGAGTGTTCATTTTGATAATAACTTTGTCACTAAATGTTTTTTTTTCAAAAAAATTTCACCGGTCTCTTTATACTTGCAAAAACTAAATGTTTGTAAAGAGAATTGCATGATTATAGATGAATTTTGCTACCAAATTGTACAAAAAGTTATGTCACTTAAAATAAAATTTGGACATTCATTTAGGGACAGAGGTAGTACTATTTTTTTCAGTTTATTTAAATAAAATTTGATAAATAATTTTAATTTAATTATTTTAAATTTAAAAGTTTGTTATTGATAGTAATGTATCAATAAAAAAAATTAAAATCATCATTTAAATAATAAAAATAACTTAAAACTATTGCTCAAAAGTTTATTCAATACACCACGAAAAATAAAAACATCATTCCTTCTTATTAGACGGATGAAATACATTTTTCTAGTTTAGATAGGTTATGCTTTCTTTTTGTTTAAAATTATAGCAAATACCGGTATTAGCCATCTTTCATCTCTTATTTTCTGTTTTCTTTGCTTCTCTTCTAGCCTCCTTATACTCTCATAGTTCTCAACATTCCTACATTTTCTCAATAATTGTTCATCCTCGTTTGCTCTTTTATCGCTTTTACTCACTCGGCTATCATGACATGTCCTTTGTGACATTTTTCATTTATATTCTCAAGGACTTCTTTCACCACCTCTTTTAACTAAAGTATAATCGATCTTAGTCCAAATCGAATTTATATATATAGTCATACTACCTGACCAAATGCCGGTAATGGTCATCGTAGCTAAATTTTTATTGATTTTCTCTTACAGCTTTCACCACTTGATTCTCGGGTCTGGTTGTGCCTTTCTCTTCTTTGGGTATCTTTTACTTTAAAAACAAGTATCACTACTCTATTTTGAGTTGTTGTACTCTCACCCGGGATAACCTTGCAATCTCAATCTATGTACCTCTTTCTACAAGCATTCCTTATTATTTTAAGAAGTCAACTTGACTCTCGTTACCTCAACTCCTATACATCACCAAGTGAGATTGTTTTTTCTTAAACCAAGTGTCATTATACTCAAGTCGTATGTTATTGCAAAATCCAAGATACCGTTTCATGCCTCACTCATCTCCCCCAAAAGCCAAAACCTCCATGAATGCTCTCAAAGTCATGTCGACTAGTATCAAAATGTCCCTTGAGATTGCCACCAATGACGAGTTTCACATCACTGGGTACCTGTTGCACCACTCCAATATTCTCAAAACTCTTATCTAATAAATGCATCCAGCCCTACTTGTGGTGCATAGAAAATAGTTATAATTTCATTAGCTAACACAAGTTAATACCAATAAATCGATCACTCTTATTGAAAACTTCCTACATCATTTTGATATACTCCTTATCAATAATAATACATACTCCATTCCTACCCTTACTTTTTTTTAGTACCAAAATTTATAACCCAAGGGGGTATTTTCAAGGTTCTAAAAAACGCTAGGCGGCAGAGGCGAGGGCCTTGGGGCCTAGGTGGGCTGAGAATTTAGACACAGAGGTTACTAATGTAATCCATCATCCACAACATAAAATGACGTCAAGTCAAATTCAACCTTGTGTTATTTGTTTTCATTTTCAATCCTTGTACCAAAAAATAAAAAATATTACTTAGACCACCTAGGCCCGCCTAAATCCGCTCAGACCGCCTAATCCACCCAGACCGCCTAATGGAAATCGTGGCGCCTGGGAGCCGCCTAGTCCGCTTTTTAGAACACTGGGCATTGCTCTTGCTTTTCCCCCAACCCACTTAGTTTCTTGCAAACACGTTATGCGAATATTCCCTCTCCTCATAACTTCCACCACTTTTCCAGATCTCTATATTAAAGAGCCAATGTTTCAAATTCCAACGCGCGCCTCATACCCCCGAAAGCGACAAAATTGACAACCTAACAATCTTTGCATACTTTTCAGACTTATGAAGTGCAACAAATTGCTGTAGAGGGGACACCCGACGATATTCATATTAAGATTCACGTCATGATGTGCCCAGTAGTTTCACTTTACTTTTTGCAGTTGTTTACTAAATTCTAGTATATCAAATAGTGGAGTTTTGGAATGAGAAATTTTAAAAACAAATACCCATTTGTGACAAATGCAGATCCTATCACCCAACTACAACATTGATTTAAAAAGAATGTGCATAAACTTGACAAAAAAAAAAAAAAAGAAGATTGCTGCTAGCTCACAATCCTTGTCAAAATTTAAAAAAAAATTAAGGTCGCCGTACAAGAACAACCACACCACTATAAATACCACAGCGAGGGAAACACCACGCCTGCAGATGGCCGCCTAACAAGGCAACGATTATTGGGTTTCCATCATATCCAATTACCGGTCAACATTAATCTTCAAAACAATATCAAAACAACACAAACAACAAGAACTATCTCTACCTACATGAACAATTTACATAATTGATCGTCTATACATTTAAAAAGATGTTGAATTCAAACGGTCGGGAGTAAATAACATATTTGAAAATCATTCCAGCCACTTTTCACGGAACAGACAGCTAGCTCTCTGGAACGGAGGCAGTGAGTCTTCTATTTGGTGGAAAAGAAAAGTTCCAATAATGAATCAGGAAATATCTGCAACCCGGTATATTGTGATTTCCTGCTGCTTAAAGTACCGACGGTCCTCTTCATCAACAAGAACAAGATTTAAATAGTACTTGACACTAAATTTGTTGTTGATATTGCGATGAGTTGGGGTCAGTTCATACGGGCTAAGGAACAGTCTGATTGGAATAGATTCGCCTGAAAGTGAAAGCATGTATTGTTATGCATTAATTGTTCATGCATTTATCCATTACAAGTATCAAGTTAGATCAAAGGCAGACAGAACAGTCTTATTGCGCACTCTCCTAAAATGAATGTCTATTTTCTGGAAAATTTTGTCCCAAAATGAATGTCTATCTTATATAGAGAGACCAAAATAAAAAAAAAATCCCACATTAAATGTCCATTTTTCTAAGAAACTATCTCCCTAAGTGATCTTTTACCATTTTTTTTTTCACTATTCCATATGTACTTGAAAACTAAAAGTTTAGAAAGTGGATACCAAGAAAATTTATGCATTTTTGGCATTAAATTTTACAATAAGTGAACATTTCCAGAATGCCCGTTAAATAATAAATAAACATTCTTTTTATGACGGAGGGAGTAGTATCTTGTACACGTCGCCATCACACAGAGAGAATCCTTTGTCATGTCTTGAAATGAGCTTAATAACATCTAATATTCCGTTCCGGCCATCCTTTATTCTATTTGTGGTGGCGACGTCGTGTAGAAAACAATCCATATCAGAAAATGCACATCCATGTTCTAAGTCCAACCTTATTACATACTACCTCCTCGTGAAATGAATGTCACTTTTTTAAAAAAAAAAAAAATAATAATAATTGCTCTTGACTAAGGAAATTTGAAAATTTATTGGACATTCATTTTGAGGTAGTATGTAATAAAGAAGTTAACAGTATTAATGCTCCCTCTGCTAACTTAAGAGTTCATGCTTGAAATATTTAAGGATCAAAGCATATACTCCCCCGTCCCATAACAATGTGCACAATTTTGAGTGTGCACGGGAATTAACGAAGGAATAGTAATGGATAGTTGTTGTGAGTATGAAAAGTGAGATAGGAGAGAGAAAGTGGGGTAGAGAATAGTAGTGGATGGTTGTTGTAGGTGTGACTAGTGGGCCCCATTGAACAAAAAAATATATAAAATTTTCATTTATGGAATGTGTGACTTATCAATGGGACGCCCGACAGGGAAGTTAGCGCACATTGTTATGGGACGGAGGGAGTATGTCTGTATTGATGAAGGAAAATTTCCCTAAGGGCCCCCAGTCCCAGATTATTACAGATAAGGAGAGCCCCAGATTAAATACCAGAAAAGGAGCTGGGGTGAGATCAAAATTCCGCAGACACCCCTAGGATCCGTTCAGATCCATTGACGGGTCAAAAATAATTCCTAAATACCGATACTACCCTGTATATAAAAGGCCTCACTCCCTCTCCTCAACATCATTTTGCCACATCTCTCTCTCTCTCTCTCAAAACACACACACACACACACACTAAATCTCACGTTCTCTCAAACCCAAACCCTAACCTCACTGCCCTTTTCTTCTCCGGCCAATCCTCCCACCGGAGACCTTTTCTCCGGCCATCCTCTTCTCTCTTTCGGGTCTCCCACTTCAACAACCTCTCAAAGGCACGTCGTCACAACCACAACAACGCCGTCGTAGTAACCGGCGAACCTCGGATCTAAACCAGCGACCGACGTCGTTCAAGGTATCTCCGGCGACCGTCTCTATTATTCTCTCTCTACAGATCTGTTCCCCTCTCTCTCATATCCTTCCTCCTCATGCTCCGGCGCACATAACCGCCCCCACACCAATTTATTGCAGTTCTTTTGCTTAGGCCAGTATTTCTTCTGATTATGTTCCTTGCCTTGGTGTTGAATCTGGTTGTTCATTTTCTTTTCTTTTTGGGTAGGATAGAGTGAGGGGGAGATCAGAGTCTTTTATTTTTTTTGGCCTTCACAATATAGTTTGATAGCAGGAGCTGTTAAGGATGTCATTATGTCATTGTAAGCGAGTAGCAAAAAATGTGCCTTAAAGGATATCGATTTCTTCGATCTCTCTAGATCCGGAGACTTACACCTTTCTCCGATTCTGTACACACCTGAGCTATAGCCTTTTTTTTTAAAGCAAACCTGAGCTATAGCCTACGAAGCTTAGCTAGATGCATCTATATAAGACTTATTTTATTTTTAAAAAGTCTTATAATATGAAAAATTGATTTTTAGTCTTATACGAGTAATATATAAGACTCTACACTATTAATATATAAGATTTTTTGCTCCAACAAGACTGAAAAGTCTCATGAACATGGTCTGAACCTGATCATAAGACTAAAGTCTTATTTTAAGTTGTTCATAAGACTAAAAATTAATTATGTGTAAGTAATAAGAGTTTGACCAAAAAACTTATTATTTTTTTGTAAAAAAATGGAAAAAGTGATTTGTTTTTACTCTTATGTGTTAGCTATAAGAGTTTGACTGCTGTTTGACCAAAAAAATTATTATTATTTTTTGCAAAAAAAATGGAAAAAGTGTTTTTTTCTCTTATGTGTTAGTTATAAGAGTTTTGACTAAATTTGACCCAAAAAAATATTATTTTTTTCTAAAAAAATGAAAAAAGTAATTTTTTAAACTCTTATATGATAATTATGTGTAAGTTATAAGAGTTTGACTGTTGTTTGACCAAGTTTTACCAATTTGACTAAAAAAAATTATTATTTTTTTGTAAAAAATGAAAAAAGTAATTTTTGTAACTCTTATATGATATTTATGTGTTAGTTATAAGAGTTTGACTGCTGTTTGACCAAGTTTGACCAAAAAAATTTTTTTTTTTTTTGTAAAAAAATGGAAAAAGTGAATTTTTTTTTTACTCTTATGTGTTAGTTATAAGAGTTTGACTGTTGTTTGACCAAGTTTGACAAAAAAAAATTTTTTTTGTGTAAAAAATGAAAAAAGTAATTTTTTAAACTCTTATATGATAATTATGTGTAAGTTATAAGAGTTTGACTGTTGTTTGACCAAGTTTGACCAAAAAATTTATTATTTTTTTGTAAAAAAAGAGAAAAAGTGAAATTTTGACTCTTATGTGTTATAGTTATAAGAGTTTGACTGCTGTTGACCAAGTTTGACCAAATTTGACCAAAAAAAATTCATACTCCCTCTGTCCCTAAATGAGTGTCCATTTTCAAGAAATCTTTGTCCCTAAATGAGTGTCTTTTTTTAACATAACTTTCTCCCTAAACATTTTTTTCGAAATTTTTTTCACCGGTTTCTTTATACGTGCAAAACTAAAGGTTTGGAAAGGAGATTACAAGAATATATGAATCGTTGTTACCAAATTGTTTAAAAAGTTGAGATTTTCAGTGTCCCTTAAAATGAAATTTGGACACTCATTTAGGGACAGAGGTAGTATTTTTTTGTAAAAAAATGAAAAAAGTAAATTTTTTAAACTCTTATATGATAATTATGTGTAAGTTATAAGAGTTGACTAAAATTGTTTGACTGTTGTTTGACCAAGTTTGACCAAAAAAATTATTTTTTTTTTTGTAAAAAATGAAAAAAGTGAAAATTTTGACTCTTATGAGTCAGTTATAAGAGTTTGACTGCTGTTTGACCAAGTTTGACCAAATTTGACCCAAAAAAATATTATTTTTTGTAAAAATGAAAAAAAACAATTTTTTAAACTCTTATATGATAATTATGTGTAAGTTATAAGAGCTGACTAGGATTGGACCAAAAAAGTAAGGGTGGGAAGAGATATGAGGGTATTTTAGTCTCTTGCATCTTTTTTGTTGGTGAGGGGTGTATGGGGAATATTATATCTGGATTTTCCTTGGTTGGGTTTGTATCTGGGCTCAGGGGCCCTAGAGTCGAAGCCCCATTGATGAAACATCCAGCTCCTTCAGCTAATGTGCTCCTAAATATCCTACTCCCTCCATGTCGAAATGAATGACCGACTGAATTTGCTCTTGCTTAAGAGCAAATTCAGTCATTCATTTTGGGACTGAGTCCCTCTGTCCCAGAATAAATGTCATTGTTGACAAGTCAATGTTTTTAAGCTTTTAGTTGTGTTTCCTTAATGCCCCAATCTATTCATATGGGTAGAGTAACACCTCCTATGGCATTGCAATGCTTGTGCCTATTAGAATGGGTAGTATAGGAAGCTCATCAAACTTCATACCCTGTTCTTAGTAAGGCGACATTTATTTTGGGACAAACGAAAATGAAAAGTAGGAGGACATTTATTCAGGGACAGAGGGAGTAATTCATACCAGATGAAGCTTGACAAATAATGTAGAAGTAGGAGAACCCATCATAAACTCGTAAACAATGCATAAAACAAACCCTAATGGCAGCTCTAAACATACCTCTTACAGGAGCGCCATCCATCAATTCAAATTTGGCCAAAGTCTCCGTCTCGACATGCGTGTTGGATCCAGACCCTGTTGATTCTCTACGCCTGATCTCAAGATCATATATTTTTATCTTGATTCTAACAAGAAGGAAGTATATCTTGCCAATAATTACATCTTTCAAGTGATACCTGCACATTAACCTTCAATCAGGACGCACATAGACATCCCATTTAACCAAAATGCTGTAAAGGCTGTAAACAAGCCGAGCCCACAAGCCGAGCCAATTCGAGTCGATATCAAACTCGAGTTATAACGAGCCCAGCTCGAGCTTAAGCTTTTTTTCTATAAAAAAGTGTTCTTAGCAAGCTTATCGAGTCAAGTTCGAGCTTATTGAGCCGAGTTCGAGCCGGTCGAAAACAAAAATTCAAATTCAATGATAGAGCCAAGCTCGAGCTTTTAACGAGCTAAACGAGTCGAACACAGTCGACTCGATAACAAAACAAGCTTTGTTCGAGCTCGAGTCGAGTTACAACTCGAGCTCACTCGAGCTCGAGCTTTCACGAGATGAGCCCAGGCCGTGCTCGAGCCTGCTCGTATTGTATTACAGCCCTAAATGCTGTCAACACGACCAATTCACTAGGGTTTCAGTCAGCGACCACCTACACAATGTACCAAAACCCATAACTAGTAGATCTGGTTAAAGAAAGTTTAATTTGAACTATAAGGACAAGCCTTTAAATCGTCAGACATAATTATTTTAATTGATAAATCCACAACACCAACACGTCAAAAAGGGAGTTAATGATCAAACAACTTGTACTCCAACTTACTTGCTTTTGTTATACTCAAACTCGATATGAAGACAGTCTTCTATTCCAACTTCCATCTGACAGGTAAATAAATTAGAGAGTGAGATGCAGAAATTATAGGGGGCTTTGTTTTTATGATAATCGGATTAAGTGACAATCCCTTTATTTGAATAAGTACGATGGATTACTCATTCAAGCTATTAAAATGGTGTTCGTTTTACATGAACACGATGAAGGAGTTCATAATGCATTTAAAAATGGATGAAAAGATAATGTAATACATCTCCAAACCTTAATACTGTTGTTAATGGTTGGAGGCGGGCTATAGTTTCGAACCTGATACAAATTAAACAAATAAATAGATCGTAAGAACGAGAATAAAGGGCAAATTTCCGACATTCCAAATAATAAGCTTGAAAAGCATAGACTATATAACTTGAGTGACCAATCAGTTATGAAGCTTCAACCCCATGATACCAATGAATTTTCATTTTGCATTCTTGAAATCGGAGCATAAAGGCCCTTAATGATGATCTTCAGTGTAACAAAGTTCTGTGTTATCAAACTTCCTCCTCCATCATCCATTCTCCACGCAAGATATATAGCAAGAAATCAAGGTATCTCAAGCCTACAAACAGGGAGATAATAAGACAAGCAGTATGCATACTCTCAGGACGTACCACAAAATCTTGGTATTCCACGATGCTTCCAGCATAACCACGACTGATTGTCACTTTCAGGACATACCTGGAAGAAGTAAAATTAGGGAATATGTTACACCCTCTCCAGATTAACATAAGTAATGGATTGGAACAGGGGTATTAGAGATCCAAACATCAATGGCATACTGACAATTATTTCATACAGTAGAACTAATCACACATTTTGTAACAAATTCATCTCAGAACTTCAGCTATCAGATGATGCACTGGTCACCATCTAACCTCTATTTTTAACGCCTTGGATTTGCATCTGTGCTTGCACTACAGTGAGTTGTGATGCACTCAGCGATGACCTCAGTTTATCTTTAAACTCACAAGTGTCAGTAACGTGATGCGTAAAAGCTTGATGTGTATTGTTGAGCCCTCTCTCTAACAACTTAAGCTTTTGAATGAACTGTTTACACAATAGCTTCCATGTGTACATGAATTTACGGGCACTATTTCAGCTCAAGCTTCCCTACCAACATTGGTATGAACAAAAAATTTGACATTTTTTTCAAATACCACCCACTCAATACATCTCTGTTCTACAGCAACATTCTCCGCTTGCTTTGAATTTCCTTTTTTTTTTTTTTTGATTTTGCATAATGCAATTATTTCTTTTGCGGGATGTGGAACTAGTAACATGTTTCAGTTTGCCATTGCCATGATAGCTACACACTTTCTTACCCACCTAGTTCAAAAATAGGATGTATTAAATAATCTTAAATGGGGGAGGGGAAACAGCAAAAATATAAAAATATATCTTTTCTGCATGGGTCAGTGTACTTCTCATATGACAGCAATAGTTTTGTAAAGACAGGCATCATAAACAATGATTACACAAATAAAAAATACACCTTCAGCACTTTTTCTGGATTGAATAATCATAAGAGTATATTCAAATCAAGATTAAACAATGAGCACCCCGATCCTAATTAACAGACAACAACAACAACAACAAAGCCTTAGTCCCAAATAATTTGGGGTCGGCTAGCATGAATCCTCATATGTCATCGTGAAACAATAATAGGTGGGGAAAAATAGAAAATGATAAGAGAAGAAGAAAAAATAAAATAAAAATAGTGATAATAAAAGAATAAATATAATAGATAGGGAAAATGAAAATAATAATAAAAACAAATAAAAGCAACAGATGTTAGTTCATGATGCCTTGCATAGATCTACAGCCTGAGCAATTCAAGAAAACCACAAACTTTCACCAAAGAACCCAACTCTTACATCTTAAAGAGAAATTTTTACTCAACCATCAAGTTAACATCTACAATAAATGGCTAAGAAAAAAAGATAACGAGAGAAATGATACACAACAATGCTTGACCCCAGCCCAATACAGAATATTATAGGCTGACTATGGAGACAAGACTCGATGAGTATCTTTGTCAAATATTGTACAAATTACTCGCAATATCCAAACCAAAACTACCTAGAAACCGCTGATGTCAATGAAAGCTAAAATATGACGTATGCAGAAGAAATTCAGCTAAAAGAGTACAAGACTTGGTATATACTTACCTAAGTCTTACATTCACTCCATTGTAGGTCTCATATGGCATTTCAACCGTTGAAAATTCAAATGGATATGTTTTCTTTTCATATATTTCACCAGGAACATCCAGTTCACGAACTACACACAAGAAAAATGAGGGAAACATTAAAAGAAAATTATATTACCAAATGCTTCAATATTTATCTGAAATCTTTTGTCCAAGTGGTGATATGGATAGTGATCATTGAATATAGTGAGTCAAGACCAACAAAGATTCAGAGTTTCAGAAGTAACTGGAAATTAGAGTGACAGCCTGAAACATAAACATCCTTGCAACAAGTATACTTACCAAGGGAGGTGAAGTCGTAGAAGTTCCCTCTGTCAAAGTACATCTCTGCAAAAGGAAAAAAGGTGGGATATATTTTTAACTAAGAATCGTAAAAGAAAATTACATAAAATAAAATGTCATAGTTATAGTATACATTTAAATTGTAGAAAATGGTTGGGAGTTTTTCGTTGTGTGTGTGTGTGTTGGGGGGGGGAGAAAAGGTTTCCCAATAGAGTGCCTACTGCCTAGTCTGAAACACTTGTATTGACCTATATAAACTGACTCGCTGACCTAATTACAGAAGAAGACTAACTCCTGAATTACAAAGATCTAGACTAAAGTTAGGTAGATCAATGTCATTTCGTAGAACATGTATGGGTACGGCAATGGAGAACCTAACTAGAAATGATACTTGCCTTTGGATCACTTGGTTGGTACAAAAGCGTTAACTACAATACAGGATGCATTGTATGACACACATACATGTACATAACCCCATGGACTGACCTAGTTGGTCAGATCAACCATGCTGCTGCCAGTCATCCCAGGGGCAGGCAATCTGAACAAACCAGTCTAAATCCTCATAGAAGCCGCTCTTGCCTTTAAAGGATCGACCTAACCTAACCTACTTACCCCTAAACTTTTTCTACATAAATTGTGATACGATTAACATGACAACAAAGCAATTATGACTTCATGTAAAACACGGAGTACCAAAATAGCCACAGAACATTAATCCAAAGTCTAAAAAGAAGAAAAAACAAAAATAAATTAATATATCGAAGAAGGTCGCAATATCTTGAATCTGGTTTCTGGTTTGAATTCCTTTTCCTTTTATCAATATTTTTTTTCCAGAAAAGCCTTTAAGAATCCAAAACCGATCAGAAAAGGGATATGGTAAAGTGGAAGACGCCGTTCCTTAAATATTCGCTCGTGCAAATATACAACACTCCAGTTTTCTTCTGTCTCCCCAACCTCAACTCTCACCCTATTCATCTACTGCCTTTCTAAGAAGACTATGTTGCAGCAAAACATAAAGGGAGTAGTTCAAAGCAAATTGGAATCAAATCAGACTTAAATTTCCACCAATCAATCCTCACATTTATCATACACATCAGACTACTAACAAATGTTACCTTCTCCCCTGTCGTCAACGTATTATATCTACTCTCTTCCCACTCTATTTCACTGCTGGGCTTTATTTGCACTAACCTTTTTTCTTGACATGTTGACAGGATGATTGATTATGTTGTTCTCAATCACAAGATGATACTTGTTAACCTTTCGCATTCTGAGATTTTTTAAATATACTCCCTCCGTCCCATAAGAAATGTCGCATTTGACTTGTCAATGTTTTTAAGGATTGTGTTTTGCATGTTTGTGCATTGCTTGTACAATGGTAAATTGTACTAAATTATTTTCTTCTTTAGAAATGTCACATTTATCTTGGGGCGAACCAAAAAGGAAAGTGCGACATTTATCATGGGACGAGAGGGAGTAATATAATATTGGAGAATGTCATATTTCTGGTCTGGAAGGCACGCAAAATTCAGGATGTGACAACTCCTTAGGGGCCACAGAGGAAGTGCCATTGACCTAATCAATGGTACTCTATGAATGCTACTTCCACCAGCCCTCTATATTAAATCCATATAAGATGATGAAAAACAGCACAAGTAAATAGCACTACCAGTCATACTTCAATCAAGAAAATGCAACATGTTCCTTCGAGTACTTTCCTTTAAAAAAAAAAAAAGAAGGATAAATCTGAAGGGTTGCATATCATAAAAGCCCTACTCGGATTCGCCGCACTAAAACTCTTGAACTCACATATTGTGGAAGTAAAAAGTAGGAGCTCACCTATCTGACCAAGGAGCTCAATTTTTATACCATTGTGTTCAACCTTCTTTCCTTGGACTGGTTCTACAGAAATCTGCAATCAGACACATGTTTTATCAGCCATACAACTATTTGAGTTAAAAACAGTCAAATTCTGAGTACTCAGAAGTTCTTGTAATGATATAGTTACAAAAATTATATAAAATACCTGGCCATGAATGTTTTCTTGACTTTGAAAAAGTGGGACCATTATTGTCTGGCCATTTTCCTTCTTCAATGGAACCTGTCAATTAATATACATTATAATGAAGTTCAGTGGAGAAGCCAGGACTTACGTAAAAGGGTGAAGATGGATGATGTAATAGAAAAGTGTATGGAAATCACTCAATTTAGATCAAAGAGGGTTCAAGAAAATGATATAGTGCAACTTTACCAAAGCTAAAGAGGGTCAAGATCGATTATATTGTTAATTTTAATGATCCAAAGACAGTAACTCCAACTTCAAAGGTGCTAAAATCACATATTTTAAAATGAGAAGGGGTAAAGTGACCCATACTGTTGTTGTGGCTGACGAAGTATCACTGTGAAAACACGAGCTAGTAAGTTGATTGCCATAAACCTAGAGAAGAGAGCTACTAGAAAGCTTGAGAAAGCAAGGCTAACAAAAGTAACAAGCAGCAACAACGAGGTCAACTAAAAACTCACATACCGACTCAATGCCATAATAATGCCAGTCATTGAACAGATCTAAATACCATTATTTTATAACTACCACAAAATATTTTTACAACACAGTTTGCCTGCAGTCAAGAAAGCATACATCAGAACCAGCCTAAACACAGGAATGGAGGCATGAAGCCACATGCACATGGTAAAGTGTTTGTTATGAATTCTGAATATGCATCCAAGCTTTTATGTAAAAATCATTAAGCACAGAACTTGGTATACAAATTCTAAAGGAACACCATGAAATATATCATCACAAACCATATATCGCTCAATATCATTATTAAAGACATAAAAGTATCACAAAGACAGTTCATAGCTCGTTCAGAATACAACTAGATAGCATTGAACCATTGCCATCTGATTGCCCAAATATCACGAAATAACCAAACATGAAGATGGATTTCAGTTTCCATTAGACCCCCGTGTATCGAGAACTAACAAACAATGAATAAAATGACGAAGTTGTTTACCTGCTTGCGAGTTTTTCCATCCGAAAATGAAATTGAGATGTTACAAGCTGGCTTGAAAGCACCAATAATATAATTCTGAGAAGAAGGAAAAAAAAAAAACAACAATCCACCGAAATTACAATCAGCAGTAGTAACGAAACTAACCATTGGGGTCCTAATAGGCAAGAAAAAATCAAAATCTTACCATGCTCCTTACAGTTAATTCCCGCTACCAAAGCCTTCTATCAAAGCCCTGCAAAATTCATTGCTCAAATTGTGAACTTGATAGCACTGTCAATTACAATAAAATCCAAAAGCACTTTTTAAACTACTTCATTTGTTCCCGTAAAAATCCCACATTTATACGCTGAGATATTTCACTCCCTTTCAAAATTCAACATTCAACATGATACAAGTATCTCGTGTAACTGTAAGCATTTCTCTAGCTAGTAAAATTAAGTTCAGCAAAACTATTTAACCATTAGTCACATTACTTCTCAAACAAAACAGACTATTGGTCAAAACGAAGCCTGAGTAAAATAAAATCAGAGTAACGAAGTTTCAAATTGTTATCTGCTTAATCCATCAAATCCCTAAAACACATAATAATCACCAGCTCAAACGAAAACCATCTGTAGTCAACACATTTTTCAAACAAAAAATAAAAATATCAAAACTCTTGCGGGCCAAAATTTAAAACCAACCAGCTCCCGAATGACTAATCTCTACCATGGCGTTGAGAACCCTAGAAATTGAAACAATTTAGATTTCATCTTTAAAATTCAATCAAGTTTGATGCATGTATGAATCAATCAAAGTGTAATCATATAGGAAAAATTTGAAGAGAGAGAATACTGACCGGAGAGTAACAGATAGTGGAGATCGCCGGATCTGCTTACCGGCGAACTGATCTGAGTTGATTGCAGCGATCGGAGAGGAGAGAGAAAGAGTTGAGAGAGAAAACCAAAGTCGGAAGAATTAACAGATGTTAATCATACAAAGCTTGTGTATCTTAAGCTGTTTTTACAACTGGGCCCACTTGCGACTGGCCCAGCTCCTTTAGCCCTTAATGGGCTCATTTGTTAGTTTTAAAATTGCCCATTAGCAAGTAATCTCCCGAAGTCAATAATCAAAAAAAAAAAAAAAAAAAAAAAAAAACTACTGTCCCTAAATGAGTGTCTAAATTTCATTTTAAGGGACATCTGAAAATATCAATTTTTATATACTTTGGTGACAAAGATTCATATATAATGTTGTAATCTTCTTTCCAAACATTTAGTTTTGCACGTATATAAAGAGACCGGTGAAAACAAAATTCGAAAAAAAACATTTAGGGACAAAGTTATGCTAAAAAACAAAAACATTCATTTTGGGACAAAGATTTTTTGAAAATGGACACTCATTTAGGGACAGAGGGAGTAATTCCGTATGAAATGAATGACTTTTTATTTTGACTAAAATAATTTTTAACATTCATTATTTTAAGATGGAGGAGTAGTTTATTTTTCTTTCCCTCTTGGGTTACATTTCATTATTATTTTCACACTAACGAAACCAAAAGTGAACAATAAATAGGCGAGATTTAATTAAAAAAAAAATGTTTGGACATAGAAAACTAAACTTTCCTTTTTCATGAGGTCCAAAAACAAAAAACAAATAGTGAGTCATACTTCTAACATCATATTAATATTAAGGCTAACGTTATCACTAACCGCATACTAGGGTTAACATTATCAATTATTCATAATCGTTGGATCACATCAAATGGTACATGTGATCTCGTCTCCTAATTTTGTGTAAAGTTCATTTCAAGTTTTGTATACAGTTCATTTCAGTGTTACATTTTCAATAAGAGAAATAATTTCGGTGAAATTTTACTACAATTTACCATAATAAACGTGATGTATAAACAAGTGAACCACATTCTTAAGGAAGTTTGACAAGTCACTACGGTATTTATTAACGAGACAAAATGAGTTAATATAAACTTGAGTGATCTTTCAGGAAAATTATAATAAAACCCAAAATAAACTGATATCTTATTTCAGATAACAATTATCAAAAAAAAAAAAAAAAAAAAAAAGGTTCAATGAAGTGTGAGCAACAAAGTCAAAAACAGGACTTGAACATCTCTGAAGTATCATCATTGGGGTTAAAGGAACCATCAATGGACTTTTTATATCATACAAATTCACATTACAAGTGAATGTGTGTCAAAAATTTCAAAGAGAATTTATATAGTGCAGCTATGCATATAGTATATATATGTCTATACACTGTGATCGCTCGAGTTGAGTAAATCATCTTCATCGCTCGATACATCGCTCATCTGAATACTCTGTCTGGACGTCGTTTTGTTCCATTCGTTTTCAACACGGAAGAACACCCACTGGAAGCGGCGGAAGATCTCCAAGGCAGTTATGGCAAAAACAGTTAAGTAGTTATGGCGGAGATGGGCTGATAGTTTGTATGTCCAGGTGCATCGTAGGATCAGATTGCTTCCTATTACCCAGAAATAAACCTGCAAAATACCATTATTGATACCATTATAAATATTATCAACAACAATTTTAGATTTTCATTAAGATAATTAAATTAACCTCTAATTATTGCTCAAAGTTCCTTCAGACAAACAGCAAAAAAACTAAGACCCTTAAATTGGGACGGAGGGAGTAATGGCTTAGTTTTTCAACGTAGGCTCTTAAAATGGAACATCCAAAAAGGAGAAGGTAGTCAGTCGCTTTGATTTCCATGTAAACTCAAACAACTTTGGCCATATTTGTATGAAAATCCAATTACCCTTGTGCAATTCTAAAGTTGTTTATTCCTAATGGTAAATCAATAATAAATTGAAATGATTTAGAATTTGATTTACAAAAAAATATGGTCAAACTCCAATTGAGTTAACCATGAAAATCAAAGTGTGACTAGCTTACCGTGACAAAGGGAGTATCATTTTTGAAGCAGAGCCAAGGCCTCATACTAAGGCTGTAGACAAAATTATCATAGTGCGGAGGTAGAGTTAACTTCTCTCTTTTTAAAGTCGAGGGTTGAAATAAGGGATTTTATATTGCCAATATACTCCCTCCGTCCCATTTCAAATTGCAAATACTAGGTTGGCACGGGGATTAAGGGAAAAAGTGAAAAAGGTGATGTGTTGTGAGTGTTGATAGTTGAGTGGGAGAGAGAAAGTGGGGTAGAAAATAGTTAGTGGGTTAATGGATGTGAGTGTGCAAGTGGGTTAAAACTTGCCATTTTTGGATTTTGCAATTTTAGTTGGGACACCCTTTTAGTAAGTTTTGCAATTTGAAATGGGACGGAGGGAGTATGTATATATATATATATGTGAAATAATGAAAAGTTTATCTTTAATTCACAAGCTTCTATTTTCAAGGTTAAGGGGCAGAAGACAAGTACACATAAGAAACTGAAAGTCAGTTCAATCAGTTTGTGAAGAAAAAAAATATTGGGAAATGTCTAGCACCAAGGTTTTGTGAACAATGTAAACTTCTGGAAAAGCCAAAGTATTAAGAACAAGCAATGTAGGGGATAGTATCGATAGGTATATTCTTACCCACTTCCGTCCGTATAGCAAGTGAGTGACGAGATGGTGCTTACTGAACTTGAAGATCCGGGTGAAGCCGCTGTCAGAAACGAAGAAAGTAATGGTCTAAGCATGCTAACAGATTTAGGCAGAGATGGGCTAAATTTTGTTAACTTCTTCAAGATATAGGTATGAAACGGTAAGCAACTGAATACCCTCTCCGTCTCAAAATAATGATCCCGTTTGACTTTCAAACATTTTAAGGTTACATTATAAGTTTTCGAGATTCAATGATTTTGAAGCCTTAAATTTGGAAATGGGACAAACTTTTTGGGACAAACAAAATAGGGAATGGGACTATTATTTTGGGACAGAGGGAATACTATGTATGTAACTGTACATTAAATGCACAGAATTCATAACAAAGATCAAGTTCAGGGAAAAAGTAGGAAATTTAGAGGGGGGAAAACAATACATTCATACCTTAGATCCCAATCTCGGGACACATCCCAGTAGAATGAGTACAGGGAGTTTAAAACAGCTGACAAAAGCCACAATGGCCGATAGATGTTCGTCCAATTATCACTGTCAGCGTGATACTTGAGGGCGGAAAGGAAAATAACTGGCACCGCAGTCGAATATTTTAAAGCTGAAACCATAATTAAACTAAGTCACTTAAGGAGCCATTAGAGCTAGCTATTTGCAAAAGGATATAAACTTTTCAAGGAAACGATTCAAACAAGAATAAAATGAAATCATATCAATAAAACTGCCTGCTTTCAGTTACCAATACAACTAGCTCGCATATATTTTTTACATTAAAAACAACATGTTTCTTCACTGTTAATCAACGCTGAGATACCAACCCAATAACACATCAACTATTCAGGAATTATTAGGAACTGGGAGGCATCAAGACAGGAAGAAAAAGGGTTGCAGAGATACACATGAACATTCTACCTCCATCTACAAAAGATAGTTCCATTTTTTCAGTGGTTAGTTTCATTGAACTTTGAACAAATATTTAGGAAAACATACTTATTCCAATGAAAATCTAAAACTTGTAATTGATGCACCATTAAAAATACTGCCAATAACAAATATTAAACTTACATAAAGATAATCAGGTAAATGTAAATTATTGGCCAAAGTTCAATCAAGCTAAGCACTAAAAAAAGTGGGACTAACTTTCCGGGACAGAGGGAGTATATGGCAGCAACAAGGCATCAAAAGAGAGTCTCATATTGTTTCTAACTACTGTTCCTCTTTTCATAAATAAGAGTACAAATACATTTTTAATTTATCCCAAAACTAGAAAGCACGTTCATCTTCCATCTGGATATATAAGAAGAACCAGACACAAGGAATGTGATAATGCCAGCAATATCTACTTGATTTCAAGTATATGGTTATAGGGATTTGTAAACTAATGGCCTGATATGATAGTTCAACTTCATCCCATGGCTGCTTCACCTTGACAAATACTTAATTTTCACCTTAGAAATTAGCCACCCAAAGATAATCCAGTAATGACAGTCAGCGTCACATAATTCGGCACGCGGTCCGATTCGCGACACGAATTCGCATACAGAATTCGCTACCCCCGAGTGAATGCGATTCGCTTAGGTATTTTCGTTAAGAATTCGATTCATAATTCGCTTCATGTAAATCTATAAATATATATAGTTATTCAAAAATAATATCTCTTATTTTTGTTACTCGTCAAAAAATAATAATACATTTTAATTTTAAAAAAAAAAAATCATTACTAAAAGTATTTTAAGATGTTTCAAAGATGAAACATACATACAAGCATGTAGAAAATAATGAAGGGTAAGGGCCATTTTTACATCAAAAGCCCATTTTAATTCCTCAGCCCATTAGCCCAACCAAAAACCTAAAACTAAGTAAACCCTATCCCTATTCTCTCTGTATCTCTTTTTCTCTTCACGGTATCCACTCCAGCGCCGCTATCTACCCTCTTCTCTCTCTCCCTTTTTTTTTCCAGGAAGCTCTCGTTTCTCTATTCCTTTTTTCTTGAGTTTCTCTTCCGTCTCTCTATTCTCTCTCTTTTCTCCACATGCCGCCACCACCACCACCCTTCTCTTCTTCGCCGCCACTAGGTTTCCGGCCGTGTCCGACGGCAATACGGCGTCTCCGGCGAACTCAGTCGCGAATTTGGGCGTTTTGATTAAGAATCGAATTCCGATTCGATTCGATCAAATGAATTCGGAATTCGACACCGTTCTGGGCGAATTATGTGACCCTGATGACAGTATGGGGCTTTAATTATGCCTTGACAGGTTCGCAAGAAGATTAGAAGGGACTAAAGAAATAAATCTAAGTACTTTTGACTTGGTAATTAAACTATCCAAGGAGTTCATTCCTTATTAATTGAACTAAAAGCAAGTCTAACAATTGACCCAAAGTATGTTATCTTCTTCTTCTTTTTTTTTTTCCCTGATGAGTATGTGAGTCCTGCAAACAAGTGCTCCTATGGCACTTGTCAAGTAAATCAAGTTATATTTTGCATTGTGAATCAACACCTATGCAATGGGGGGTGTTTTATAATGTATTGCAAATTTGCGATGGTTCCCGCTACCACATATTTCTTTAAAATGTATTCATCGAGGGCCACCTGTAAGGAAACCCTATGGGTAAAGGTGGCAGTGAATCGTTCAAGGCTTCGAGTTTGAGTGGGACCCAATTAAATGTTTTGGGGTATCCCCAAACATAGATAAAAATCAGTGGGTGTCTATTTGAAATTCCAAGAAACCCCCACAGATTACTGGGTACTACTAAAATCTTCCCTTTTGGTTTGTCCACCTTATTTTTATGACATGTCTGACAGGTTAACTGAAGATTGTGATGCATAGAATGAGACAAAGAGAGCTGTCAATTAAAAACATCACTACCCTCAGCCTCATGCAGCTGGCTGCCATGTATAAAAGCTGCTTCTGTTATCACAGAGATCAATAGAAACCTCCGCTTCCGGGAGTATTTTAACACAAACCTTCATCCATGTCCTCGAACAAATAAAGTGCCCCTCCATATCATATAGCACACACAGTCGCTTGCCATATAATCACATGTGACTCAAGTGGGGCATGATCGTCCCCCAGCTGAGAGATTGAAGAGGGTGAATGATAGGAGAGAGATAGGGATAAAGGGTTTGGGTGAGTTCGGTGGATAGGAAGCCCGTATAGAGATGGTTCGAGGAAGAGAACTTATATTATGATAGCTTATTCAGAGTGGCTGGAGTTCCCTTATTTACACTTAAGTTTAGGTTTAACAGACCTTTTATGCTGCGTTTTCTGGGTAACCTAGTACGTATACAAGAAAGACCATAAAATAAGCACTTAATATATGAGATTAAATACGCACACCCTAATTCGGTTAACCCAATCACTCATTACATGTGTGTAATATGGGTGTGTTTCATGTGTTGAGTGTCACCCCTATATTTGTGTATTGGACCAAGCGGCAAAAAGAGGCATAGATCCTTGTCACTAAACAGTGCTCTAGATTAACCACAAGGAAAGTGTAGAGACAGCTTGCATTTAAAAAAATAATTAGGCGAAACACGCCCCAATTATCTTTCTTCCTATTGTCTGTATCTACTATCGTACAGTAAAAAAACTACAGCTGCACTAGAAGAATCAAATTTCATGGACCTGCAATGTCGCTTACTGATACAAAAACAGAGAGAACATCTAGCTGACTAAGTGACATTTTTCCTTTCCTGCCTTTGAAAGGGCTGTTTTGGGGGGTGCGGGGAGGGGGGTCGCTGGAAAAAGTGACCAAAAGATCTTACCATTCAGTAAAGATGTTCTTTCCCCAGTATCCTTGTATTGCCGCAGACATTGAAAGAGACGAAATATATAAGGCAGTACAAGAATTATAGGGATCGCAACAGCATGACTGCCACAGACAGATTCAGCTTCCAACCAGGCAACGGTAGCGACCTGCATGGGTTAATGTGAACTCTAAATTAAAAAGACAGATGCATTTAGCAATCTACACAAACAACAAGATCAAGAGAAGTTTCCACATGCAGAATTAGAAGATAGTCCACACAGATATGTAAAGAAATCTAGCAACTTGATGGGTGTAATCTATTGGGGATTGTGAGATGCAAATTGACATTAGGCACAGGCAACGGTAGCGACCTGCATGGGTTAATGTGAACTCTAAATTAAAAGGACAGATGCATTTAGCAATTTACACAAACAACAAGATCAAGAGAAGTTTCCATATGCAGAATTAGAAGATAGTCCACACGGATATGTAAAGAAATCTAGCAACTTGATGGGTGTAATCTATTGGGGATTGTGAGATGCAAATTGACATTAGGCAAGATATTTACGAAAATAGTGAGTTTGCATTTCACCAACATTATTGTGATGGTGGTCTGAAACAACATATTTTAACACTCCATAGGTCCATATCAGGCATTGCAAGCAGCATACCCTCTTCAGCATAATACTCTTTTTTTTTTTCAATCTAAAACTGGACAATATCAGTCTTCTAGTCTCTGGACACGGCTAGTTGCTTGGATTTTCCATCATGAGTTTGTTCCAGCCGTCCTCTCATCTATGGCTTCGAGATGTTTGAGAAGGCCCAGTATCTTTATCAAGATATTGATTCACGTCACTGCAGGTAACAGCTTCATAAAATTTTAGCAATCTTTGTCTGCTTGCATTATCTTTCCTCACAATTTTTCAATCGACTCAAGTTCTTAACGCAAAATTAGCTAGTGTCTGTTTCTGAAGCCACTGTTCTCAGAAAAGCAACCTGGGCATAGCAAGGATCTGTATGTTGTGTTGTCAAATCTATCAAATTTAAGCCATGGATCATAGGAACATCCCTTTAAGAGCACAAAATTAGTCATATGTTGATTGTAGCGTCTTTTGATAATTGACATTCATTTTGGGACAGAGGAATTATTTATTACTAAATATATATTCCTATATTTTTAAATCATTTTAAATAAAAGATCAAACAAAAAGTATCTAAAACACAAGAAAATTGCTCAAAAAAAACAAAACAGACAAAAAAGAGGATGAAAAAACCCAACCCCATTCCTAGTCTTTTATTGACATAACCAAACCCCCCACTCCATTTCTTCCCTTTCCTCTACCCAACCCCTACTCAGCTCCAGTCCACGATCCCCTTTAACACCCACCCACCCACCCCCCACACTTTTCTCTCCTTCATTCTCTCCTCCATAATCCGAGATTGTTCAAACTCTCCTTTCACACGCATATAAAACAAGAACACACTCACACCAAGAACACACAGGCAGACACCGATCAGAGGAAAAGGGAAACTTTTTGAAATTGATAGTGTTGATAAGGATGGAGTCAACACTGCTCCCATGCCGGCAGTTAGCTAAAAGTTGCCTTCATCTAGTGCGCGTCTCCCTCTCCGTCATTCTACAACATCAATGGCGGCTTCTCACCTCTCTCTTCCCTTTTCTTCTTTAATTTTACTGCAATTTCGTAAAATTTGCGATTATTGAAGATCCATTTTGCAATTTCGGCAATTTTCAACATCTGCCATTTTTCTCCCTGTATTGTCGATCAATTTGGGTTATATTTTGAATTATGCAATTCGTCATTCTCTTTTGAAGATCTGCTATTTTAGAAAATAAATTATTTTCAAGGTTTATTTTGGCTAGATACTATAGGATGCAATTTGTTACTGTTGTTGGTTATGATGTTGTGGTGTTAATGGTGGTAGGGTGGTGATAGTGGTGTTGATGATGATGGTGTTGGTAGTGGTGGTGATGATAGTGGGAAGTGGTGATGGAGTTAGTGGTGGGTAATGCTGATGATGAGATCTTTAGTTAAACATGTTAGTGTGTTTTGCAAATATAATTAATGGAATATTGACAAATGAAATAGGAGTATCTTAATTAACGCCCATCCAAAAACTCTCCAGTTTGTCACAAAGTGTCAACATTGTGACTAAAATTGCCAAAAATGATATGTTGGTTGTCACATTGCAACTCCTGTGAAACTTAAGGGCACCAATGTGCCATTTGCCACCATTAGTCTATAACACACTTTCTTATTGCGAGATAAAAAAACTAAAGACCCTAAATGATTTGAAAAATCTAAGGTGACCTTAAATTTCTAGAGGAAACATACAACTGTGTCAAATACTTTCTTAAACCTATGCAGGTCAAAAGGGGACTATTTTTTGGGATGGAGATTGGAGGGGGTAAAACAATAGTGTTTTTATTAAAAAAAAAAATAAAAAAAATACATGTTTGAAGTAAAGATTTATAGAGCAGCAACTCTCAGGAAAGGCAAGGAAGGAAAAGAAAGTTAGCTACAAATTATTCAATAACTTTTCAAATTAAACCCTTTTTTTTCTTCAAGATGCATGGATGGTGATGCTACCATACCACCAGGTATCCTTTCACTTCTCACGTATTCCAACCAAAATGATATTACCAAGTTGGCCTTACATGCAAGTGGCATCTTTTTTACACAAATCCATAACTGTTGCAATCGTATTATATTGGCGAGCGCACACAACAACAACAAAGAAAAAAACACAAACACAAACACAAACCTGTCGATGGACCATTCGACAAACAGAGCGCTCCATATCTGAAAAGACCTGCCCAAAACAAAAGTGTTACTACCGCAAGAACACATGACAACTTGAATCTCAAGTCTGCATCCTACAAGATACGTTGAAATCCAAGGCAACAAATTCGACAAAAAAATTGAGCTTCGGTGAGCAGACCATATATTGCAATCTTTACCAGACAACAAAGTACCTGAAATCCAGGGTAAACTTCTTAAATACTGAAAATAGTGCCAATAAGTTCACCTACCAAGGTGACTCACAAGCATGTAAGGTGCCAATATGTGCACCTATTACAAGAAAAAATGCAAGCAAGTGGTTTGGATAACATAACTACGCTAGCAACTCACCCAAAAAATCAAGTTATCAAAGAGCAGCCCCACAATATCAAGCAAAACTCAGTCTTACCTTTGACATAGAGGTCAGTATATCAGCCAAGAAAAAGTCCGGAAAAGATATTGCCTGTATCATTGAATAAAGCAAATCAGACAAATCACAATTGCGTGTGTGCAATAAATTCTAATTAAATAATAATGAAACAAACTTGAACGTACAATACGCATATCTTCTTCAGGTTTCCATAGGTAACATGGAAACCCTACTTTCAAATCTTTTACCAGGTTCTTTAACGTAAAAAAGGGTGACAGCAGCAAGCTTTTCTATTATTACTTCTTTCACTCGACAAAATTTGACCTCATTTGCATTCAAAAGTAGAATGAACGAAACAGAGTGGCATAAGAACGCTGTTTTGGTTGAGAAAGTAGAAACTAACACAGATCTTTGCAATGTGCAAAGTTTACCTTTTACTTTCTTTCTGCATTTGCCTTCTGTGGCTAAATTAACCAGAGTAAGATCAAATACATAGGGATGTTATAAGAAGCATGTACAGAGGAACAAACAACAATGGTTTTCAAGAACAATCCAAGAACCTTCATGCCATCCATAACCTACACTAGGAAGTACTGCCAAAAGACCACTTTGTTCAAGAGTCCCCATAGAAACTAGTATTATATTGAACATGTACAAGAGTGAGATAGAGACTGCATTTTAGACCATGTTTCAAATATTCGGTTGGCTTTCCAGCTTTCTGGGAGGTTTATAGAAACTTTTCAAACCGTTACATCATTAAAGAAAAGGATTCAACTCTACACTTAAAAACTACCACAAACGAATCCAAGGACCTCATAGAGAGATAAGAAGAAATTAGTACTTCTTACATTTTAAATTCAGAATAAATTAATACATTACATATCCATTTCACTAAAGAAAATTCACTACATTAGTCATCAAAACAGTACAAAAAATAGTAATAAATAAATATATAATGTACGATTATACCATAAATTTACCTGAAGTGGGAAAGCTATCCGCCAAAGGGTCCTCAATAAAAAGTAGCGAGATGATAAGTAGAAAATATCAAATGGGAATATCAGAATCATAACAACACCAGCGTACAAAAGTACCTACAGTCCAGCATACAAAGAATTTATTCCAAAGCTTTCTTGGTAACAGACAACAACAACAACAAAGCCTTGGCCCCAATATGATTTGGGTCAGCTGACATGAATCTTCGTATGGACTCGTCAAAGAAGAGATGAAAAAACAATGAAAAAGTGTTCCGTGAATTGCTTTAGATTTGAAAAGATAAATAGAACTTTGTGATATGACAATTTATGATGTTTCACGCGCCTGTCAACTTGCCACAGCGAAGATCAGTCCTCCCAACAATTCACCAAATCAAATCCTCAACAAGATAATGAGTTCACCATTTCTTTAAGAATGGAAACTAATCATATCTGTCCAATGAGTGAAAATACAAATCGCTAGCAGATCAATAATACCTCAAAGGGTATCAGCATAAATTAACTATTCAAACATAAATACCCAATCAAACGACTATTCATTCTAAATATCAGCAAGGGAGGTTGCATTATACTCCCTTCGTCCCAAACTTATGGTTACTTATTTCCATTTTGGGCATCCCAAACTTATGGTTACTTATTTCCATTTTGGGCGTCCCATACTTATGGTTACTTACCCAAAATGTTCAGTTTTCTCTCTCCTCCCAAGTCACAACAACTATCCACTATTTCATTTTCTCTCTCCTTCCCACTCACGACACCTACTTTTTCTTAATCCCTGCGCATTCAATTTTAGTAACCATAAGTTTGGGATGGAGGGAGTAATAGTTTGTTGGAACTATGTGAGAATGTCATTTAATATCGCCAACTCGACAAAGCAAAGTACTGCAAAGGGGGAAATCGGAAGATTTGATGTATTACATAGAAGGGTCCGTCTGTTAAATGTATCTCATAATACGTTGGGTGCCTCTGATTCCATAGAGTGCTTCTTTAGGGAGAACAACTATAGCATTTTTTAATGACCCCCACTATCAGTAATTAGCTTCATTCGCAAATAATGCACATTGGTGATAAGTTATATATGTCTTGCTAGTTGCTTCTATACACGACACTAGTGGATGAACAAAGTCTTTTATAGCCAAAATGCCAAGTACTGGAGATAAATCAATGGAAAAGAAATGACAGAAACAGAAAATAATAAGTAAATAAATAAACACATTTCAAAAGAACAAAACTTTAGAAAAAGTAGCTGCATTAAGTACAAGATGGGAGAAGAGGCATCTATTACACTGGTTGGGATGCAGCCAATGTAACTTCTCCATGAGAATAAAGATAGAGATACGTGGTCATGCTTGTTGGAACAATGATAGTCATCCAGATGGCACTCTGCAAAATCAAAGGACAAGATTAATGACTTGGCAATATGAAGTAGGAGATATTGAGCAATTGAAGGAGCTTTTATTAGAGAAGACCAGAGTGACCAAATTTCTTTGGGGCAGTGACAAATCAGGAAAAAAAGAGACGGTAGCTTAAGTTATAAGATTATGTTACACAATAATACACTATGCCAACTTCCTAGAGAGAAGTACCAGAGTAACCGAATTTCTTGTCTGCTACTTGGCTTGTCGACAGATTTCATAGAGCTCATACTACAAACTCTACAAATTGCATATACTGACAAACACCAAGTTGGCATGGTTTTCTAGGATTTGATAAAAGCTTATTTTGGCCCACCTTAACTTAATCTTTTCCTCTAGGCTGGAATATTCTCTTGCCTAGATGATGCTCACATCCTACTTTCAAGCCGTCCACAAGCATTCAGATGACCTCAATTTAAAGACAGTTCTGGTATCCTCTTGGACTGTCAGGGGCTTCCATTGTATGCACTTAGAAGGCTAAGAAATGTAATATTGTAACTACATCTAAAACTGTACATCTCTATTTAGATATAAAAAAATATCATCACTGTCACCATCAGAAAACTGAAACTCTTTACAGCTAGCCTGATAACTCAAGGGCACCTTCAAAACACCTTCACTGAAAACAGCAATATGGGTTGCAAGAAGTGCTTGTTGATGGATCCAAACGAAAATGCAACCTCAAGTTCCTTTCCATGGAGAAAAGATCAGCAACCCTAGATGCCCGAAAGAAGTTTCATACAGCAATGAATTCTTTGTCTTAAAAGACCCTACATAATATCGCACTCCAAGAATGATGTAGCATCAAGTATGATGAGAGATCATCCATATACCACCCATATTATTCCAACTGTAAGGTAATACGGAGAACCATAGACATGAGAGGGTTTCAGCAGCAGAATTGTGCACAGGACAAAATGTACACCTCAACTCCAGAGCAAAGTTAGAAAATAAAATAAAATAAAATAAAATAAATAAATAAATAGTAGACTCATACACACACAAAAGAAAGGAATAATAACATTGCTACTACCAGGGAAAGAAACAATTTAATAGGCCAAAATAATGGGTTTCTTGATGTAAAATCAGTGTATCATCAGTAAATGTACCTTCCATATTTCATTATGACTAAGATGATTCTGGTCGATGTCAAAGATTTTAGCATAGCCAACATTAGCCTGAGCAAAGACCCATAAGTTTATTCCCCAAAACCAAACCATGAGCGTCTGCAACACCACAACATGCAGCAAACACGTTGAAAAATATAGAATATCAGAGAGAAACAACCGACTTTATTTCTGCTTCAATATGAAATATCTGAGAAAGTGATCATATGAACTTCACTAACCACAAGAAGAAGAGGATTATAATACAAAAAGGCCTCGTACAGAAATAGATCCCGCTTGTCCATACTCATTCTCATGACAGAATCCCATCCAATCTGACATATATTGAACTCGTAAAGGATTGTGATACAAATATAAGATGAAGTAGAAGTTACTTAAAAACATCTTAACGCAATCAAATAAGAAAATATGTTAGACATAAGAACTTTTCTAGATTGCAAAAAAGAAAGTGAACTCGAAAAAAATGCAGAACTAACCTTGCAACAACTGAAACCCCAGAGCAAAAATAATAGTACCTGAAAATCACGAGAAGATCAACTTACATAATGATGCATCGCCGGAAACAAAAAAAAAATGTGAAGTCACCATTCATACTGCCATTAAAGAAATTACTGAAAAGGTAAGGTCAATATTTGACGTTAACACAAGAAGCTGGAACCAAAAAGTTAGGAGTTAACTTATGCTAGAGATACCGGCCAGGGATCCCTGTATATTTTATATCTATCAATAAAATTCATTTTCCTACTCCTCCCCACCCAACCACGGAACCACCATCACCTCCCCCCCCCCCCAAGAAAAAAATAAAAAAATAGAAATCCTTTGTTGTGCCAATATAATATCAAAATTTCACCTCTGAATACTCAGTCTAGTGACCCTACTTAGATTATGTTAAGGGCAATTTTCCTTTAATAAACTTTTTAAGAAATGAGTAATTTCCCTCCTTTTTAAAAAAAATTTTTTGTCCAATAAAACTCATTTTCCTACTCCTCCCCACCAAGCCACGGAACTACATCAAAATTTTCACCTCAGAATATCTAGTGACCCTACTTCGATTATGTTAAGGGTAATTTTCCTTTGATAAATTTTTCAAGAAATAAGTAATTTCCCTCCTTTTTTAAATAGTTTTTTTTTTTTGTCTAGCCTTACTCTCTATAAAGTATGTCAAGTGATCTTGCAAACATTATACACCCATTTTACTGATAACATGAGTTTAATTATGCCACTTTGGTCAAATAAATAAGATCCTGATGATTTACTATTTTTTTTATAAGAGTCTTGATGACTTCTTTTTTTTGTTGATAAGAGTCTTGATGATTATTTTTTAATTTTTTATAAGAGTCTTGATGCGTGATTAAAATTAAGACAGGCCTATCAAAGAATGCATTCCTTCTGTAATAACACCCTTAGAAAATAATCCAAGGAAAGTAAATTCGATGAGTTGATTCTATTTAATGATTCCATTAATTATAGAAATTAAGCCATGGTCAGTAGATGCTTTCAGAAATGCTTTTACAGTCAAATTTCACATAAACAGAAGCTTTGTTAAAACAAATTTTATGGTTATTACAATTATAATTATATTAATGTGATCCAATGTGATAGCGAAACAATACTTGGTTTAAGTGAAACCGAAATAGTGCTGAATACAAAAACCTGTTTAGGGAAACTAAATTTGAATCCAATTTGCATGTGTATGGAGAAAAGGGAAATGACGACAAAATAAAAACCCTATTCCCAGTTAGCACATTAAGAATCAAGGGCTAATTGGCCAAACGAAACCCCTTGCTAGCATTCCCAGAAACGGTAAACAACTTCCTTTGCAACCTAGGATGATAATCTCATAGCCGGAAGCAAGTGAAACATTTCATAGGCAGCTCCTCAATGATTGAACTAGTCCAATGGAGGAATGAAACAGAGAAAAAATAAATAAGATTCCTCCCTTCATCTTATCATATAAGCTCTGCAATCACTTGACTTTCTTTGCCAGTCACTATTATTAGTATTGTGAACTTCTGGGTGAGTGTGGCTCATGCAGCTAACAGTACATCTTTCTTGTTGGTTTATGTTTGTTACTACAGCGCAGATCGTGGTTAAGTAAGCCCTCCTATAGTTTCAAATGCTTGTGAGCTTTTCTGCATGTCTGGATCCTTGGGTAGTTACATGTTTCTAACATAATACTTGTTGAATAGATAAAACGTATTGAACCAAGGGAATAACTGAAAAGTATTACAGAACAGGACATTCAATTAGCATAATATTGCTAATGGAAGAGTCAAAATCATTAAATTTCAGCAGTTGAAGTAACATTACGCCTGCTTATATCGATATAAGCATTAAGGTATGTATTGTATTGATTGCATGCTTGATGATTAAAAGTTAGTTTTTAGCAAGATCTAACAAGTTGAGAGATAATGACATAAGCAGAAAGGAATATCCTACGAACAAGGATCCTCCTTATAACAAACATAAATTAGACTTTCTGTTAGAGTAAAACCCTAACAAACATAAATTAGACTTTCTGTTAGAGTAAAACCCTAGTTCAACTCTTGACAGAATATAGAATCCTAACATAAGACTGCAGGGTTAATGAAACTTCTGGCTTACAGTAGGGTACTTATTCACAAAATAATAAAGATTTTGATGATTCATGCATTCCTCCTACTACCTTGAAACTAATTGGAGTGAGTGAAAATGAAAACTCCTCGAATAAACTAGCCACTAGACTCGACTGATTGAGACCCTCAATAGATGTTAGGAGCTATGGGAATTACGCAATTGAAGGGGTACACGACTTTTAAAGTAATACTGCATTTCATAATTCGTTTGGATAGGCATTACCGAAAGTTGCACATATTTGACCAATATCTCATTATATAAACCAAAATACCAAATTATACCTTAAGTCTCCATAGTAAAATAGGGGATGGCAATATTGCAGCAGTGTTCAATTGTGTGCCAACACCCTTCATTTCATCCGAGTCTACAGAATGATAGTCTTCGGAACTATTTCCCAGATCCAGTATACCTGTCACAAAATCTAGAGCAATTAGCAATTAATACATTGAGGTAAATAAATTGAATGGCATCAACTCAATAAGCACTTCAAACTTGAAGGTTTCTCCTCACCAAGATCAGAGATGACGACTCTGCTTCCGGACTTTCGTAGGTGTGGACTGTTGACAGGAGCTGTCACATGACCTCCAAACATAGATGACGATAGCTGTTCGAAGAATGTCTTTTAAATGCTACTTCTCTCACGAAACTGCAATTTGAATAAATAACAAAAACATACGATGCAATTCATTACAGCAGAAACTAGACAACAAATGAATGAAATATAAAGTTGACTACAACCTCACAAGAAAAAGATTCATCACACTACTTATAACGATAGTTGCACTAACATATTTTGCTGTTAGTCAATTAACGATACTTTCCCTGGAACAAAAGTATAATATTTTAATGCCAAACTGCTATATGCAATAATCTCCATAAAGAAAAACTAACCCCCATTTAGGGCAAAGGTATCAGGTAAAGGTCTAACATTGCACCGATAACTACAAACATACCAAAAACTCATCTAATACACCCTCTATTCCACTCAACGAGTCCACGTCTCAGGGTAACAATTTTAGGTTTGACATATTACCTTCCCTATAAACCTTCAGTTTCAAGAATAAATTGTTTTTGCCAACTTGGTAATGAATTTAAAAAAATTAAAAAAAAAAACAAATGGTTATAGACATAGGTTTGAAATGAGATTTTTTTTTAAGTGGACCAACTAGAAAATTACGAACTACCAAATGTTTAAGAGCCCTATTTCAACGAACCAAAGGGAGATAAAACTACAGATTGAAGTACTAGCACATCATTCTGCCATTTTTGTCAATAAACATGGAAATGAAACAATCTATTGAGATTAACTATGCACTAATTCGCAGGAAACAAAAAATTAACGTCCGATAGAGTACGACATTGTTAAATACTCCGATTGAAGAAACATGGAGTGAAACATACGAGAGATGTCGATAGAGCTTACGTGAATGAGGATTTAGGATTACGATCGTGAAATTAGATGATGGAAAGGCGTCGTCAAATGGGAACCATGTTGCAGGTTCGCCGCCGGGATCTCTCGCTGGATCTCGTCGTGAAAGGGGGGGGGGGGGGGGGGGAAATCGGGTTGAACGTGAGAACTATGGAAAGTGTTGGCAACGGGAAGATGAATAAATGGGGAAGTCGAAATCCGCGTGTGGACTTTCGTTTTGGATTTCTTTACCCCCGGATCTGACAAACATGTAACCAAGGTTCTAAAAACCGCGGTCCGCAGCAGGGCTTAGCACCTAGGCGGGGTTTAAACAGGATTTAGTCGGGGCGAGAATTCAGAAATAGTTATAATATCTTAGGTGGGACTCAGGCATTTTATGAACGCCTAGGCGGGGCCTAGGTGGCTTAGACGGGCGTCTTTTAGAACACTGCATAGAACCGTAATTCAATTTTGACTTGTTTTTTTTTGTTTTTGTTTTTTTTATCTTTCGAGGTCGGAGGTAGGGTTTTTTATTATCAAAATATTATGCTTCTAATAAACAGATGTATGAGACTCAAATTATAAAGAAATTAGACTGCTATACAATTCAACTGCACAAGTCCAAATCTTTTTCGTACATTATCATTCAATTAAACCGTGTCTAGATCGAGTACTTGTTGGTTTTGTCTCAAGTTGAGAAAAAAAAATAACGGAATTGAGAAATTTCACTTTGAAGTTTTCTCAAGGGTTTTGTAAGAGGAAAAATGAAGTAAATAGAGGCTATATTATTTCTGCCCAAATGTGGAAGATTATGAAATTACTGTTTTCTATATATGAAATCATTTATACTTCTATTCATCTATTTTTGGAAATCATTTCAATTCTTTTGCGGGTCTAACATAAAGTTGAGACTTGAGAAATTGGTCATTTAAAATTAAAAATCATTTTATAGCTTTTGTGGTTTTGCCCTAAGAAAAGGTCCATGAAAGCTCCTCAGCCCAGTTCTCCAAAAGCCAGGCGGCCCAGTCCAAATGTGTTTCCCTCTTCATCCTAAATAGATTTAGAACAATTTACGTGTTAATTATTTTTTATCAGTAGTTGTTGTGTAGTCAAAACTAATTAAATCGCTTAATGATTTAGCTTATTTCCTAATTAATTTTAAAATTAATAATCCCATACTCCCTCCATCCCAAAATGATCTTCTCATTTGCCATTTTTCACTGTCCCAAAAAATTCTTCACATTTCTACAATTTAGGCTTAAAAGTGCTTAAAACAAAATCTGGCTAGTGAAGTACGTGTTCATATCCTTAAAAAGTTTGAATAGTCAAACGCAAAAATTATTTTGGGACGGAGGGAGTAAAACGGAAAAAGGGACGTGTTGATACATGATTACCAATCACTGCAATTGTACCATCGAGATAATTGTGATAATTGTGTAAGGACATGGCTTGCAACACAAGTCATTTAGACTTCCATTTATAAAATTATGATTATGATGTTAATTTATAAAGTATAGTTGATAATAAAATGTGTAAAATTCCTGGATATATAATTACCTAATTGTGATGGGCAAAAAGGGTAATATAATATCACTAAACTTCTTGAAAGGGTGTAGTCTCTAGGTGAAGTGACACAATGTTTCCTATTTAAAGGCCCTTCCATCAAGCCTAGAAACAACTATTCATTCTTGTTATCTCTCCTAAATTCTCTTCACATTATTGAAGTACTTGAGAGATTAAGAAGTCACTATTACTTAGAAGATCTTCATTCCATACTTCTTCTTCTTCATCTTATTTCTCCCTACATCATCCATGGATTCAACAGGTATATATTTTATCGCTTCCGCTTCATCTCTTCCTCAATCCTATTCTAAAATGAGTGTGGCATTCATGGATTAAAATTGTTCTAACAATTGGTATCAGAGCCCCGCTCATCTTTAGTTTAAGTTTGAGTTTTTTTTTTTGGAAAGTGTATACTTTCAATTTTGATTCATTTTCCCTGTTGAATCATTAAGTTTTGATGTTGATTAGGGACTCTAATTCGTTCATAGAGCACTGATAATCATCATCTAAAATTCAGAAAAGGTTTGAAAGTTTTGTTCATTAAAACTAAATGGTTCAAGTGTGACTATCCCTTCATAACATGGTTTTATGTTTTCGTGCCATGTGAATCTACTCACTTGATTCCATTAATTTTAAGGCAAGATTATCCCTAAATAACATGATTTTATGTTTTAAGTACATACCATGTGGATCTACTTGTAATTCATGGTCTTTTGGGAATAAATTAAACAAATTCAGAAAGTGCAGAAAATGGGGTGCTCGGCCGAGTCATTTGTTTTGCTCGGCCGAGCATATGAAAAGGCGCGAACTGCTCGGCCGAGTCTTTGGATTTGCTCGGCCGAGCACATGAACAGGCGCCAAAAATGGCATAAACCGGTCGGACCTTTGGTCGAGTTCGGTCCGGTTCTCTTGAATACCCGGTCGGGTCTTTGGTTATGCCCGGTCGGACCAAGACTTGCGCGGCCGAGCATTTGTTTTTGCACGGTCGAGCATTGTATGTCAAATAAGGCATTTGTTTCTGATTAAGGTGCTCGGCCGAGCAGCTCGGTCGAGCATTTTGTTTAGAGCGGCCGAGCATAATGTGACAAATTGACCAAAACATTCTGATTAAGGTGCTCGGCCGAGCACTTCATAAGACTCGGCCGAGCAGTTACTGTTCACAGATTTTGAACTTTTCTAAGTTTTGCACTATTTTATTTTTCCCTTGGAACCAAACCTACATTATTTCAAACCTAAAAAGTTATGATTAATTATATGCTTTGACAATTTTATTCATTGTTTAAATAATATTGTCGGCTAAGTGATTTACGTTATTTAAACCCTTAAATTGTAAAGTGTTGGATGTTTAAGTTAATATGTGAATGACTTGAATTTTCCAAAGAAGATCTTGACATTTGACTAAACTTAGGCATTCATGTGGTAACAAATAAAATGAACATTAGGATATTTTCTTAGGTACTTATGTCGGCCCAAAGGAAGATTAAGTATTTATTAAAATATAAGTTCAAATTACTTGTTACCTAAGACAATCATTTATGAGTCAACTCGCAATCCAAAGATTAGTTTTGATGTCATGTTGATTGTCTTATTGATGGATTTCGTTGATATAATTAATCATTTTTCATTTTGTAGTTTCTTATTCATGTTTTTGTTTTCATTCTTTTTTGTTCTCAAAACCCAACAGATTTACTTATTGCTTCATCCGTGATTACTGCTATGAGTATTTTACTGATGCTTAACGGGACTAATTTTAAAACTTGGAAAAATAAATTGATGATGATCTTAGGCTATATGGACATAGATCACGCATTAAGGGAACCGTTTCCTCTTCCTCTTTCTGATATAAGCACTCAAGAAGATTGCTTAAATAATGAGAAGTGGGAACGTTCCAACCGCGTGAGCCTAATGATCATGAATATAGTTGTCCCGGAGACCATTTTGGACGGTGTCTCCAAGGACGTTGATGCTAAAACATTCCTTGATATGATTGAGGGATGTTTGGCATCTACCTCTTCTCATGGGACAAAGAGAAAAGGGAAGGACATTGCGGTTGCAAGTAAAAAGAAGCTTAAGGGATCATCTCATGATCATAAAGAGGAATGCTTCTTTTGCAAGGACCTCACTCACATGAAGTATGACTGCCCTAATTATCACGCTTGGCGTGCTAAGAAAGGTATGTCATTTGGAATTATTTGTGATAAAGGCTAATTTAGTTTCATTTCCTACATATACATAGTGGTTGAATTATGTTACAACAACTCACATAATGAATGTCTATGTAGGATTGCCTGAAATACCGAAGTCCTGGAGAAGATGAAGGATTCATCTATATGGAAGCCGGGATCCGGTTGAAGTGAAAGGCATCGGGAATTTTGGTTATTGTTAAAGTGCTTAGTGTTATTTGTATAAATAATACATTTGTTGTACCGTCATTTAGACGGAATTTGATATTTATCACACTATTGAACAAAAAAGGTTATTTTGTTCATCTTTTATAAATGTGATTTTATTTTAAATTTCAAGGTTGTTGGTACTAGTACTTTGTCAAGTGTTCTTTATTTACTTGACATTATTCAAACAATAAATGTGTCCCTTAAATAATGAAACCAAAACTAGAAAGCAAAAGTTATCAAGTAAAGTTTATATTTTATTAAAGCATAGGCATTTGGGTCATATTTCCAAGAGGAAAATTGATAAGCTTATGTTAAAGGAAAATCTTAAACAAACTTGATAATTTGGAAAATACTTTTGCATTAAATGCCTTAAAGTAAATTTACAAACATTATAGTATTCTCGAGAGCATCAAGTGTCTCAATGAACTAATGCATTCGGATATTTGTAGGCCATTAATTATTCCTTCATGGAAAAGGTCAACAATAGTTATTATGTTCAAAATGACTAACTCTTAGTTTGAATACATTTATTTGCTTCATAAAATATTGAGTTTGGACGTTGTAAAAGTCTTATAAAGACAAAGTTGGAAATCAACTTTGAAGACTATTAAGAACATTAGGGTCATTCATGATGGTGTATACATCTTTGAAATGATTGTTAAAAGGAACAACGTCTAGGTCCTTTTTACTCGCTATTTTGAAAGAATGTGGGATTATCTCTCTCTACATTGAGCCGGGTACGCCTAGCATGAATATTGTAATAGATACATATTGAAATCCTTAAGGATATGGTAATAAGTATGTTTTATACTTCTCTTACCTCACTCATTATGGGCGATACGTTAATGCCGCAACCTTTATTCTCATTAAAGCTCCCTCTAAGGCTACTAATATAAACCCTAAATGATTTAAGGACGCGTTCCTTATTCGTCCTTAAATCATATTCATTTATGGGGTTGTCTAGCATAAGGATAGACTTTATAAGTCTACTAAGGGCAAGTTAGACGTATGATTATTAGTAGTTATTCATGGGGTAAGCCGAGAGAACTAGGGGATATATAAATTTTACAACCCGAAAGTTAGAACGTTTTGAAAAAACGAGAAATGCTAGGTTCTTTTAAGGATGTTGAATTTAGTGGGAGAATTTGGAGTAATATTTTGAATTTGAAAAGGAAGAGGAATTCATTTGTATGGAATCCATTTATATACCACTTCTCATAGTTCCAATTGGATATCAAGTTTTGAACTTGACATTCAAGAAGAACATACAATTCAAAATAAATATGATTTCCCTATAAATATTGAACAACATGGAAATGTTGATCATAAGAAGGAAATTCAACAACCTCAAAATAAGATAGAACCGGTGCCTGTTGGAAGATCCAATAGAGTAAGAAGAAAGTGCGAATCCGGATAATTATGAAGTGTATATTGCCGAGAATAAAGGACACTTAGGTTTAGTGGATGAGTCTCTCATTTTCCATGAAACCATTAATAGTTCTAATTCTCATATAGTAAATTAATGTCATAAATGAAGGGTTAAAATCTATAAGGATAACAACGTTTGGGATCTTGTCCCATTACCTAAAGATGTGAAACCTATTGGGATTAAATTAATCTTTATGACCAAAAGGATTCACAAGGTAATATGGAAAGATATAAAGCCCATCTAATTGTTAAAGATTTGACTCAAAAGGAAGACATTAATTATAAAGAAAGCATTTTTCCGGTATCTTCTAAAAACACTTTTAGATCATTATGGCACATATAGCATATTATGATCTTGAAGTTTATCAAATGGATATAAAGACAACTTTCCTTAATGGAGACATTGAGGAATATATGGTTGATTTGGATCAAACTAAACAATTAGTTTGTGAATTTAAAGAAATCCATTTGTGGACTCAAGCAAGTTTCTCATCAATGGTAATTAATCAAGTTATTTTTATTTGGTTTTGAAAAGAATCTTGATTAAGATTGTGTATACCATAAGTTCAGTGAGAGTAAATTTATAATTTTGGTCTTATATATGGATGATGATTTTGCTTGCTAGTAATGATATGAACCTTATTAAGGAAACTAAGAAATTTCTTATTTGAAATGAAAGATCTTGGTAAGACATCTTTGTATTAAGAATCCAAATTCACCGTGATCACTCACGAGATGTTTTAGGATTAAAACAAAAGGCCATATGGAAAGGTATTACAAAAGGTTTAGCATGCAAAAATGTAAACCACATGACACCCCTAATTTTAAAGGAGACATTCTTAGTCTCAAACAGTGCCCTAAAAGTAAATTTTGAATCCAAGTATATGGAAAATTCCCTCTTTACATCAGCAGTAGGAAGCTTAATGTATATGTATATCTTACATTTAATGTTGGGATGCTTGGTCAATACCAAAGCAATCCAGAAAGAACATTAAGTAGCAGTCAAAAGAATGATAGAAGTATTTACAAAACACTAAAGAACTACATGTCTATGTTTTGAAGTCGGATCATCTTGAGATCATTCGGTATTCCGACATTAGTTAAATATATGGCTGCATATGTTTTAATGGACTGTAATTTGTCAAAACAAGTGTCGAAAGACCAATTAAGAAATGACTATCAGGTAGCAGTTCTGTACTCTAACAAGAGTTTATGGATTTAGACATTAATTATCTTGTTATAAAGAAAAGAGTACAACATGAACGAAAGGGATACAACTTATAGAAACAAACTCTATTTAGAGGATCCATTTATGAAAGAGTTATCATCTTCAGTGTTTCACGAGCATGTTGCTCATATGGGTGTAACAACTTTTGATAACATTTAGTATAGTGGGAGTTTGTGTTGTTCTTTCATTAATTGTTCTATTATTTAAAGTTTTGATCTCATTTGGTTAAGTTGGACTAGTTGGAAGAATATGTATATATTCATTATGATTCCATGCTACACATCTATACTTTTGATCTATGTTATTTAGTTAGATTTGTATACGTGATTATTGTGGGTTTAGTTGCGAATCAATTACAACGACTGCCCCTTTAGTCCTATACTTGTATGGCTAATGGACGAGATTGTTATAAATGACAATAAAGTGCGCACATTAGGGTTGTCATTTGTGTTATATTCATGATTTAAAGGAAGGACTTTGTTTTGCAACCCAAGTGGGAGATTGTAAGGACATGGCTTGCAACACAAGTCATTTAGACTTCCATTTATAAAATTATGATTATAATGTTAATTTATAAAGTATAGATGATAATAAAATGTGTAGAATTCCTGGATATATAATTACCTAATTGTGATGGGCAAAAGGGTAATATAATATCACTAAGCTTCTTGAAAGGGTGTAGTCCCTAGGTGAAGTGACACAATGTTTCATATTTAAAGGCCCTTCCATCAAGCCTAGAAACAACTATTCATTCTTGTTATCTCTCCTAAATTCTCTTTAAATTATTGAAGTACTTGAGAGATTAAGAAGTCACTATTACTTAGAAGATCTGCATTCCCTACTTCTTCTTCATCTTATTTCTCCCTACATCATCCATGGATTCAACAGGTATATATTTTATCGCTTCCGCTTCATCTCTTCCTCAATCCTATTCTAAAATGAGTGTGGCATTCAGGGATTAAAATTGTTCCAACAAATTGTTCACTATCCCATCCTAAATAGACCAATTCCATCATTTTGTACTGAGCGTAAAACAAAGGCAACAAATCATGCGCTGCACAAAGCCACTCAGTAGGATTTTTTTGATGACCGATTAAATAGCTGTGTGAATTAGTAGGATAATCTTTAAAATTAATCTGATTGGTTCAACTTACTTTTTTATAGAAAAATTTGATATTCTGGGATTTTAATTTCCTTATAGAAGTAGCCAACTTATATTAAAATATTTTGACTCATTTAATAGCAAGATAAAGGATAAGAATAATTATTTAACCCCGTATTAATAAAACAGGCATTTTCCATGAAATAAATAATAAGGGGATAAGTCCCTTATCAACTCCTACCTTGTTATTGATAAAGTTTGAGATTCTATTCCAAAACTAATTGAAAATGGGAGGAGTAGCAATAGATCTTTACATAATCAGACATAGGCTAGTTAATTCTCGGTGTGGGATAAATTTTCTAACACGACCCCTCACGCGTAGCCGAACTTTGGGCTTACGCGTGGACATATAATTGAGTGACTCGGGGCTAGATCATCGTAAACCAAATTTTGGGCTCGTACGTGCAAAGGGTCTGCTCTGATACCATGATAAAGTCTGAGGTTCCATCTCAAAACTAATTGGCAATGGGTAGAGTAGCCATGAATCTTTACATACTCAGACATTGTTAGTTAATTTCCGATATAAGATAAATGCTCCAACACTTATTAATCAAAAAAAATTAAATTTAGTATCAAACAACTTTATCCAATACTTCTTCTGTTTCAAATGAATGTTTAAAAGATATTTAAATTTACTCTTAAATAAGAAAATATACTAAAAGAATTAAATATTTATTATAAACTGAGTAAAAAATACTTCCTTCGTCCCATAACTATGTGCACAAAATGGGTGTTGCTTGGGAATTAAGAGATGAATAGTAGTGGGTAGTTGTTGTGAGGGACCCGGAACCGCTCCACCCAAGTTAGCTCCACCCCTCCACCCAATGGTGCCGATCAAGGCCACATAGGCGTGCCGATTGTGGGTCCCACCGAATTCGGACGCATGTGGCCTTGATCGGCACCATTGGGTGTAGCTAAAGGTGGCTTCAATCGGCACCGTTGGGTGGAGCTAACTCCTCGGTGGAGCGGTTCGAAATCCTTGTTGTGAGTGTGAAAAGTGGGGTAAGAGAGAGAAAGTGGGGTAGAGAATAGTAGGTTGATTGATGTTGTGGGTATATAAAAGTGAAGTAGGAGAGAGAATGGGTGAGATGAATAGTAAAGATTCTTTGCAATTTTAGGAAAGTGTGACTTATCAATGGGACACCCAAAATGTCAATTTGTGCAAATAGTTATGGGACGGAGGGAGTATTTATTATCAAGTTATGAAACGACCTCTTTAAGGCTCCGTTTTTTTGGCGGAAAACAACTTCCAGAAAACATTTTCCCAATTTTCCGGTGTTTGTTAAACACCGGAAAATGGGGAAAATGTTTTCCAAGGAAGTGGTTTTCCTCCATTCCTAAGGAAAACGTTTTCCTTACCTCCACCTAAGGAAAACGTTTTCCGGAAAATGCTAACACTTCAATTGTTTTTTGTTTTACGAAAATTATTTTTTAAATATACGCAGTTAATTAAAAAATGTCTAAAAACATTTTATTTTTATGAATATTTCGCAATATGTTAAATTATTAACTTTAGTCCATTATAATTACAAAACTACATTTCTATTTTACTTTATAATTGAAATTGGAGATAATGACTAATTTATTGATTATTTCTTTTTAATATATACTCTAGGTGATCAAAATTAATGTATCTAAAAAAGTTTTCCGGAAAGCATTTTCTTAAAATTCACCAAACAGTGGAAATTACATTTTCCGGAAAACATTTTCCAAGAAATCGTTTTCCCATTTTCCAAGAAATCGTTTTCCAGAAGTTATTTTCCGCGAAACAAACGGAGCCTAAGTTTGGAGGAAAGTTTTCTTATCATCATGTGACCCATCATCATTGGTATTGAAAAATGGATAAGGAAAACAAGGAACTTTTTATAATGATCAAACTTGAAGGATAAAAAAGATTTGTTAATGACTTCAAATTAGATGTTCACTCATTGTACCTTACACTTTAATATTGGTTTAAGTACAATAATTCCGAATAATTAAAGCTAAAATAGGTCACTAATTCCCTACTTTTTTGAGAAAGTGACTCTGAAAAAGTTGGGCATTTTTTGGCAATAAATCAATAACTGACCTCCAACGCACGTCAAGAGTTGGTTTGAAACGGTCACATACAGCTTCCAAAGATAAACAAAAATAAGCAAAGGAAAAGTAGAAATGTAAGGTCAGCATTTTTTATTTCCAAGCACCTGAGAGTCAAATTTAAATACAGGCAAACAATGTCGTTATTTTTTAGCTAAATATCTGCAAAAGAAGACTCACTCATGTAAGACCATCTACAATGGCCAAAAAAATGGGTGTTGAATACCCATTTACAAAAAAAATTCACATGAATTGCTCCAATGGTTGTTGAAATGGCTTTGTGTGAATTTTTCTGTGAAACCATTCAACGAGTGTGAATGCTATTTGTGTCCCCCGGAATTGACACGTGTCAGCTTCTTATTGGGTCTGGGGTGGCGCGTGAAAGTCACTCTCTATGGAGGCGAGTCACAGCAAAAAGGGCCAGACTTTTTTTTTCTTTTTTTCCTGTTCTGACACTTGGCTGCCTTCCATTGGCCGGTGCTATTTTTACTTTTATCTCATTTATTTGAGCTCAATTATTTCACAGAAAATTTGTTTTTTTTTTTGTTTTTTACACCAAAATTCCTAAAAAAAAAATCTCTTTAAATTGACGTAAGTTTCATTGTATTCCGACACAAAAAAAAAAACCCATTTTTTTAAATGGATCTCAATAATAACTATTTCAACACTAATCATAAAAATAAAAAAATAAAAAATAAATTTTAAGTGCTGGGTATAGGATGATGAGTGAGAAAAGTGTTGAATGAGGGATTAAACAAACCATTGTAGGGTGTTATGTGAATGAGTGTTGAATGGATGAGTTGGAAGAGAGAGAAGCTGATGTGGAGTGATAAAGTGGGTGTTGAATGGTTTTTTTGTGTGAAACTACTGTGGATGGTCTAAGGGAGAAACTGTCAAATCAAAGCTATGTAAATATATCCAAATTGAAGTATATTTTAAAATATGATTTCAATAAAAGTATAAATAATTTTTTTTTTGTATTGGATTGAAATAATTATTGTTTTATATTTTTTTTTTTGTCAAAGTTTAATCAAATTATCATCACAATTAACGTGAAATATTCATTTCATATGAAAAAAATACACTTCTGTAGACGCCCCGATCTCGCACCCCTAAAACCAAACCCTGAATCGGTCTAAACCCAAGAATTGACCTAAAACGCTAGATAGGACGGTTTAGGACCACCGACAGCCTTATCGGTGCATCGGATGGAAAAACCGAGTTCGAGATTGTGATCAGGGCTCAAAACCAAGAAAATAGGTGTATCCTCCAAAAATCGAGCGTCGGGACCCCACGGCGGGGCCCGCAACCCTAAGAAAGCCTTTTACCGGTCATCCTTTGCATTTAAAATTATATTTATGCATTCCTTACTCGCTAACATATTCTAGATATACCATTATGACTAGAAAATTATGAGGAGCGACTTTCGTGTTGGACTCGCGGACAACCGAGACACCGTTGCGCGCGTACGGAGCTGTTGCGGACCATTATGTAGCGAGAAAACGGAGCCGAAAAGAATGCTTAAACCCATTTTGCATGGCCATTGACGTGGCATCTGGTAGAAGGGCCGTTGGGTGAGTCATTTTGGTGGTCCAATGGCGAAACGACACGTGCGAAGCAAGAAAGGCAAATTCTCTGTGATGTGACCGTATGCCCAGGAGAGAAGAGTACTCCTCTCCCTGAGCCGTACGGCTCCCCCTGTCTGGTTGCATCAGATTGCTTCCTCTATGGTTTTCCAACATCATGATGACCCTTTTGCTCCGCTATCACCTTCATCACGAAGGAAGCTAATCTTCACCCCCTACCACTCACTCTAAGGGCATTTTGGTCCGAGAAAAACCTTCCACCGCCCTCCATATACCCCAAGTCTGTGGAAGGGAAAGAGAGAGAGCTACATTACTTCCATTCTCTCTACACCTCTAAAAACAACTCCCTCTCAATCTCTCTTCAAACATTAACACCACCACTCATCTACCACAAGTCCACTACTCCTACATTGCTCAAACCTCCCAAATAACTTACTCAAACACCTATTCAAACTCAAATCTCAACAACAATTCCAACAAACTTTCAATCAACTCAAGCTTTCCAACTCAAACAAGAAAAAAGTTTTCCCTTGGCAAGACAAAGGAAGCACACCCTCCCTCTCTTAATAGGTAATTAATCTCTCATTGTAAGCTTTGGATCATTCAAAATGTAAGTGGTATGGTTGTTTGTCTCAAAGAAATCTCATGAAAAATCTTGTAATATGATCATGTAAAGGAAGTTATTGATATTGGAATCTGAAGTTATTCATGTTTGCATGACTCTATGACCATTTACATGTTCATTTTTAGCCAAGTCTAAAGTGTTTTCATGCATAAATCACCTCTTTTTCCAAAAGGTCACCAATCTGCCCTTTTTTGCAAATTCCATGCACATTCATGTTAAATATGACTTTTAATGCAAAATAACTCTTGGATAATGTTCTTAACATGTTGGATTATGAATTCCTCGAATTTCATGGGTTGTTTTTGAGTTTAAGTCATGTTTTAAAGTCCATTTTTGTGCTTTAAGCAAACAGTTCATGCACTCTGCTCAAACAAAATATTTTCATGCTTTTAAAACACCATCTTAAATTGATTTCTGGGCTTGGGTCAAAACATGAAAGTTGTTCCTTATGTGTTGAAGTTCATTCTCGTCAAGTTTCATGTTCATATATCATGTTTAGCTTAGGATTTCATGAATATTTTGGAGTCCCAGATGTGCTGTCTTGTTTGCTCTTATCTGTACCTTGCTGTGTTCTTGCACTTTGAACTCTATCAAAACAAGATTTATGGACCACAGTTAAAACACAAAAGTTGTTCTTGACAGACCAAGGAAAACACTCATATTTTTGAAATATTTTTATGACTTAGAAAAGCTCCATTTTTGTTCCTTGGTTTCAAGCCTTGATTTCCAGAAACCGCACTTCCAGTCTCTGACACCAAAATGTCAGAGACCTTTCGAGCCACTTAAACTCATTTTCTGAACCTAAAATTTGGGGTACTTCATGTTTGAAACTTTTTATTCAACTTTCATTCTGGGATGAATTTAGGGTAGGTACATTGGCTCGGGGACGGAGAATGACGTCAAATTCAACAAACACCCCTAGCATGGACATTTATTTGATTTAAGGGATTTATCTCCCTTTCTTCTGTGCATATTTGTATAAATCATTCATGTACATAATCCCCTCTCGCCCTTTATGTGTTCTCCCTGTTTATGTGATTCAAAACCATTTTCAAAACCAATCGGGGATCCTCCCAAACCGATTCCCGGTTGTGATTCAAATGAATCGACCTAGACTAGGAAGACACCTTTATACATAAACACACAATTTTCTCAAAGTTAGGGCATAAAAGACATTTTTGAAAAGGCAAATTAAAATCAAAGCGTAGGCGGAAGCATGTTAGAGACCGAAAGGGCGAGTGGAGTGCCTAACACCTTCTCTACTCGTAACATAGCCTCCGAACCCACTTATTTTGAAATCTAAAATGTTTTATCTCTATTTTCCTAAAATAAAATGAGGTGACGACTTTTCTGTTTTCAAAACTCAAAAGGGAAATTTTGAGCAACCGATTTTCGATTAAGTTCGAAGCGCGGGATCTCACAACTTCACTTGGTGATATTTGCCTGATCATTAACTACTCCATCTGCTTCTAGAAAGTTTGTCATATTTTAAATTTTTATGATCAAATAAACGTAATTTGACCAAACATTAGTGTCAATTTAATGATCATAATAAAATTATAAAAATTATTATTAATAAATTACTTAATGATTTTTCGATTACAATCTTTAAAATTTCATTGGAATAATAAGATCAATAATAATATTTTGTCAAAATATATTTATAATAATCATAAAAAGTCAAACTAGAACAAATATTCTTGAACAGAGGAGTACTCCCTCCGTCCCATTTTAAGAGTAAAAAATTTTCCAAATGAGTGTTGCAACTTAAGAGTCAAAATCCCTAAAAGGAATTTTTTTTTATACTTCTTTATTTAGTGAACCCCAAATGTCATACACACAACAATTATCCACTAACTATTCCCTACCCTACTTTCTCTCTCCTACCTTCTTTCTATACTCACAACACTCTACTCCACTATCTATACTTTATAATAAAAAGATTATTTCTTTAATTCTTGTGCCATCTTATTTTTGACTCTTAAATTGGGACGGAGGGAGTATACCTTATACTAACATACCAATGAAATGAAATAATCATTCACTCTCCCAGAAAAGAAAAAAAAACACATAACATAGCCACATACCCAAAAAAACAAAAGCTCTCTCGAAAAAAATTGGTTTGAAATTTTGTAGTATAAATTGTGCACCCACTGTCAAAACATCTTAGGTCCGCACTTGAGGGCTGACCAATTTCAACCAAATCAAATCAACCAACTATGTATTAAATGTACCAAACGTTTGGTATATCGTACTTTCGGAATATCGAAAGTTCGGTACGGTATTATCGTACTGATTCTGCATACTTAGTTGGTAAAAAATACAAATGTAAGTTTGATTGGTATACAGTCTACTTACTATATTGTTATAAAAATAATTTAATTATATATTTAATTAAAAGAATATAAAAATAGAATCTAACCCCAATTAAAACTATTTTTTACCAACTTCTTCCTAATATCATCGTATTCATTATCTGATTCTCGCATCTCACTCGTTTTCTATGTCGGTTGCACACGAAAGAGAAAAATAGATCTGATCGAAGTCGAAACTCAAAAGCTCACCAATCTCTCACCGGTGGCTAGGTACCTCCCCCCCCCCCTCTCTCTCTCTCTCCCCTATTTACTTCGGTCTAAATCTCATATTCAAAATACCAAAAAAAAAAAAAAAAAAAAAAAACTTAATTGTATGAAGTTTGTGATTTTAATTATTATTATTTTTTTAACCAACAAAGGGGAGAAATCAAAGGCTCCAACAAAAGGGAAAAATCAAAGGCTCCCAACAATGGAGAGAAATCATATAATACAACTGAAAGTAAGACTGTTTGATTGCATGAGATGATCGATAACGAGACAACCTTGATTCCTTGCAGTCGATGAAATAAATCAATGAAGATTGCATCATCGCTCCGTCTCTAATTTGATTTTATTAAAAACCTACAAATTACAAAGAAAATGAGATTACAATTAACAACACAATAATTTGTAATTTCAATAAATTGAAATTACAAAGAATTGTGTTGTTGAGGAAAAGGAAAAAGTAGAACAAAGATGTTTCAAAGAAGACGGAAAGGATCGAACGAAGAAATCAGGGAGAAGAATAGAAGATGACGGTTTTATTTTAACTCCACTGCGATTTTAAATTTTTAACAAATCTGTTTTATTCTTTAAAACATATTGAGTGAATTATTTGGTTAGTTTTGTCAATTGCATTTCCTTTTGAGAAAATACTAGTGAGTAACCCGTCGAGATTCGACGGGAGCATAGTAATGCTAAGAATAAAAAAAAAAAAACTCCCTCCGACCCTAAATGATCTTCAAATTTGACATTTTTCATTAATAAACCCCCCATGATCTACATTGCTATATAAAGTACAACGATGATGTTAACATCAAGATGAGGATGAGCTTGACAATGAACGTTGTTTTCTTATAACCCAACGTATTCTGATATACACTACTGCCCACTATCTTTTCATATAACCCAAGAACTCCATGTAAAACACCATACATATATGAAGCATATAAGCTTTTAAATTTTTGAAAAAATGTTATATTTACCCCCCATCACAAAAATTTCTAGTTCCGCCACTGTTTACATGTCCAACTTATGTAGATTTATATCTCACCAATATGAAAACACACACACACACACGTAGTATCTACAATCAAACAATTTGTATGTATTTACCTCTCCCTTCCTATTAAAGATTTCACCGGAAACAAAACCCCATGCACTGTAAGCAGATGGACTTACAATCTATAAAACAGCAAAACATCCATCCGTTAGAAACTTGAAAGAAAAATTGCAGTTCCAGCATAAAGAAGGGGCGAACAAATGTTCGAGGAAATAAAAAGAAATAAAAAGAGACTTTTCTAGTAATTACCACAAACAATCTAACATAACAAAGCTATTATAACAACCGGTATATTCGAAGTGTATAATCTATGTGATCATACAAATCGTGTGTGTGTGTGGAAAGAAATCAAATGCTCTAAAGATCTAAGTGATGGTTGAGCAAATGAAAAACTTTCGGTGTAAATGTTGAGTGATGAAAGGTTGTTTGGCTAGAAGCTTGATGAAGAATTCTGGGTTTGCTAATGAGATCTTGAAGGTTTGAATATCTGGGTAGAATCTTCAAAGAAAACTTTGAACACTTGAGAATAATATCTCTCAAAGCTCAGCAACCTTCATTGTTGAGGAATGAAGGTTATTTATAGGCAGTGCACCCTTGTGACCGTTGGACAAAGATTTGAATCAAATCTGGATGGTATAATTGCTGTCGAAATTCCATTGGTTGAGCTGTCATTTTCGTCCTTGGTTTTGTCTTGTAGTCCTAGGTAGTTATAGCAACACTACCTGACATTGTCCTTTGTTGCATAGAAAGGACTAACGGTAAACATTTGAATTTATGAGACAAAACCGACATTCCTTGCAGAGACTCCAAGTTAACTTGAAGTAATTTTGACAAGTCATAAATCATTCCTTTACGGTTGTAAAAGGGAATGTTTGTCTCAAGGAATAAATGACATACTTGAATTCTTCAATAAATGCTCTGCGGTTCCACCAGGTGCTGGAGCGGCTTCAGGGATGAACTTGATGTGCGGTTTCATTGAAACTGAAGAATGCGGTTTCATGATTGGCGTTTCCATCAAGTTTGCATCAGAGGTTCCATAAGAGACTTGAAGTACGGTTTCATCAAAACTGTAGCATGCGGTTTTGATGGGACTCGGAGTATTTTATTTCTATATAATTTTCTTACCATATAAAGAATATCTTCTACAACAAATTGTAAACATGGCAATTACATTTGCCATATATGCAAAACTTTTCAAATTATGTAAGAAAAGTATCTCCTTATTGGCAGGATTTAAGGAAGTATTTATGAAAACATTCTCAACTAACCCGACTATTTTATTTATAGAATTAACGTTTGAAAATTTTCAAAATTCACATTGAATTTCTTGAGTCAATTTTATCTCTGGGATCTCGATTAAAGGGTTAAAAAAGATAAAAATTGTTCAAATTTTAAATTGTTGTTTAGTGTTCCTAGATTATTCCTAACTCTACAGCTTATATGATTCTATATCTGGGGATCTCAATTTATTTATTTAACCCATTTTGGGTCATACCTTGTTTACAACATATTTACATACACAATTGGTCACTAAAGTATACGTGTTTTTGTAATGTCCTCATCAATGTTTTTTGTTTTGGAATATTCTCATGCAAGTACAATTTTTTTTTTTGAATGTCCTCACCTTATACATGGAGCCGTCACTTTTTTTTTTTAACAATTTTATGACATGTGTTATCACTTGACTAACCACTATTATGCAATTAACGAAAATGTGATTGTTAACAAAAATTAACTGGGATGTTTAGGAGGGAATAATCCCGCTTAACAAAAATTAAGTGGGGTCTATTAATTTCAAACACACTACCGAAGACAAATGCGTAATAAAATTAAAATGAGTATAGATATTCCTTTTGTCTCGAAATGATGTTACGAACAAAAATATGAAGAGATTATTTTTGGACAGAGGGAGTACTTTAATTCAATCTTTTGTAGTTCAAGATTTTGCACAATTTGATGGACATACATTTTTAACTATTAAATGTGAAGATAGTTTTGAGACGGAGTGAATACTTCAATTCAAATTTTTAATTACATTACATTTCACATGTTTACCAACAAAAACAAAATATACATACTCTAGTATAAAATGAGTATGTATAATGCACTTGTCTTATAAGAGAGGCGAAATAACTGCTGATTAGAGAGTATAAGAAAGAGTGAAGAAGGGTTAAAACTGAATACAGAACATGTAAGCACTCCAATATTTTTCTTAGGTGAGAATAAAAATGAAACGGAATACAGAACACGTAAAGAAAGGGATTTCTTGAATGTCCGATTGTGACAGTTTTCAAGTTTTGCTTAGAGTAGAATCCGTACATCTCAAGATTTAGATCGAAAGATTCATTGTTGGAGTATGTTTGAACATGAAATTCTTATTGATATTCAGGATGAGCCTTCAGTATTTGTGGAGTGCCTTCTTTTTAATTATTGTGAATGAAATAAAATTATCGTTTTGCTCAAAAAAAAAAAAAGAGAGGGTATATGTCCACTACCAAATAAACCAATCAAAGGAGATCTCATGAATAGCATATTTGCAAATATTTGAATCGAAAATTCGGATAAAAGAAATGAAAGTTATCAAAACATCCCACCTTATATTTGGTGTGGTCAAATATTCTAAATAGTATATTAAAATCTGTGGTTAATAATTACCAAAGATAGATATTTGATCAATCTTTCATGCGCTTAGAATAATAAAATATAATTCAAATTTCAAATCTAATTTTTAATTTTGTAAATTTGAATTTCAAATTACCAATCTTAATTGATTCAGCCGAGTTCTGTAGAAGGTTTTTTTATTTTTTATTGTTATTTTTTATGTTGAAAGCCTCAAAATGTGCTGACAATAGAATGGTAGAATGGCGCAAGTGGTATTATGAGGTGGCATTATGAGGTGGCGCAATGTGAGAGCTGGAAATGTTTCTACTTTCATATTATATATATTATTGTGAATGAAATGAAATTATCGTTTTGCTCAAAAAAAAAAAGAGAGAGAGAGAGAGAGAGGGTATATGTCCACTACCAAATAAACCAATCAAAGGAGATCTCATGAATAGCATATTTGCAAATTTTTTAATCGAAAATTTCGGATAAAAGAAAGAAAAGTTATCAAAACTTCCCACCTTATATTTGGTGTGGTCAAATATTCTAAATAGCATATTTAAAATCTGCGGTTAATAATTACCAAAAATAGATATTTGATCAATCTTTCTTGCACTTAGAATAATAAAATATAAATTCAAATTTCAAATCTAATTTTTTAATTTTGTAAATTTTGAATTTCAAATTACCAATCTTAATTGATTCAGCCGAGTTCTGTAGAAGGTTTTTATTTTATTATTGTTATTTTTTTATGTTGAAAGCCTCAAAATGTGCTGACCAATAGAATGGTAGAATGACGCCAAGTGGTATTATGAGGTGGCATTATAAGGTGGCGCAATGTGAGAGCTGGAAATGTTTCTGCTTTCATATTATATATAGATAGATTGGCGGAAACTAGTTCCTCCATAAGTTATAAAAAGTCTTGTTTTGGGTTTAAGGTTTATGGTTTGGGGTTTAAGGTTTAGGTTTTAGGGTTTCATGTTTAGGGTATAAGGATAAAAAACATGACTTTTTATAACTTATGGAGGAACTAGTTTCCCCCAAAACACACTCACTCGTTTTTAACATCTCTTTCTCTCTCTGTTCATTCAATATCATTTTTTTTTTTACAATCTTTAGAGCTACTCCCCTTTCCTTTTTTTTTCCTTTTTTTTCTTGTCAATATGTGTCATCTTGCAGCAAATTTACCATGTTTGCTACTTAATTCTCGTTTGATTTTTCTATTTTTAGACAGGTTCCTACATTATATACTTGGGCATTTTGTCTTTTAGAGTCAGTTTATATTTGGTAAAGTCTTAGTACCAACCGTACCAACCATTACCAGTTGAGTTGGTATACCGGAGTAGTTGGTAACGATATCAATTTTAGTGTACCAACTCCATATTGATTAATACACTGTACATGGGAAAAACAAGCGATATATCAACCATATCAGCCCTATACTAAAGTTGAGGAGACTTATCTAAACTAAAATTCGATAGCAAGAAAATAGAGAGACAAAAGAAAAATAAAAAAATAAAAAAGGTGATCTCATCATTCTACCACAGGACCCCGAATATCATTTACACTAGCGGGTAACCCGTGCTCTGCACGGAAACCAATACTATGTCTTTTAACTATAGTTAACTAATATAGTAATCATCAATTTAACTAATACTATTAATAATAAAAATTAATCTATATGATTACTATTATTATAATAACTATTATAATTAATTAATACCATTGATAGTAATAGTTAATATATATATTAATAGCAATGATTAGTCTATATAATAATAATTATTAATATAATTATTATAATAAAATAATATTATTAATAGTAATACTCCATCTGTCCCTAAATGAGTGTCCAAATTTCATTTTAAGAGACACTGAAAATCTCAACTTTTTGAACAATTTAGTAACAACGATTCATATATAATCTTGTAATCTCCTTTCCAAACCTTTAGTTTTGCACGTATAAAGAATCCGGTGAAAAAAATTTCGAAAAAATACGTTTAGGGAGAAAGTTATGCTAAAAAAAGACACTCATTTAGGGACAAAGATTTCTTGAAAATTGACACTCATTTAGGGACAGAGGGAGTAGTTAATTGATATAGTAACTATTATGATTAATTAATATTAAAAATTAATAATCTAATATATATAATAACTATTATAAGGGGCAACTCCCATTTAGTCCCTCATTAGAATCTAAACTACCACCTAGTCCAAGGTATTTTCAATATTACCACCTAGTCCAAGGGATATTAAAAGGGCATAAATGCCCTTACTAAATGACTGGAAATTACATGATTACCCCTCCCTCCTCAACCTTTCACCTTCTCACCGGTCAACAACTTTGACCGACCGGCCACCACCTCCGGCAACCTTTTTCGGCCACTTTTCTGGCAATGTTTTCCGTCGACATTTCCCGGCGACCATTTCCGGTCTCCGGCGACCATTTTCCGGCGGCCGTCTCCGGCCACCATTTTCCGGCGGCCACCTCCGGTCACAATTTTCCGGCCACCGTTTCCGGCGGCCACCTCCGGCCACCGTTTCCCGACGGCCACCTCCGGCCACCATTTTCCGGCGGCCACCTCCGGCCACCATTTTCCGGCGACCACCTCCGGCAACCATTTCCGGCCACCATTTCCGTCAACCACCTCCGGCCACAATTTTCCGGCCACCATTTTCCGGTGACCACCCCCGGCCACAATTTTCCGGTTACCACCTCCGGCGACCATTTTCCGGCGACCACCTCCGGTCACCTTTTCCGGTGACTATTTTTGACAACCACGTCCGTCAACCATTTTTCGGCGACCACCTTCGGCGAGTATTTTTTTGGTGCCATAATCCGGCGACCACCTCCGTCGACCATCTCCGGTGATTAAATAACTGAGAACTTATCAGTAAGTTCTCAGTTGTCATCTAAACAACTCCGGCGACCAAACAACTGTGAACTAATCAGTAAGTTCACAGTTGTCAACAAAACTACTAAAAACACGATCGAATCCGGCGAACAAACAACTGTGAACTAATCAGTAAGTTCACAGTTGTAAGTTTACAATTGTAAGTTCGCAAATGTAAGTTTCGCAATTGTTCCAATAACAAGTTCGTACTTGTTCCAAAAACATGTTCGCAATTGTTCGAACAAGTTCACAGTTGTAAGTTTACAAATTGTAAGTTCAAAAATGTAAGTTCGCAATTGTAAGTTCGCAAATGTAAGTTCGCAATTGTAAGTTCGCAATTGTTTCAATAACAAGTTCGCACTTGTTCCAAAAACAAGTTCCCACTTGTTCCAAGAACAAGTTCGCACTTGTTCGAACAAGTTCACTGTTGTAAGTTCACAAATGTAAGTTCACAATTGTAAGTTCGCAATTGTTCCAAGAACAAGTTCGCACTTGTTCCAAGAACAAATTCACACTTGTTCCAAGAACAGGTTCACACTTGTTTCAAGAAAAGGTTCACAGATGTTCTAACAACAAGTTCACAGTTGTCAACTAAATTACTAAGAACACGATCGACTCCAAGTTTACAGTTGTCCAAGAAAAAATTCACATTTTTCAAAAAAACAAAATTACAGTTTTTTTCAAGAACAAGTTCACAGTTTGTTCCAAAAACTTTGTTATTCCAACAACAAATTCACATTTTTCAAAATAAATCTCATCAAATGAATGTTTACAAAATTTAAAACTTTCTATTAGTAAAAAGCAAACTTAAAAAAGACAAAAAGAAGCCTCTCTATTCTTAAAACCAAAAAGTTAAACCAATAATAGCACAACTTTTAAACTCCTTAACACCCAAAAAATCCAAAGCTGTCGTCCCGAATTCGAACCCCCCCTTGAATTTTAACAACATTCCAGCAAACATTATATAACATGGTTGTAAGTAGATACCCAATACTTGTACAATCATCAAAATTCAAACAAGAATAATCACCAACTGGGTTCACACTAACTGTCTAATTCTCACTTATTCTTGGTAGTGAAAACATTGGTACTATCACCATTACCCAACTTATCAAATTAACAACTAAATTAGAGTTTCCAACAGCTAAAATAACAACCCAATTGAATCACAGTTCTCACCCATCGAAAAAAATGCCACGGCCGAATTAGTATCCGGGCATCGGAAAAAATCATCAGCTATAATAAATCGAAACATTTGCAAGTAACAATTCAATTCGCACCATGTAATCAGAGATAAATTAGAACACATAGTAACAACAAAACACACAAAAGAAGATAGAGATTAAGGAGTTCATGTGACGGTACCTTAATTAGAGGTAGTGAGAGAGAGAGAATGGACGGCGAAGGCTGGTGCAGCTCGGCTGCTGATTAAGCTCAGGATATTTATCTTTCTACCTCCGACCTTCAACAACAAGCTACAGTCCGAGATCCAGATCTGGCGAAGGTTGGAGGTAGAGAGAGAAATAGCCGGATTTTAATGGTCGCCGGAGATTTGCGTGACCGGAGGAGAGAAAGAGGAGGGTCACCGGAGGTCGGTAGGTAGAGAGAGAATAGATTTGTAGCGGCCGGATGTAGGGGGTCGCCGAGGTGGTAGCCGGACGTGGGGGAGAATAGATCTGTAGTGGCCGGATGTAGGGGAGGTAGGGGGCGATGACCGGAGGAGGGCAGATACGTCGCCGGATTATTGTTGTCTTCGGCCCAGGGGAAGAAGACGATCTAAGGCGGAGAAGGTTGGCCGGAGGTGGGCGATGGGAAGGGTGGTCGGAGGGGCAGGGAGGAGGAGGGCTTGCCGGAGGTGGGGGAGGGATCGTCGGAGGTGGGGGTAGAGAGAGAAACAGACGGTGTGTGGGTATGGGTGTGTGTACGTGCGTGTGAATGAGAGGAGGGGGAAGGGAGGTGGTTTTAATTGGATAAGGGGTAGTTTCGGGATTTAATGATTTTAGTGGACTAGGTGGTAAATAAGAATATTAGCTTGGACTAGATGGTAGATAGAAATATTAGGTTGGACTAGGTGGTAGTTAGGCTTAGGATGAGAGACCATATGGTAATTTTCGCCTATTATAATCAACTAATACTAATAATAGTAATAGTTAATGTATGTAGCCTATTATAGTTAACCAATACTATTAATAGTAAAAAATAACTTATAAAGTAACTATTATGGTTAACTAATACTATTAATAGTAATAATTAGCTATATAGTAACTATTATAGTTAACTAATACTATTAATAGTAATAGTTAACTAATATAATAGTAACTATTATAGTTAACTAATACTATTAATAGTAATATTTAACTAATATAGTTAACTATAATAGTAAATATTATAGTTAACTAATACTATTAATAGTAATATTTAACTTGTATTGTAACTAATATTGTTAACTAATACTATTAATAGTAATAGTTAACTAATATAGTTAACTATAATAGTAACTATTACTAATAAGAGTAATAGTTAACTATAATGGTTAACTATTATAGTTAACTATTACTAATAATAGTAATAGTTATTATAATAGTTACCCTTTTTAGTAACTATTATTATTAGCTAATGAAAAGAAAATGAAAAGTTACTTATTTATTAGTATGTTGTTGATGTGGCTTCTCCAAATGCAAGTTTTCTCTATTGTTTGTCCACATGTCAATACCATAGCTCTTTTGGCCAACTTTAATATATATATATATATAGATTTCTTATTTATGGACCGAAAGCCTAAAGTTCAAAGTATGGTGTATTTACAAGATTGGGTTTTTTTATAGAGAAACAAGGGTGTTCTGAAAACAAGAGTGTGATATCAAGAAATTAAATGAATTTTAGTAACAAATAATGTGGAATTTTGCAATTCTAACTTAAAAGAATAAATATGTAACAATTGGAGTTCTAAAATGCAAATCGAGACCTATTCCTAGGAGTAACATTGAATTACACACTACGCTATGCTAATGCTTCTAGTCGTGTTTCTTTCCCCGAATCCAAATCTATCGACTCCTTTCTTGTACTCCTCATTCTCAACAAGCCGTATAATTTTCTAAATTCTTTCACGGTAGGAACACTTTCTTGACAGAATACTCCCGAATCACCTATTTCTTCCACATTCGACTTAGTCGAGCCACTTTTAATCAGTCTTGGTCCGACTTTGGTCGTAACTCGAGAATCGCTATTCGTTTGCAATGCCGTTATGATCGTCTTCAAAGCGCGAGTTGGTGAGCTCCGATTCGAGATCATGATCTCACCAATTTCGGCCGGACTCAAACTTGCTCCGGTTTGAAATATTTCTTCAACTTGAGGGAAAAGTTTGTGCTCTTTTAACCCCAAATGACTACTAGCAAGTGTCTTGAAAGCAGGGAAATCACATAAGGGGAACTGTATGTGAACGTCAATCCGTCCAGGCCTTAGAACCGTTGGATCAACTTGATCCTTACCGTTCATTGTGATGACCATCACGCGTTCTTCTCCGCAGCAAGAGATTATCCCGTCCATGAAATTCAAAAATCCAGATAAGCTCATTGCCGTTGATTTCTCAATCAAGTATCTGTCGAGATCTTCTATCACGATCACGGATTTGTTTGTTGTTTGTAACAGAAGCATCTTCAGATCCGAATCGCCAGAAACTTTAGATAAATCCACATCGTAAACATCGTAGGAGAGGAATTTCGCCATTCCGGCGATAAAGCTAGATTTTCCGGTGCCGGAGGGACCGCACAGGAGGTAGCTACGTTTCCACACCCTCCCGAGCCGGTGATAATACTGTTTCGACTTCAAAAACGACTCCAAATCGGACTTAACCTTGTTTTTGAGATCGGAATCAATCACCGCCGTTTCAATCGTAGCCGGATGCGAGAACGGAACAGATTTCCACCGGCCGTTCTTCTCCGGTTCATTCTCCGCGTTCATATACAGCCTCACCTCCTTTCTCCTATGTTCAATTTCCTCAAACACAGTATGAATATGTTGAAGATACGGACGGAGAATCCGACGCTTGTCCTTCCTTCTCAGCTTCAAAACCAAACAATTCTTCTCGATTTTCCAGTAAACTCTAGCACTGAGGAAAACGTCCGTAAACACCTGATCGGAGTCGAGGACGAGATTAATCTCACACACCTTGTTGCCGGAGTAAAGGTTAGCGAAATCGGAATCTTCAACCGAAGGTAAGGAATTCAAATACGTAACAACTTTCCGATGAAGTTGATTCACTTGCATATTGTCGTTGAATCGTGGAATTTTGTAGGACTGATACACATGACAACTATCTTCAAGCAATCGCCACCATTTTTTAGCAACATAAAGTATGGATGATTTCGAAAATAATCGAAGAACAAAATAACAAACACATAACCCAACAAAACCAAGAATTAAATTAACAATAAACATGATAATTTAATCAAGAAATTGTTAACAGAAATGAATTTGGAGAAGAGATTGTGTTAAAATTCAGATCGTGCGAGAATGAAGGCGGGATACGCTAATGAGTATTTGACGGGGGGATTATAAGAGAAAGGTGTTGTGGGGTATGTTTGAAGACGGCTGGAGCCGGCCCGTCATCTACGAGTAAATTATGTTTAATCAGTCAAAATAGGAGAAAGAGAGAGAAAGGGGGAGATCCTCTGTATCACTTTTGTGTACCACTTGTCTACCACAAATGATCTAACGACCATACATCATTGTTTACATTATAAAGATTTTATTATTAATAACTTATAACCGTTAGATCATTTTTTGTACACAAGTGATACACAAAAAGTGGTACAGAGGGTCTCCTCTCAAAAGGGGGAGTGTGTGACTAATTTATGATTTTATGAAATTAATTAGTCCAAAATGGAGGGGATTGTTTTTGTTTTCCTTTTTGGTACACAAAACATGTGTTTATTTATTTTGAAATTTGCATGGACAGTATTTTAGTTTGGAGAAATTTCTTGTTAATTTTGGTATGCAATAATGGATAATAGAATGGGATTTTATTTTCAACCTTTGATTTATTCTCATTGACTGGAATTTTGTTTCAATATGATATTTTGGTTGCCTTGAAAGGAAATTAGAATTGTGGATCCTTCTTGATTGGTGCATTGCTACCACAAGTATGTATGATGATTATCTTTTTCTTTTAAAAATTTCAATTATATAATCGAGATGAAAAAGTGTTTGGTAAGTCTTAGATATTACTTAATTAATTTGGCTCACATTTTTTTGGAAGAACGAGGGCTTGTTTGAATCTTATTCGTTCGCTGCGCTTACAAGCTGCGAAATGGTTGCTTTCTCGGTAACCTTTTAGGGTAATCGTCCAGTTTTTGTGTAGTCTCATCTCTTTTCTTATAAATGCAAATGATTTTGCCCTTTACTAAAAAATGTTAGAGAAGAGGAAGAATATGTACTCCAATCTATCTTCTTAAGCTCTTACTTCATCTGTCTTATAATAAATTGTCGCACTAATCATATTTATCCGTATAAAAATGATAATGTCTGAGGTCCCATCCTAAAACCAATTGATAATGGGAGTGTCTCAGGATATTTATATGGTCAGACACTGGCTAGTCTCACACGTGAGCCCAAAGTCACGGGTAGCCGAACTTTGAGCTTACGCGTGAACACATATAATTGGATGACGTGGGGCTAGATTATCGTGGGTCGAACCTTAAGCTTGCACGTGTAAAGGGTTAGCTATGATACCATGATAAATTATGATGTTCTATCCCAAAACCAATTGGTTAATTCCCGATATGAGATAATTGCTCCAACAAAAAATTAAGTATCACATGGTTAAATTAGGAAAAAATCTCAGTAATTTTTATTATAAATATGAAATGTACAAACAAATAATACTAAAAATGTTAAAAATATTGACAAGTCAACGCGATATTTATTTTCATTTTGCGGGAGTTGTATATTGTGACATAGCATAAAAAGGCAAAAACGCCATATAATGGGAGTATCTTTTATTTTTTGCGACACATCAAAACAAAAAACACCGGTATTTTGCAACACCGCAAAAAAAAGAAAAAAAAAACATTTTTTTTCTAATTTAAATTCGATTTTGAAAATTGGGTAAATATTTACAACAATACATGTAATATACTCCCTCTGTCCCATTTGAATTAGGACAAATTTTTATTTTAAGTGTCACATTTGAATTAGGACAACCCAAAAATGGAAGTGTTTTATTTAATGGGACCCACATTCACACTCACAACAACTTTCCACTCATTATACTCTATCCCACTTTCTCTCTCTTATTTCACTTTTCATACTCACAATCAGTGTTCTAAAAGACGTCCATCTAGGCCGCCTAGGCGTTAGGCGTTCATGAAACGCCGAAGTCCCGCCTAGGATATTATAACTATTTCGGAATCCTCGACCCCGACTAAGTTCCGTCTAGACCCCGCCTAGGCGCTAGGCGCCTAGCGACCGCCTAGCACTTTTTAGAACCTTGCTCACAACACCCACTCCACTAACACGTTTTCCTTAATCACCGTGCCCAAATCAAAAATCCTAATTCGGGTGGGACGGGGGAGTAACGATGATCTGATTAACATACTGTCACTGGTGATGTTCAAAATTGACCGAAGTCCACGGAGGCCCGTCAAGCTCGCCGGCCCGAGGCCCGTTGGTCCGAGCCCGTCAGCCCACGAACTGAGCCCGCTCCAAGCCCGCGCGGACACAAGGATGGGCCGGACAGTGAAAATGAGGCACTGGCCGGCCTAAAGCCCGCGGATCACTTGGCCCGTTTGGCCCGTGTCTGTTTGGCCCTTCTTTTTTTTTTTTTTTTTTTTTTTTAAATCAGAAAAACTTTTAAAGTAGATATTAAATCACTTTTTATATGTATTTTAATTTATATTATATATTTTAATAAGTCTAAGTCATTTTATGTTTTATAATTTTTTAAAAGTTTTTCTGATTTAAAAAAAAAAATGGACAAAATCCGTTTGGCCCGTAAACCTTTCGGTCCGGACCAAACGGACGGGCCGGGCCACATATAAAACGCCGGGCCGGGCCGGGCTTTTATCCATCCGTGGGAGGGACGGACCGGTCAAGCCCGTCAAGCCCACGGACATGACCAAAGGCGGGCCGGGCCGGATAACCCGTTTGAACATCACCAACCGTCACAATAGGAAATGAAGATAAAAACAAAACAAAATGGGGCAGCAAAGCCTGCCATGTCGTAAGTGCTTAACTAACAATTTTAACATTCATCTATCTGCTTGTCCCTATGCTGCTACGCAAATCTGCATCGCTTGCACTTTGCTAACCCCGCCACTTGTGTAGGATAATGACCCAAATTTAGTATGCAATTACGGTATAAAAGTACTACCTCTGTCCTTAAATGAGCGTCCAAATTTCATTTTAAGGGACACTGAAAATCTCAACTTTATGTACAATTTGCTAGCAAAGATTCATATATAATCTTGTAATCTCTTTTTCAAACATTTAGTTTTGCACGTATAAAGAAACTGGTGAAAATTTTTTTGAAAAAAAACATTTAGGGACAAAGTTATGTTAAAAAAAGACACTCATTTTGGGACAAAGATTTTTTGAAAATGGACACTCATTTAGGGACAGAGGGAGTAATATTTTTTAAAAAATAATTTGAATAATAATTTATATCATAAGTTTTACAAAGTTAAATTAACCAATTATAATTTTTTATGATAAAAGTATAGTGATAAAATAGATTTACCATTATTAAATTTTATTTTTCATTAAGGGGATTTCAGTCAACCATCATATTTATGAGTGAAAATCTGGCACACATTATACTCCCTCCGTCTCACAAGTCTATGCAAAAATTATTTTTTAGGCGTTGCATTGATAAGTCACATTTTTCTAAAGTGGCAAAAAATATTTATTATTCCTTTCACTCATTACCTCTCATACTTTGCTTTTATACTCACAACACCAATCAACCTACTATTCTTACCCCCACTTTCTCTCTCCTACTTCAATTTTCACACTCACAACAACTACCTACTACTATACATTCCTTAATTCCCGTCATTTTGCACATAATTATGTGGTTAGAGTTCGTTGATTTGAACCCAAAACTTGACCACCCCAAATAAATCAGTACGGATTTTAATTTATCAATTGTTGTTATAGTGGTCCAGGACGAGAGTATGAGATATTTCTCAATCAATTCATTGGTCTTAATTTTCAAAATATGAGAGGCTTTACAAAATTAAGGCGATTCTATCAAATTGATGGATTAGTGTCATAGACGCCTTTCAATTGGCCTAACATAAAAATAAAAAAAATTGCAAAAAAAAATAAAAAAAATTGATTACAGAGTCAAATTAAGAGCATCATTTTCTCAGGGGGCACTTAGGCAGTTAGGCTTGACAAGAGAGGAAGAGAAGATCAAAGTCGAAAGCCACTTTTTTTTTTTTTTTTTTCAACTTTGAAGCTTGCAAGTCTGCCTTTCATATGCATCAAACGACTCTTTAACTTGTCAATCCAATACACCTGACGACTCATACTCCTTTGACACCTCAACAATTTTAAATACTATTCAAAATAAAATAAGAATCATAGGAACCACTAGTAACCGTTGGATTAGTAGTTAAAAAACGGTACAGATTAAATTTTAAAGAAGGAGGATGCGGTGACATTTTTGCAATTTCTGCGAATTGTAAGGTTAGGACGTCATTTGACCTACGCTTTTCAGCATATGCCACGTCATCATCCCAATTTCCCTCAAATTTCAAAATTAAATATCTCAATATTTATAAGTCGAAAACAATTCTGAGAATATTGAATTTTTTTTTCGTCTCGATGAGGCGAATCGAATGACATCTCTAAAGATAGGTTTGGAAAAAAATGATGAATAAAAGTGAAATTCCTTCTAATGAAAAGAAAATAAATCTAAAACCTAAACTAAAAAGGAAAAAGAATTGTAAAAGGAAAAGAAAATAATAAATAAATCCTAAATTAAACAGAATAATCAAAAGATATCATAATGAATTAGGAAACTAAATTCCTTCTCCAACTTGGGGTAATGTTTTAGCTGAATTCCGAAATTACTTAAAGGTCCCTCATAATTTGTTAATTTCTAGTTTAGACTCAAACTTTTAGAATATCCAGAATAGTCCCTGGTTTCCAGTTTGTTGCACTTTCATACCTGATTTCTCCAGATTTTTCACAGCACCCCTTGCCTACATAAAATTCTCCAATAAGCTCTTTTTCTCCCTCTTTATTGTAGATTGAGCACATAATCACCCTAGACAACAAAAAAATAATAATACCCAAATCAAATAACAAAAGCTTGAGAACAAAGCAATAATTAAGCCTAAAAGTATCTAATAAAATGAGTAAAAAATCACTCATCAGTATATTTATGCAAATATATACGTACACGTGATTACAAACTTACAGTAACTTCATAATAAATGGACAATCACTTTTAATTTTATATTTTTAATTAGTGGCGGAGGTAGAATTTTTTAAAGAGGGGCAAAATCATTTTTGTTACTTAGTGCAATTTTTTTCCTCACACAAATAAAAGCAAATAATTGCACTAATACCGGCTAAAGGTAGTTAATTGTTGAACACACACACACAAAAAAAAAAAAAAAAAAAAAAAAAAAGGGACAAATAACGGTAGAAATTAGAAAAGTTAGTAATGGAGTACTATGTGGCAACGGACTCTTTTGGGGAGAGCAACGAATTGCTGATCCTAGGGATCTTTTCATTTGTGTTGTGATGTTAGGACAAAGAGACCACGCTTTCCCCACGGTTTTGATGACATGATTAAAATGACCTACACCTATAAAATTCAAAAAAAAAATAAAAAAAGTAGTCTGATTTCCAAAATTAATACTCCCTCCGTCAGTCTCTACTTTAATGTGAACCAAAATTTTGGGCACACAAATTAAGAAAAAAGAGATAAATAATGGAAGAAGGTGTTTGTGAGTATTAAAAATTAAATAGGAGAGAGAATGAGTGAGAGAAAATGAATAGTAAATTGATTAATGTTATGAGTGTAAAAATAAAGTAGGAGAGAGAATGAGTGGAAGGAATAGTAAAAATTATTTGCTATTTTTGCGCAGTTCACAGTAACCTGAGAAGGACGAAAAGAGAAATAATAACCTGAGAAGGACGAAAAGAGAAATAAGTTCACACTAACCTGAGACGGAGGGAGTATTTCAAAATGATAATCTCAAAAAAAAAAAATTATCCCAAAAGTTAGTCCGATTTTCAAAATTAATATTTCAAGTTACTTAATTTTTCTTTCAAAAAAAAATTACTGAATTTTTAAAATTGATAACGTTACCTTAAAATATTTGAAGACTTGGTATTTTTCATTTTTGACAATTGAAAATGGGGATTGTACTTGTCACTTTGCCTTGGTTTTTAAGGGAAAAAAAATTAATTAGGAGTATCAAGTAATAAGTTGGTTGTATCATTTAAAAAACAAAGAAAAAAAAGTTGGTGGTAGTATAACACCGTAAAAGCAAACTCATTTCACCTACAAAATTGACAAAAAAAGATATTCCCTCTGTCTCGCTTTAACATTCTTACTTTCCTTTTTAGTTTGTCACAATTTAGGAATGGAAAGTGGGACCCACTTGTCATTCTCACAACAAAAACTCCCCACCCACTTTCTCTTTCCCAGTTTACTTTTTATACTCACAACATTTACTTTTTTTTAATATCCGTATAAAGTTAAACTAACTAAGAACTTTAAATTGGGATAAATCCCACTCTATCGTCAAAATCTAAACTGACAACTACCAACAACAACTGAACAAAAGAAGTTCAATCAATCAAGGTAATAAAGAAACGCAGCAAACACTACCAAATCACGGAATGGGTTAAGTCACTATTTTGTTTGGTTAATAATACTAGGGACACAAAAAAGTCATAAAATCTTGCACACAAAATTTTAAGTGTAATAATTTTATTGGTGTTTTTAGTTAGAGTGTAGCAGGTCCACTATCGATGCAACTAATACAACGTCACCTCATGTTGTGAGCAAGATTTTGTGAGCTTAATTTTTGCCCATAGCATTATTGCTCGTTTAAAAAAGCCATGAGAATAGAATAGACTTATAGTACCAAAGAAAGCCAACCAGTCGGTCAGATTACCCACTCTCCAGCTGTTTGTAAAAATGTCTCAACCAACCTTCATGAGTTTTTTTTTTTTTTTTTTGCAGAGTTAGATGGGACCACTCAGACCCCGGCCCATGTCCAACACTGTTAATGTTTGCTGTAGCACGCTGTTTCCTTTCCTGGGGCTGGGACTCTTACCATTCAATGATTGCATCTTCCTTGTCAATACAATTCTTCGTCCCAAATTTATGGTTACTTAATTTCATTTTGGACATTCCATATTAATCTAAAATGTTCAATTTTCTCTCTTTGTCTCACGGATATAGTTAAATACAGGGAATCAAAAATACAGGGAAGGGCTAAAATTACCCAAATACCCCTTTATATACTTATTTTGGGCATTTTGATTTCAAATCGTTTGTTTCAAACTCTCTGTAACCTATACCGCGAAACCGACGACGCCGCACACCAGACCGCACCACCACCGACGCCGACGCGAGACCCACGACCACCACCACACGACGATGGCGAGAGTGAAAGTTCCCAAGAACGTTCCCAAGGCCGCCGCCGGTGCTTCCGCGGCTTCCATCACCGCCGCCGGATCTTCATCTAGGACCGTTCCGGTAAAAATGGTAATGTAAATTAAAATGTTATATTAACTTAATTTTACACTCATCAAATTCCCAATGTATAATTTTTTGTTTGATTATATCAAATCGATTGTATGAACTGAGTATTTAATGTCATTCTTGTCTGAACTCAATCGATAATTTTTTCGTGTTGTCTAACACGAGGGTCATCTCGTGTTGTACCACACGAGACACGTCTCATGTTGGCTAACACGATATGAGTCTCGTGTTGGACAACACGAGATGCGTCTCGTGTGGGACAACACGAGATGACCCTCGTGTTAGACAACACGATATGTCGTGTTTGGCAACACGAGATGCGTCTCGTGTTGTTCAACACGAGACGCGTATAGTCTTGTTCATATTTGCCAGATGCTAATTTATTGTCTGTTATTTGATTTTTTTGTAGCCACGTGAACGTATGACCGCGTCCAACAGAAAGAGGAAGGCTGAAACGCATATGGAGAGAAAAGAAAGGCGGACCAAGAGAAGGGAGGAGGAGGCGGTAGCGTCTGATGATGTTCAGGAGGAGGAGGAGGGTGGTAGTGAGGGGGATAGTGAGGAGGAGGAGGAAGGGGTAGTGAGGGGGATAGTGAGGAGGAGGAGGAGGAGGAGGAGGGGGATACTGAGGAGGAGGAGGAGGAGGGGCAGGAGGTGGAGGGGCAGGGTGAGGATGAGGAGGAGGATGAGGAGGAGGGTGAGGAGGGTGAGGAGGAGGAGGAGGAGGTTGTTAGACGACCATTGAGGCATGGGAGGAGACAGGGTGGGAATGTGGCTAGAGGGCAGGGACGGAGGAGGAGGCAGGATGCGGGTGAGGAGGAGCCACCATCATGGCAGATTCAGGGTAACCCAGGTGGCTGCCCAGAGGATGTTACTCTTATATACGGTTTTGGTGATCACAGAGCCCGGGAGATTTGGAGGGAGGCCACTAGTGAGTCAGTGGTGACTTTCCATACGAGACTGCAGCATCTGCACAAGTAAGATAATCATTAATGTGAAACTATTAAAATATTGAAGTTATTTTGCACACACTCTAAAAATTCCATTAATTATCATCCCATGCTTTTCTCGAACTCGAGTATTGATTATATTTTTTGTTTGTAATAAACAGGTTCAAGCGTGGTGATCTGGAGGATACTGATAGAGCTTGGCTGACCCACGTTGATGCATCGGGGCTCCAGCAGCTGCACGATGCCACCATTCAGAGGCCTAACTTCGCGTTGATGACGGCATTTTTGGAACGGTGGTCTCCTGAGACTAACTCGTTCCACATGCCTTGGGGGGAGATGACCATTACGTTACATGACGTCTCTCATATCCTGGGTATGTTGTTATATATAGATTTCAAGACTATATGAACTATCTACATTCATCTCATGTACTAAAATGCGTTATTTCATCTTCAATTTACAGGTATAAGCTGTGTAGGTGCATATGTTCGGTATCCGGACCCAGTGCCTGACGTATCCGGCATCAGTAGACACCTTAATTTGAACGGCACTGGGTACTTATTAAAGGATGTCCGGCGTATCTTTTCTACCCGTATAGGTGATATGACAGATTTCCAGCGTGCTTCTGCATATATCCTGCACCTCTTGGGTTCCACGATATTCGTGGACAAGAGTCAGGATAAGGTGCCCGCAGCATACCTTCCCCTATGCATGGATCTTGCGAGACTCCCCACTCTCTCCTGGGGATCAGCTACGTTGGCATATTTATACAGAGAGTTGGGGAAGGCGTCCAGATCCGGATGCAAGCAGATGGGTGGTTGTGCGACATTGCTAGAGGTACATCTTACTCTATTCACTTTCAATGTTACTTTGTCGACTCCCCCCATGTAATTACATGTTGCATTTGATTAGTATTTAATACTTTTTACATACATCTCAGGGTTGGATATACGAGTATTTTCCAGATTTCCGGCGAGTTTCTGACCCTCACTGGCAGCAGGGGCAGACGAGAGCCCGTAGATGGTCTCGTACTGATACAGCTGGGAGGGCATTAGACCATCTAGTGCAGTATCGCCGCACTCTTGACAGGATGCATGTTGAGAGGGTGAGTTATTCATATTAAAACTGTTTCAAATTGTTACACTCCCTCCGTTATTATGCACACTTTACCTAACAAAGTCTACTCACAGGTTCTTTGGACTCCTTATGGTACCGGAGCGGACGCGATACTGCCGGTTTCATACTTCACAGGGGTTCTACGATTTTGTTTTTGATATGGGTTTGTTAATATTGTTGTTGATTATGTGGTTTAAGTTATGTGTCTGCTCTCTATAACCCAGTACTGATTTCATATCGTGTGAAAATACACGATTTGTTGGCTATACTCACGTGTAGTGTTACACGTTATAATCTCGTGTATACACACACGAGATTCATCTCGTGTAACAATATACGAGATGGTAACCCAGTACAGATTTGATTTTTCTGTTGATAGTATGAATGCTTCTCACTCTTTTATTTGCCCTATTTCAGGTCTAGATCTGCATTCATGGCATCAACCCAAGCTAGTTCGGAGTCCACGCACAAACGGAAATCAGCTTCAGAACCCACAACATCTACCCCTCCTTGTACTCCTACGTCTCATCCACCACCTTCCGGTCGTGGGAGAGGACGGGGTCGAGGGCGAGGTCGAGGACGAGGACGGGATCAGGGTCAGGGTCGTGGACAGGGAAATGGACAGCCCAATCACACTAGTATATACAGCTCTCCGTATATGACGTCTTTTCTGCCTTTCATTATCCCATTTATTGGAGGCATCACAGATGTGGGATCTGATGGACATTGTGGCTATAGAGTCGTAGCATCATAGATATACGGAGATGAGGAGGTGTGGGCTCGAGTGCGCACAGAATGTTACAATGAGGTGCATGCTCGCCGAGACCTTTATCAAAGAGTTCTATTTTGGATAGATATAAAAGAACTCTTACGTAGGATTGCTATTTATGTCCGGCCGACGCCGGACAATACTTATTGGATGGACCTCCCTGATCTTGGGCACATCATTGCCACGAGGTATAATGTGGCGTTCATTTCGTACTCGGCTAGCGGTGGCAACTTATGCCTTCCAGTGACTGTACCAGCAGGAGTAGGACCACCGATAAACACATTTGTGTTGGGACAAGTGACAAACCATTTTATATTGGTATGATACTTTAATTCGTTATATTTAACAATATTACTTAAATTCGTTATACTTAACTGTCTCATCTATATTAGTTATATTTAATTGTCTTACTTAAATTCGTTGTATTTAACTGTTATTACTTTTGCAGCTGCACATGTCAGGCAATGATTACCCAATACCACCACCACCGAACACTTGGAGGGAAAACTGTGATCCAAGCGCAAGTCAACTGATCGTCCGATACCGAGATAGGATAGCAACATTCAATGAACTGTATGATCAGGATACCGATGCAAGAAGAGAAAGATTACGTAGGGTATAGTATATGTGTAATGGATTTTGAATTGTCCACGTTTGTATGAATTATTAAATTTGGCGATAGTATATGTGTAATGGTCTATTGGTCCCTCCCACTGCTTTGTGGAGATGTGCTATCATTTTAACAATCAAATTTCATTTCTACTTCTGTTTCTTGTTGCTTTTTCTGTTGCTGTTGTGAAAATCAGGTTCAGACACTATGTCGTGTACCTGTACACGAGATGGATTTTACAATCTCGTGTAACTGTACACGAGATGTCTCGTGTGCAAAAACGATTCATCACGTGTAAAGTTACACGAGACTGTAAAAGCCATCTCGTGTATACGTACACGAGACGGGCAAAGGCATATTTGGAATATTTCGTTCCCTGTATATAAGATTCCCTGTATTTAGTATTTACCTTGTCTCACTCACAACAATTATCCACAATCTCATTCCTTTTTTCTTTCCCACTTACTTACATTTTTTTATTAATTTCTGCACATTCAATTGTAATAACCGTACATTAGGGACTGAGGAGTGCTCTGACCTCACATTTAAAGCCCTTTTTCTGAACTACATGTACTATCTTTGCAGAACTGTGTCCAACTCCGCATTCAACTTACTCTCCCACATGTCCCGCTTTAAGTTTTTTTACTTTCTTTTTTAGTATGTCACAATTTAAAGTTCTTACTTTGCTTTATTATCTAAAATGGAAAGTGAGACCCACTTGTCATTCTCACAACAAAAACTCCTCACTCACTTTCTCTCTCCCACTTTACTTTTTCATACTCACAACATTTTTTTTTAATCTCTGTACAAAATCAAACTAAGAACTTTAAATTTGGTCGGCGGGAGTATTAATCCATTCCTCCTCATGGTTTGGTTGGTATGCTTCATTATTAGTTTTCTTTCTTAGGCTCCGTTTGTTTCGCGTAAAACAATTCCGGAAAATGATTTCCCGTAAAATGTTTTCCGAAAATGAAAATGTTTTCCAGAAAATGACATAAACATGTTTTTGGTTGTTTGGTAAATCTAAGGAAAATGTTTTCCAGAAATATGAAAATAATAATAATTTAATATGAGGAAAAGAATATTATGAGAAAAAATTGAATGTGGGTGGAGATTTTGGGTTGGGGTGGGATGGGTGGTTGTGGGGGGGGGGGGTGGGGGGGTAGGGGGTGGGTGGGGAGGTGTTCAAAATAATTTTAATATGAGTTATTTTTAATTTTTTTTTTTTGGGGGTGGGTGGGTGGGTGGGTGGGGTGGTGGGGTAATAGGTAGTTGGGGGGTGGAGGTGTTCTTTTTTTTTTTTTTTAATGAGTGAAAAGAAGTTTTTTTTTTTTTTTTTGTGGGGTGGGAGGGTGGGTGGGTGGGTGGGGTGCTGGGGTAGGGTGGGGTGGGTGCTGGGGTAGTTGGGGCTGGTGGAGATGTTCATTTTTTTTTTAATATGAGTGAAAAGAAGTTTTTTTTTGGGTGGGGTGGGTGGTGGGGTAGGGTGGGGTGGGGGTGCGTGGTGGGGTAGGGTGGGGTGGGTTGGGTGGTGGGGTATTTGAGCGTGGTGGAGATGTTCATTTTTTTTTTTAATATGAGTGAAAAGATTTTTATTTTATTTTTTTGGTGGGGTGGGGTGGGGTGGGTGCTGGGGTAGTTGGGGGGTGGTGGAGATGTTCGATTTTTTTTTTAATATGAGTGAAAGAAGATTTTTTTTTTTTTTTTTTGGTGGGGTAGGGTGGGGGTGGGTGTTGGGTAGTGGGGGTGGTGGAGATATTCATTTTTTTTTTAATATGAGTGAAAAGTTTTTTTTTTTTTTTTTTTGGTGGGGTGGGGGTAGGGTGGGGGTGGGTGGGGTGGTGGGGTAGGGTGGGGTAGGTGTTGGGGTGGTGGATAGGATGGATGAAGAGGGTGGTGTTAGAGGTGTAGTGGATAGGGTGGGGTTTTATGGAGAGTTGGGTGTGAGTGAGAGAATTAACATTTTCCGGAAAATGATTTACTTAGTAAAAATCCGTAGTCATTTTACTTAGAAAAGAGGGAAAACCATTTTCGGAAAATATTTTCCTCATTTTCCGGTGCGTAACAACACCGGAAAATGGGGAAAATATTTTCCGGAAGTTATTTTTACGCGAAACCAAACGGAGCCTTAGTGTCTCCTTCCATCCCAAATTACTTGTTGTTTTGGTATTATCTAAAAAAAAATTAAAAGCTTGTTTATCAATTATTACACTCTTATGATTATGAAATTGTCATAGTAAAATATTTAATTACTTAAATGTTTGGATTTTTTCAAGTGTATTTTAATCAATACTCCACCCGTCCCATTTTAAGAGTCAAAAAATCGATGAGTTCAAGAATTAAAGAAAAGGTGATGCGTTATGAGCGTTGATAGTTGGGTAGGAGAGAAAAAGTGGGGTAGAGAAGAGTTAATGGATAATTGTTGTGAGTATGACATTTAAGACCCACTTTTCATTTTAAGATTTTGACTTGCGACGCCCTTTTAAAAAAAATTGACTCTTAAAATAAGACATAAGGAGTATTTCTTAATGCATTTCTTAAAAACACTAGTATCATGAGGCGGGAGGCAGAAGGAGTTGATCAATTTATGAGGCTTACACTCATCGAAAAGAGAAGATTGTGGTAAGTGTCCGTCTCATTATAAATGTTCATTTTTACTGCTCCAGTATAAATCAATAAAAAGAGACATTCGTGTTGAGGCGACAAGAACAATCTTTACAGGCATCACACTCAAACAAGATTCGCTTCAAATCCAAACTCGCACAACATGGACATTCAAAAGGGGCCAATTTTGGTACACAACTTCAATATGTGGCTTTTCCCCCCCCCCCCCCCCCCCCCCCCCCCCCCCCCCCCCCCTTTAAATTGTGAAATTCCTACATAACGAATTGTGTTAGCCTATAGGCACCAAAAAGTGTGAAGATAATTGCTGCACGGACTAGATAGTCAAAATGTAAGGGGTGAAGGGGTGAGATTTCAAGGGTCTTCTTGGACATCTGACCGAATGTTCAAAATTTGGGAGACGACAAGCTTAGAAAGCTCGCCAATGGCTGCTTGGACTTGATAATCAGCTCCGTCCCTATTCCTTGACCACCCCGTTGACTGTGACCTCAAACCACTGTATTCGCTAGCAGCTACCCTTGTCTTTTTTGAGGTTGAAGCAACTTTCTCTAGATCAGCCTGTGACAACGGTCTTGGACTCTGAAAGGGAAAATGAAAAAAAATAATTAATTTGGAAACCGTTTAGTTTTATGTCAAAGGTCAAAAGAGCAAATTTCTAACCCAAGAAAGGGGACTTATCAGCGAACTAAAGTGCAGAACTGAGAAAACATACAAAGACCTTAATCGTCTGCTTATCATTTGCTACACCCTCCCTCACATAATAAATGCCGCTCTTTTTTGTATGTTAATACGAAAGAGCTTTGAGTAATAATTTTAGCTTAATTTAATTATCCTAATGATTTTTTTTAATTGATAGTATTTATTATGGAGTATCAATAACAAGTTTCAAATTTTCATTAAAATAATTAAATCAACTCAAAATTGTTGCTCAAAGCTCCTTCGTACTAACATACGAAAAAATGAGACATTTATTCCAAGACAAAGGGAGTAAGAAGAATTTATTGGACATTCAATTTGGGATAGAGGGAGTAAGAACAAAATTCAGTCTGCCTCGATGACGATACACTTTTTATTGTATGCTTTACATTATGAAAATGTGCCGTGTAATTCTGAACTTCAAGTGATATTCACACATGTCATGCAAACTTTGCTGTTTTGATCCAATTGGAAAGGGCAGGTTTGAAAGTGTTCCAAAGTATGAATAGGTTCTTTCAGTATCATAGGGAGTATCATAATAGCCCTAGGGGAAATGCACACTCATCCGATTGTTTACGGAAGGACTCTCAATGCAGGATCAAATGCTTATAAATGTCACTAACATTTAAGACTCCCTCTGTCTCGGAATTTGGCCAAAGTTCATTTGTGTTGACCATAAAAACTCAAAATGAGACATACTTTTCGAGACAGAGGGAGTATCAATTTTAGAAGCAATAATATTCCCTCCGTCCCGGAAAGTTAGTCCCTCTTTTTCCGTTGTTATTACTCCCTCTTGTCCAAAATAACTGTCGCTTTTGGTCAATCAGATGTAACTTTGACCAATAATTTAAATAAAAAATAATGATGCAAATAAAAATCTATTTTTTTTCCTTATATTATAATTAATAATACTTTTAATAACAATTTTTAGATTTTTATTAGGATCATTATTTTTTGTTTAAATTTATTGGTCAAACTTACATCTGTTTGACCAAAAGTGACAGTTATTTTGGACCAGAGGGAGTTGAATGAAGTTTGAGAAGCTACTTTTAATTATCCTAATGAAAATTTACAACTAGTTATTGATACACCATTATAAATACTATCAACACCAATTCTTAAATTCTCATTAAGATAATTAAAAATAACCTAAATTATTGCTCAAAGTTCATTCGTAGAGAGGCTAACTTTCTGGGAGAGAGGGAGTATGAGTTAATGAAAATATAATGCATTGAGAAAGAAAGATATACTGACTTGAGACGATTTCCCCTTCTTCTCATCGTTGAGTAGGTCCCTAATAGGGAAATAGGCTGCTTGCTTGCAGAGCTCAAGAAGATCTGACCCAGTACATCCTTCACATAATGCAGCAATGCGGTCAAAATCAATATCCCCTGCTACCTTTTCTCCCTTCAATATCACCTTCAAAATCTCAGCTCTTTCCTTTCTATCAGGCACTCCGATCTCAAATGCCTGTGGAAGACGTCTAAGTATTGCTTCATCAAGCTCTGACGGACGATTGGTTGCAGCAAGAACCATCACTCGTGCGTTCTCTACACAAACAATCACTCATACTCAAAACGCCTTTTGTCTAATTCCATCTAAAAACAGTACACTAATAGCATGCCCAAAATTTTAAAAATTAACCACACAGCTACCCATGCAGTTTAAGAATAGGGACACCACACCCTGAATTTTTCAAATTTGTAACTTCAAAGACCAAATATGTAAAAAGAGAGAAAAAAAAAAAAAGTATCATCCGAAATGTCCACAAGAGAAAGAAAAGAACAGCATTTTGCAGATTCCCTAATATTGAAAAGTCAAAACCTATCTAAAAATATCTAAATAAATCCAAATATTTTTAATAAAACAAGGCCTCAAACAATCCATTACCAGTTAACTTTACTATATTTCAGAATATTTTTCTCCGCGAAGATGTTTGTGTTGTGGTATAGACCCTCCAAACCAAACAGATCACAAGAATATAATACGCAAACCCAACAAGCAAGAACGATAATAGAAGCAAAAACAGTAAAGAGACACAAAGAATTGTTTACCCAGTTCGTCAATATTTTTGACTACGTCTGGGGGCACTACCAAGCCATGATCTTGCACTATAATATGTTAATTTGGAGTTACAATGAGTTTTGGGGCGGAACCCTTCTTATATAGCCATCCTAGAATAAGACCTAAACTTAGACACAAAATGAATCCCGAAAAGACCCGAAAAATATCATTTTTTCCCGTACAGGGGAGGTGCGTCCGGACCTATTCCTTGACCCCCCCCGGACCCGACTTACGTCGGAAATCCCATTCATGCCAAGCCAAGAAATCCGTCCGGGTAGCATCTTTGGTCCGACCGGATCCCATAGGTACGACCGGGTCCCTATGGTGGTCCGGCCGGATCATCCATTTTTCCTTCTTTTCTCCTTTTTGTCTCCTATTGATCTCTATCCTAACAATCTCCTACCTAGAGATCAACCGCATATATAAACCCGTATCCGTCTTCAACTCATCCTTAGTGCCTTCCTAGTGCTCACCTCGATCATGGTAGTGTCGTCATCCTCCTCTATTCTCCAAGCCACGTTGAAGCTATACACAACTTCAACTTCTCCTTGCTTGAGAAACATAGAGCCTTACCATCCGATCCACACTCTCGGTTAGATCTGCACAGTGAATACCCGGTTCTGGAGTATGTGGTTAATCTTCAGTAACCCCCTGATCTTGGTCATCATGAAATGTTCTGCTCCCACCCGTGTTTGGAATATCCATGCAAATTTCATTCGCATCACAGTATTCCTTGAACTCCACGAGCTCATACACCTCACCATTGTCAGACCTCAAGCTTTTCACCTTGTGTCCTGTCTGTGTATCTACCAAGGCCTTCCACTTCTTAAATACCCCGAAAGCTTCATCTTTCCCTTTTAAGAAGTAAACTCAGACCTTCCTTGTAGAATCATCAATGAAGGTCAAGTAATATGACGCACCACCTAGAGAAGTTACCGGGGCCGGTCCCCACAAATCCGTGTGAACCAATTCTAACTTTGCTTCCCTCAAAGCCGTATCTGTCCTCGAGAAATTATTCCTCGCATGTTTGCCGAATACACAGTCTTCACAAATCCCCACGTCGACTGTCTTCAAACCCGATAGTCTTCCCTTTGAGCAAAGTACCCGCATCCCCCTCTCACTCGTGTGACCCAATCGACAGTGCCACAAACCCGTATCACCCTTAGCTGACGCTACCGCGATACTATCCTTGGTGTTGTTCTCCAAATACAATGTACCTTCCTTATTACCTCGAGCGATCTCAGAATCTCCCTTGGTAATAACCCAGTTCCTGCAGCTAAAAGTTACTGTGTAACCTTCTTCATCCAGCTGCCCAACTAATAACAGGTTCTTTTTCAAACCCGGAATGTGCCTGACCCCGTGTAGATGTAAGACCTTCCCATTTGATGCTCCTATTCTGACATCCCCCTTCCCCTTGATTTCCAAAGGCTCACCATCCACCAGATATACCTTTCCGAAATCACCAGAACTCCTCTGCATTCCCGCATGAGTGGAATGATGTCCCTGAATCCATCACCCATGATTCTAGCACACTACTAACGCTCAGAATCAGTACATCTTCACCCTCAGTTGCCACATTCACCGATTTATCCCATCGCCTGGGACAATCCCTCTTGTAGTGTCCTAACTCCTTACAATGATAGCACTCTACCGATCCTTTTGTGACCCTTGGTCTATCATTGTTCTCCACAAGCTTACCCTTACCACTGATTACGCTTTCCCTTGATTCCGTTCACCCTTTGTTGCTAGAACCCGGCCTTCCTCTACTAGTTGTAGCCAAAGCCGATCCCGAAGTAGACGGTGTCCCCAACTTCTTCACACGATTCTCCTCGCTGAGAAGCAGTGTTCTAAAAGACGCTAGGCGGCCGCTAGGCGGGGCCGAGAAATTATCGCATTTTTAATATTTTTTTATAAATATATTAATCTATATATATATATGTGTGTGTGTGTGTGTATTTTTTTTCAAATGAATATATATTTGTATTTATTTATCCAAAAATAGTGCCACATATTTTTATTGTCAAACATTAATAATTAAACTAATTAAAAAAAGATCATAACTAAGATAGCCCAACCCATTTTAGATGGTTTATAAGGAAACCCATTTATTCAACCCAATAAATTTTACCATAATTGGCCCACTCCATTTAATTTGGCCCACTCCTTATTAGTCTTGGAAACCCTAAATAAAAAAACCCTAGCCTTCTCTCTTCTCACTTCTCAGTTCTCAGTCTCTCTCAACTCTCACGCCTCTTTCTTTCTACCGCCGGCGCCGTCTCCTGTCTCCAATTTTTTTTTCTGGCCTTCGTCTCCTCTTATCTTTCTCTCTCTCTTTCTTTCCCTTCTGTCTTTCTCTTTCTTTCCCTGCTTAGCTTGCCGCCGTCCCTCTCTTTTATCGTCGCCGATCGAGCTTCCGAAGACGACCACCTAAACGACGCGTAGGACGCCTAATCGGCGCCCAAGCCCGCCCAGACGCCAGCCGCCTACACCGCCTAGCCCGCCTAGGCGGCGCCTAGTTCCGCTTAATCCGCCTAGCGCCTAATCTGGCCGACTTGCCGAAAGTCGCGGCGGCACCACCCCGACTAGCGCCTAGGCGCCGCCTAGGCGCCCGTCTTTTAGAACACTGCTGAGAAGTAGATCCTTGACATCATCAAACTTCAATTTATTCTTACCCGCTGAAGCACTTAACGCTGTCACCGTCCCGCTCCAACTCGCTGGTAAGGATGCTAGCAAAACTAAAGCATGAACCTCATTACCGAAAGTAATCTCCAACGCAACCAATGAGTCTATGACATCCATATACTCATCGGTGTGTTTAGCTAATGATCCTCCCTCTTGCATCTTGAGATTCCCCATCTTGCGAATCAAATCAACCTTGTTGACTGCAGATGGTGTTTCAAATCTCTCAGTAAGATAATCAAGTAGCTCCCTCGTGGTCTTAGCCTTCTTGGTGGTTTTAGCTATCCACTTCGACAAAGTAGATCTAATCACCCCTAGGTTTTTCCTATCCAGGATATCCCAATCTTCCTGTTTTTCGCTTTCTGATTTGACTCCTAATAGAGGTTTATAGAGATCCTTACCATACAAGAGATCCTCTATCTGCATCCTCCAAAACGCATAGTCAGAACCATCGAACTTTTCCACCGCTTGTTAATCCTTGCCCATTCTTGACTGCTTGAATAAACCCTTGGCTCGTCTGACCAAAGCTCTGATACCAGTTGTTGTGGTATAGACCCTCCAAACCAAACAGATCGCAAGAATATAATACGCAAACCCAACAAGCAAGAACGATAACAGAAGCAAAAACAGTAAAGAGAGACAAAGAAATGTTTACCCAGTTCGTCAATATTTTTTACTACGTCTGGGTGCACTACCAAGCCAGGATCTTGCACTATAATATGTTAATTTGGAGTTACAATGAGTTTTGGGGCGGAACCCTGCTTATATAGCCATCCTAGAATAAGACCTAAATTTAGACACAAAAGGAATCCCAAAAAGACCCAAAAAACATTTTTTCCCGTCCAGGGGAGGTCCGCCCGGACCTATTCCTTGACCCCCCCTGACCCGACTTACGTCGGAAATCCCATTCACGCCAAGCCAAGAAATCCGCCAGGGTAGCATCTTTGGTCCGACCGGATCCCATAGGTCCGACCGGGTCCCTATGGTGGTCCGGCCGGATCATCCATTTTCCCTTCTTTTCTCCTTTTTGTCTCCTATTGATCTCTATCTTAACAGTTTGATTTCATGTCAACGTATCACAAAACTAACTATTATTACTAAATTAATTTTATTAGCTAGACAAGACTTTCGCATGAAGTGCCTTTTTTATAATCCCTCTGTCCCGAAATGATCTTCTCATTTGCCATTTTTCATTGTCCCATAAAGTTCTTCCTGTTTCTACAATTTAGGCTAAAATATGCATAAACACAACATGGCTAGTGAAAGTGTTCATATCCTTAAAGAGTTTGAATAAAATGTGAAGATCATTTTAGGACGGAAGGAGTATTTCCCAAGATACCATCCCTCCCACTCTATCCCCCAATAACATTCTTTATCTTCCCTTGTCTCATAAGAATGTATGGATTGCTCTATACATTAAAGATATAGAAAGCAAAGTACAGGTAATATTATCAATGATGCTGAAAGAGTAAGCAGCTTACGGTCTGTGGTGAAGCCATCCCATAGAGCCATAAACTCAGTCTTCATATTTGTTAAAGCTTCATGGTCTGTTGTCCGGCGCTGGCCCAAAAAGCTATCCACCTCATCAATAAATATAATCGCAGGCTGGAGTTTATAGGCCAAGCTAAAAACAGCAGAGACTGCAATAGTAATCAACTTATCAACCTCAAAATTCAATTCAGGATATAAAAGAAAATATTTCGGAAGCAACGGTTTTCATAAATATACATAAGTTAGAGAAGGACTAACTAAGGATTTAATCTAGTTATAGGAGAAAAGGGGATTAGGCAAGAACTCCAGCGGCAGTAGAAACTGAAACACTACTAAAAAAATACTATTAACAAGGAACAGACATAATACATGTAATGCATACGCAAATCATTAATACTAGTAAACAAATTATTATAGAAGGTAGAGAGCAACACCAACCCAGAAAACCACTTTAACTAGCCTTTCCGCCCATAACAAGGAACAAACATATATGAGATTGAAATCTACTTCTTTTCTTCCAGATATAGATGAAAAAGTTGGAAAGTGGAATTCCCTTCCCAAGACTGAATTGGAATCTCCACTTTTTCTTCAACGCCTTTTCATATATACTCCATCCGCATTTTTTAAGGTTCACACCTTGGTGTGTGCGAACGTTTTAAGAAAAAAGAGTTCAATGTTAGTGGAGTAGATGCTGTGAGTGTGAAAAGTAGGGTAAGAATTGTGAGTGGGATAGTTACTGTGAGTACGACAAGTGAATCACAACGAATAAAAATAATATAAACTTTCCACTTTTGGGATGTGAACCTTTGAAGGGACACTCGAAATAGAAATGTGGACCTTCAAAAAAGATGTGGGAGTAGATATACAGATATGTTACTACTGCTATTACTACTACAATTATTACTACTACTATTGTTACTATTATAATTTTGGTAAGGTGCTGGTACGGGGTCAAGGTTAGGAGTACTATAGTCCATTCACTAAAATATTGTGATAATTTCTGATCAGTTGAGATAACTAAGTCGATCAATCATAATTGATCAAAACTAAAACTGGGACGCAAGACAACGATACTGTTACGTCAGTAAATTTGCAACCTTGCAACCTTGAGTTCATTGACACAACTAGGCTTATGCGTAAGGTCTTTCAAATTCTGCATAAAATGTGCAGCACTAAATAACTTTCACCACTTTATAGCATCTACAGGTACTGATAACAGACACGATAAAAGTGAAATACCCCAGTGTGAATACCCAGTTCCACCCGTTCTGATGCAACAACGCATGGGAACGGGGTATTCACACCTAGTGCCTTCTTACTCTACGTTGATCGTAAGATTTTTGGGCACATCCAGGCTTTAGAAAGTGCTAATTGGCAAAAAGGTGTAATGAGATCCAAAAGTATAGACCATTCTATATCTAAGACTTTTAGCAGACTAGAATAGAAGCATTATCAAATACAAAAAATATTCAAGTAAATTTATAAATGTCTGCGCGTATAAACAAAAGAGTAGGTCTCCACCCTTGTAAGCAAATTGTTCAGCATGTGCATCATGGTATACCGTATATCCCATCCTCTATACTATTTCTTAATCAACTCTTATTTACTTTATCATTCTCAGCAATCAAGTACTCCCGCAGCAGTCCCAATTAAAGAGGTGACATTTCCTTTTTAGTTTTCCTTAATTGAACAAATACAATTCCCTTTTAGAAAACTAGTTTTCATGATAATGTCATTTTATCAAAAATAATAAAAACATTTTGTCTATACTATAAATAAAGGGAGAGGGTTTGGTGGACTCCTGGACATTTTTGGTACTTCATATTTTACCCCTAATAAGTACAAAACTTCATATTTTGCCCCTTTATAACCATCATTTCATTAACTTCCAACTTTTATTAATATTCTAACATACGAAACTTCCACTATAACACTCTTGCACAAAAATAGTGTGTGCCATGGTTGCTTGTATTAACCAAAGCAACTAGAATTTGTGACTAACAAGGTAGTTTTAGAAGCTCATTTAACCTTTTCCTTAATTTGCGCACAAAAGTGTATTGTAAACCAAGGCGGATCCAGCAACTCCTGGGTGCCAAAAAATTGTTCCCCCTTATGATACTAATCATCATCTTTGCAACAAAAGATAGTATTCAACGTACATGAGAAACAACACAATAAAGTTTAAACAACAAAATATATTCTATAATGCATTATGCTTAAAACTTTATTTATGTGCACTTCATTCAAGGCTTTTTTTTGTTAATGGATAAATAGTCAGTACAACAACAACAACATTACCCCAGTGCCGCAAAGGCTCCCACCTATGGTGGGGTAAGGGGGGGTCGGATGTACGCAGCCTTGCCCCTGTATTAAAGCACAGAGAGGATGTTTCCAGATGACCCATGATGAAAATTGCGTCGAAAATTGCATGGACTGACTGCTGCTTCATCACAAAAAAGCGCAGACAGTTTAGTGACCCATTTTGCTTTATTCCATCATATTCCCAAGCCAAAAAATAGTGAGTCTTTGGCTCCATCGGAAATGATGGAAATGGATAAATAGTTAGTATGAAGATAAAATTAATGAACAAAAAGTCAATGGGAATGGAAAAAAATAGAAGAAAAGATCGAAAAAGAATAGTAACGAGTGGTATTTAAATAAAATTGCGAGATAAGGAACAAATATTTAGAAGATAAAAGTAGGTAAAATGAAGAAAAAAAATAGTTAATAAATTAAGGTGACAGACAATTATTTAGCAAAGGAAATAAAAATTAATCGAAAGATAGAAGTAGAAAAGGATAACATGCAAACACATAGTGTTGTGCATGGGTTTCGAACCCTTGAACTCAATAAATACATATACAAAGCCTTCCCTGCAAAGCTAGTCATAACCCTTACACATTCTTCACAAGTTAATATATGTCCTAAAAACTAAAGCCAAAATTAAGTTTTAAAAAAATAATAAAAAAATCAGTGGGGGTCACCTCCCCCCACTAGGCCCTACATGGATCCGCCCCTAATTGTAACTATTCAATTGAGACAAGGTGAGTATGAGAAAAATTGGCTACAACCAAAAACAAAGCTTAATTTTTCACCAATATCAACATACTCCCTCCGTCTCAATTTAAACTTCAAAAAAAAAAAATTGGGTTCAAGAATTAAGAAAAAAGTGATGTGTTGTGAGTGTAGATGGTTTGGTAGGAGAGAGAAAGTGGGGGTAGGAAATAGTTAGTGGGTGATTATTGTGAGTATGACATGTGGGACCCACAAATAAAGAAGTATAAAAAACTTTCTTTTTTAGGTTTTGAAGTTTAAAATGGGACACCCAAAATGGAAATTTTTGAAGTTTAAAATGGGACGGAGGGAGTGTTAAGTACAGCTTCTCACACATAATTAATAAGAATAACGACCTTCAAACCCGAGAAAACAGGTAAAGGATAAAACGTAAATAAATAATCATAATAAATCTACTCACCAAGTTTTGATGCATCTCCAAACCATTTGCTCATCAGATCTGATATTCTCACATTGATGAAAACAGCTCCTGACTCTTTCGCAATAGCTTTAGCAAGCATTGTCTTCCCTGTGCCAGGTGGTCCATATAGCAAGACCCCTTTCTGGGGACCAAGGAGTTTCCCATGAGAAAACAGGTCTGGTCTACGTAGCGGTAGAATCACCAATTCATATAAAGATTGCTTGATGGTTTCCAATCCTCCAATGGAATCAAACTCCACATCGATGTGGTCAGGATTTATGACGTTGCAAGCTATTACATCCTGTTAGTCATCAAGATTGAGTGAATAAGTATAATGATGGTGTGATATAAACCCTTGCTTAGCCTTAATGGCCAACGAACCATCATGGGACACATTATGTGTGTGCAGCACAAATAAATAATTAATAATTACTATTACTTTTCTTGCATTTAATTTATAATAAGATGATAAAATTTATTTTTGCTTTTAGGTTTGCTATATTTTGAGAAATGTTTGCAAGTAGAGGGCGATTATTTTGTTTTTAGCATTGTGACTATGATTTAAGATTAGGGGTAACCTTGGAAGATCAAAAAGTATGACACATATTCACCCATTTTGACCCCTCTCCTCTCTTATTATAGTAGAGATATTGATAAAATGTTGTTGATGGGTGTCTACGTTCTAGGGGGTCGGTCAGGTTAGCTACAACATCAAATATATTGATACAAAATTACTAGAATATGATTAACATACAGCAAGCTCAAGCATCTTCTAGGCTGCTTATGATTAGCATACAAAATTACTAGAATATGATTAAAATACAACATCCAGGATTCCAGGGATTAGTCAGTTCTAAAAGGGACTCTAATAAAGAGGGGATCGCAACCAAAATCTTACCACATGTTTACATGGACAGATTAAGTTTGGCATTCCCTTATAACTATTTTATGTTCTTGACATCCCTTGACGGAAGCTAATGAAAAAAATGATCCAGAACTAGGTAGATGTCAACTTGAATTAATAGTATACTCCCTCCGTCCCAGCTCACTTGAGACTTTTTGACCAAAACTGGTCAACTTAAGGTCGGTTTGACCAACACTTTATAGAAATATTTATGATCCGAACAAAAATTAAAAAAAATGTAAAATGACCACCATTAAAAATTCTCTCAATAACAATTTTTAAAAAGTTTTTTGGAACATAAATATTTCTATAAAGTGTTGGTCAAACCGACATTAAGTTGACCAGTTTTGGTCAAAAAGTCTCAAGTGAGCTGGGACGGAGGGAGTATATATGTTACGGCCTATAATTTTCAAGGGGTGGTGATTTTTTAACAAAACCCCCAATATCCACTAAAATCAACCACTTGGTTGCACATTCAAAGTATGGGTTTTTAATGGTTTATTAGCATGTACACAATAAAAAGATGAGCTTTATTGGGCTTAAACCATTCATGCAACGGGTAATCAATATCTTGCATGGCCAATATGAATGTATATGTATGGAAACATCAAAATCCAAATATAAGAACTCATTCCTCTCTTTTAGTGATTAATTTAGCACACTTAACTTTGTTCGGTCAGCTTGATTTCAAATGTTTGCATAAATAAACCAACAACATAGAATCATCCCCTCTTGAATCACCATACACTAAAACCTCATTTGTCAAATTGAAGTAAGATTTTTACCAATAAGTCCCTCATACAAGATGGAATTCGCCAATAAAAACAAACATTTTCATATTCTACCATAGGCTCCCTGTGTTGAAATCGATTTTGCCAATAAATCCCTCACAGATTTTAAATGACAAAAATACCCATAACCTAATAAAACCCCCTCCCCTCCCCTCCCCTCCCCTCTCCACGCACACTTACCCACAGGTCAGTTTTTCTCTCTACAGGCACACTCACGTTCCCCCACCACCGGCGACCCCCTCCCCCACCTCCGGCGAAGCACTCCGGCACCTCTCTCACCTCCGGTGAACTCTCCGCCTCCGACCATCCTTCCCATCGCCATCACCGCCCATCCTAGTCCGACAGAGAGGGCGTTTCTCGGACAAACGAAGTCGGATCTGGCCGGAAAGGTCAGTTTCTCTCTCTACAGGCGCACTCATATTCCCCCACCACCGGCGACCCCCTCCCCCACCTCCGGCGAAGCACTCCGGCACCTCTCTCAAAAATGATCGTCTTCTTCCCCTATCCAAAAACGATCGTCTGCAGATCCCGCCGCCACATCCCTCTCCTCACCTCCCCCACCTCCGGCCAGTCATAGATCTAACCTTTCCGGCCAGATCTGACTTCGTTTGTCCGAGAAACCCCCTCTGTCTCTCCCTCACTCTCCCTTCCGCTAATTTGCAGGTTAGCGGCTTCAAATTTGTGATTTTTTTATGATTATGTGCTTTTCAATTTCTCCGTACAGCGATCATCTCCAACGTCGAGTTTTGGCTAGATCTAGAGGGTTTTGTCGAGATTTTCTAGCTGTTCGAGCCATTTCCCAAATTTCGTCGTTTTCCAGCTTAGCAATGGGTTGGGATTTTTGAATTCCATCCACGTTTTTTGGTCTATTCTATGGTGAATGCCTCACAATTTTGCTGCAATTTTTAGGTTTTGGAGTTTCAATGCTGGTAAAATTATTGTAGAAATTAATAAAAGTATTCTCAAACTTGCATGTTTCGTGGTTCTGGTTTGATATTTTATGTTGTGGAGCTTTTGATTTATTAAACTGCTAGTTGATTGGAATTTTGCAATATTGCTTCAATTTTATCAAGATTGATTTTTTTATAAGTGAGAAACGAAATTTTATTATCTTTTGTGAATAATTGATAAATGAATTTATCAATTTTACAATTGAAAAATGACTTTTTGCGTAATTGTGAAATGGAGTATCATTTGTGAAAATTGAGAGATAAATTAATCAGTTTTATACTCAATTATGATTTATTTACTTTTAGAAATGAATGTCTCGTTTATAATATAATTAAACCGATAAATTGAGTCATCAATTGGGAAAAATAAGAGGTGGTTTTATCAGTTTTTATTCAATTATGAATAACTGTTAAATGAATGTCTCAGTTATTATATTCAAAATCATGTGTGAACAACTGTGAAATGCATGTCTCAGTTATTATATTGATTGTGAAATCATACAAATGTGAAATCATACAACTGTGAAATCATATAATTGTGAAATTATACAACTGTGAAATCAATTGAGAATTAATTTTATAAGTGATAAATGAAAAAATGACACAAGTGTGTAAAACTGAGTAATCATTCAAATGTGAAATTAATCGAGAAATGAAAATGATTTGTCAATTATTTACAAGTGAAAAATGAAGTTTTTATTTTTAAAATTTGAATCATAACTTGAATATACTTGTTTGATTCGTTTCAACGATATAAATAATTTGGTGGTGTCAAATTATTTTTTCGACTTCTAGATTGCATTGCAAGATATACCGTTTTAAAATTTTAATGGGAAAAAGAGAGGGAGAGAGAGAGAGAGAGGGAGGGAGAGGAGTGGAGAGAGAGAGAGAGAGGGAGAGGAGCAGCATTTTTTTTGTCAAACAAAAGCAGCATTGTTTTTGTTTTTTTTTTGAAAGAAAGAGAGGAGGGGTAGGCGTGCAGTTTGCGCGTGTCTTTTGGGTGAGGAGGGGTAATTTGGTCCAGCGACAATACCAGGGACTTATTGGGGGGTTTTGTAAATATCAGTCCTTATTGGTAGTATTTATTTGGCCGAGGGATGTTTTGGTCAAAGCCTCAAGTTTTTATGATTTGTTTTTTTATGAAAATATATTAGTGTTGGGCCAAATACCCCCCCCCCCCCTTCAATCACCATGTTAGCATACAATGTTGGGCTGTTTGTTGTTTGTAATTTTCGGCAATATCAAATTTCTCTTTTAACGGTTCCACTATTTTTCTCTAGCTCTTTTACTGCAAACTTTCAGCATAAACATTGTCCCTGAGCTAATTTATTACTCCCTCTGTCCCTAATTCAAGAAATCTTTGTCCCAAAATGAGTGTCTTTTTTTAGCAAAACTTTGTCCCTAAATGTTTTTTTTTCGAATTTTTTTTCACCAGTCTCTTTATACACGTGCAAAACTAAATGTTTGGAAGGGAGATTACAAGATTATATATGAATCTTTGCCACCAAAGTATACAAAAAGTTGACATTTTCAGATGTCCCTTGAAATGAAATTTGGACACTCATTTAGGGACCGAGGTAGTACTAAACATGAGGCCCTGTAGATTGGAACATTCCTCGAATATATTTTCCCCACATGTTTTAACATTTCCCAGTAGTGTAGAGAGCCCCACTATCATCATATAGGTTAGGTTTCAGCAATTTCTTACAGAGCATACAAAAAAATTCTCACACTAAACCCACATCTGTGTAAAATTCAACATATACAATCTTAAATTAAAAAGAGAATCAAAGTTTCAATATGAATGACAGTGAATTAACCTACCGGAAAAAACTAATCAGAATTTAAGAAAAGTAGACAATAATAAAATCATAAAAAGCGCCGAATTCTTCTATACAATTAATTAATACTACAATTCATAAAAGAAGAAGAGAAAACCTCGTAGGAATTGGTATTGACAAGGGGACGACCCAAACGCTTTGAAATTTCTTTCTTCTGTTGAAGCGCTTTCTTGGAGGCTTCTCGATTAGGATCAAGTTGTTTAAGTCCGACGAACAAAACCAAGCAGCTCAGGGCGGCGCTCGCCGCGTACAGCACCAATTCCTGCAAAATCTTCGTCTCCGTCGTCGATGATCTCTTCATCTCTACTCCACAGCGATAATCGATAATCACTCGATTATTATTATGTGACAATATTATGATAAATTGTAGGAGTAGTATTTTATAGATTTTTATGTTTGGGGACGAAGAAAAGATACGGGATCAATCTATTGAAGGATTCATTGTTTAAAGTACATGGCGGTTCATTCTCCTGTCCGGATGTTCATTCTCCTGTCCGGATCTAGGGAAAATAGCGCATAGTGCCCTAATGTACCCCAGAGTTTCATATCAGTTGTAGTTTAGGTTATAATGTTCCATTTTTGATAATTTAGTGCTTAATGTTCACTTTTTGCAGCAAAATGGATCATTTTTGGATTGTCATGGATGGAAGCTAACAAAATTAACGAAAAGTTTAACGAGCTTCTTTAAAAATTGCATTTTTTTACCCAGAAACGCAAGTTGGCGTCGTGGGAGTGAGAGAAAGCCTAGGAGAAGAAGAGATGTGAATGTGGCCCGTGGGTGGGGTGGGGTTGGGGAAAGGAGACGAAGAAAGTAGAAGTTTAGGTTTATTTTTTATTTTCCCTTTCCAAGCAAATTTAGGTCAAAAGAAGTTTTTTAAGGCTATTATTTATGGATTAATATCTAAATTTACTTTTTTATTTAAACATAGTTTTATCCCTTTACTTACGGAATTAGAACTATGTAAATGACTTTAGTGTAAGCCATTTTTATTTTTTTTATTTTCACTACTATACAAAAAAATATTATTTTAAATGATAAACCATATTTTATTTTGATATTTATTATATATATTTTTGTGTTAATTTAAATATACATTCTTTTATTAATATATGTATATATATATATGTGTGTATATATATATATATATAAATTTGGGAGTTCTGCAGTTTTTAACAAAATTTGGTCAAAAAAATAACTATTGAACTTTATGGGTAAGAAATGCAAGTTTCAAATAAGCTCGTTAGATTTTTCGTTAATTCTGTTAGCTTCCATCCATTATCATCCAAAAAAGACTCATTTCACAACAAAATGTGAACGTTAGGCATCAAATTGCCAAAATTGGAACATTATGACTTAAATTGCAACTCATATGAAACTTTGGGGCACTAATGTGTTATTTGCCCCCGGATCTACATGCGTTTCAAATTTGCGTCGTACTTACCGGCCCGAGATGCCCGGGTGGAGCCCACGCCCGTTACAAGTCCGGGATGATATTTCACATGCTAGCCCAGTCCGTAGGCCCGTATTTCATGACTCGGATCGGGCTCCAATGGGGATGGGCCGTAGCCCACCAGCCCGTCAGTTATATTTATTTTCGATTTTTTAAGGGGGGAGATTCGATTTTTTTTTTAAATACCTCATAAGTTCCTCACAATATGTTGTATTATTCAAGCGGTCTTATTCTGCAATGTACTGCATCACATAACATTCCACAACTGCGTATAATAATGCATGTAGGCAGCGTTGACGACAGGTCGGAGACCGAATTCCGGCATCGATGGTTGCAAGAGACAATATCGGATTCCAACGGCGGCGGCGGTGGTTGCAGAAGACAATATTATTAATGTTGTATTTAAATACTGCATATTAAATAAAGTACTCCCTCAATCCCAGAGTAATCATCCACCTTTCTTTTTTATTCTGTCATAGTGTCTATTTCTTAAAATGAAAAAAAAAAAAAAAAAAACTTTACTATTCCTCAAACCCATTCTCTCTCATACTTTACTTTTATACTCACAACACCAATCGACTTACTATTCTCTACCCCTCCTTCTTTCTCCTACCTCACTTTTCATATTTATAACACTTAGATCATTTTCACATTTTCTTAATCTTTGTGCAAATGAAAAGGTGGACACTTATTTTGGGATGGAAGTAATATAATATACTACTCCACAAAAATTTATGGAGCATTTAAATTTAACGAGGAACTTGAAGAAAAATGGTTTTTCCAAAAGAGAACTTGCGGGTCATTTTTCCATTTTTTTAATGTCAGATGAAAAAAATATTTTAATTATTTTTAAAGCGTAAATATTTCTAGCCTAAATACATTTTTGAAGCATGGTGTATTTTCATCTTCTTTTACTAAAATGTAAAAATAAAAAGTTTGGTCAACTGGCCGTTCAATAAATTCTTAATTAGTAGTGAAGGTGCACGAACTTGCTAGATCAGTCTTGAGTCTAATCGAAGAGTACCAAAATGATCTTCACATTTGTCATTTTTCATTGTTCCAAAAAGTTCTTTCCATTTTTAAAATTTAGGCTTAAAAGTTGATAAGATATTCAAACTTATTGTGAATTGTGTTTGTATGTTATCCATATTACAAATCTGACTAACTTATCATTTTGCCAAACTTTCAAGACAATAACTTTCAATCTCTCAACCTCTATCTACCGCACCTCCTTGACCGCACTTCTTTAACTGCATATAGGTCGGCCGAGAAGTGCTAGTATACAACACTTAGTGTTTTGTTCAAAACCAACTCTACCTCATTTCTATCGAAAACTTCCGTTGTAGATTTTACACTTGACCGCGTGGCTTTCATTGACCGCAAAATTCAAGTTGTAAGCATAAGGTTGAATTTTGAAAAATGATTGAAATTTTTAAGTAGTCTATTCACCCCCTCTCTAGTATCTTTTCATACCCTTGTTGTGTCTTTGGGACCAATAGTATTTATAATTTATATAGACTGTCGATTGTAATTAAGTTTGTTAGTTAGTTAGCCATTTACTGTATAAATAGAAAGTGGGTGTAAATAACAGACTAAAGAATTCAATATAGAGATATTCATTCTCTCTCTCATCTTTCTTAAATGAATCATGTTTATCATTTTCAACAATATATTCTAAACTAGATGAGACTCATAAAATCTGTAAAATTTGCATAGTGCAAGGAGCCTTTCGATTATAATTAGAACTTTGGTTAACCGTCCTTATTGATCAAGGACATGAGGCACGTTATTAATGAAAGAGTGAAGCCATCGTGCGGAAGGTACAATTGCAGGAGACAATAGAAAAGTATCAAAGTCTCGCAAGTAATGAGAAAGGATAGAAGAACCACCCTGGGCCAACAGGGCCAATAATTAAAATGCACAAGAGATTTTTGAATGGTCATATGACACAAAAGATTACTGGAACCATATGAGAATCGACAACGATTCAAAGAGATAGTAGTTGAAGATGGGTCTTCTTTTTGTTTTCATACACTTCATCAAGAACAGAATTCAGCCTGTCAATTGTCATAATTATCAAAAAAAACTTCCTCAGGAATACATGCAACATCAACAAGTCGCATTATACACTTCGTTATTGTTAGTGCAGACTGTGGTGTTACCACAAGTGCTGTCAACAATGTCTCAGTGTTTTCAGACGAAAATTAAATTATATTTGAACATTTCTTTTCACAATATTATCTTGTACTAATATTTAACATATTTTGCAAGAATGTATTTTGTTAATCCATATTTCAGGTTGAAACAAGGTGGAATGCTAGAAATAAGGAATGAAGTTGAAGATAGTTGAAGTTATGCATAAAAAGAGATTTAATGCATAACTTGTGGATTAAAAGCAAGTGGAAAACGTGGGAGATTGATTCATTCAACATCTGAGTATTGAGCAAGGAAGTAAAAGTCATTTGAAGCTTAAAGGTACAAGAGGATGAAGCTAGAACTTGGGCACCAAGAATTAGCTCCTAAAATCAAGGGATTGTGGAGATAATCTTCCCCAAGGCTCGGCAACTTCTCCACCACTCCACCACGTTTTGGAGGCCGATATAAAGGGCTGATGGGATCATTCTAAATACACAAGAGAGAAATATTAAACACCCATAGCCATAGACCAAGTGCTAGTGATGTTATAACACTCATTCCAACATCACAATCTAGTTCTTGAATGAACTATTTGTTGAAGGCTAAATTGGTCTAGCCTTTTGATTGTGATGTGAGTGTTATTTCTTTATTGAAGGTTCTTGTATCTAGCACATTTTGTACTCTTATTTTCTTTAGAGGATAGGAGTTGTTTAGACTTTGTACTTAAGAGAAATACTTCTAGTGAAAGTCTTTTTTGGCCATGAGGCTACCACAAGTTATATATTTATATAACTTGTGAAAATATTATCTCCCCGTCTCAAATTTTCGCTGCAAACTCTTTTCAGAAACTGTTTTCTGTTCGTGTGTGTAAGTGTTACCCGAAGTGTTATCGTTGCTCTGACAACACCTTTGATAACACTTCCTATAAAAACCAAGGCCATTGACATTTTCAATTGGTATCAGAGCTGGACACTTGACATACTAAGTGTTTGGTCCAGTTGTCATGGCTTTAGGTCTTGCTAATCTATCTCTTGAGAGACTTTCTATTCTTGATGGCTCAAATCATAATTCCCTTAGTGACAGTGAGGTAAGAGAGCCATCATACATTAAAGAACCTGACCGGTCACCCATGTTTACCACGGTTTGGAAGCATTCATTGTCAGATTCTAAAGGTGTTGCGTCAGGTGTTTCCCAGAGTGCGATAACACCAACCCCAACACTCAGTAGGTATAATATTTCCAATATTTCTGACATTTTTTGCTTTCATGGTTCAAATGATGTTGATACAGGAAGTCTAGATGAGAATGATTCCAGTAAGGATATGCTAGTTCGTGATGAAGTCAAGAGACACCCCCTAAGATTCGAAAAGAATCATCACATATCCCAGATGATAGGGGGAGTACATGTTGGGATACAAACAAGACTTGGTGTTTATCGAGAAACCGTAAGATATTTGTGTATGTTTACCATATACGCAAAGGTAAGACACTCTTGTTTTAATCTTTCTCTTGCATCTACCAACATTTATGAGACATTTAAAGTTGGTGTTTGGATTTAAGTTATGGAGTATAAGCTTGAAAAATTTACTCATAATAATGCTTGGATTCGTCATCATTTTTTTTGAGAGTTTTGGTTGAAAAGATTTTTTTTTTCAAATAGAGAATATTGATACTAAATATTCAATTGCAAATACTTTTACCAAATTTCTTAATTTTTGTCTCAGTTAATCTACCAGCTTGCGGATGTTGTTGTACATTAAAAAAAAAAACTATTTGTTTTCTTTGTTTATTCCGCAGTCTCGAAGTGTTGTCATTGGTGTTACCACACTGATAGCAACACTGCGAATTTTTATTTAAAAAAAAAAACAATTTTTGTTTTAGTCTTTTTAAAGCGGCACTTGCTGACCTTTTTGTTACGGTAGGTTTATACGTGGTTAACATGTTTGTCAAATCCCCTTTGTACTCAAAAGTGACAAAGTCACTAATTTTTGTGATAAAATTAAAAGGCAAAAGGCAAAAAGCACTTCTAGTATTTCCTGAGTAACTCGGGGCACGGCGTTCGCTGCGACGATGCACTCTTGCCAAAGGGAGATACTATCTAGTGATTTCGTACTAAGTATTAGGAACATGGAGTTCGTTACTACAGTGTATCCTACTTGAAATGTACAAATCTGTAACACCCATCGAATTTCCTGTTAAATATTTGACATACTTGTTAAATACTTGAACTTGCATATTATGTGTTAGTTTTACTTGGGTTAAAGTTTTAACTGCTTTAGAATATTAATGTGGTTAAATGTTTAGTTTTGACTTTTGGGTCATTTGTGAAAATTGGACTTTAGGGGTCTTTTTGTTAAAAGTGAAACTTGAGGGGCCTAAGTGCAATTGTTTGAAAGTTGTAAGTATATCATCTTTGTGGGTTGCCTGGGAAAGTCATTTTCCCCAAATCAGTACGTACACTCCCTCTGTTTCATAACCTAGGTTAAAAGTTTTGCCTATTCTCGACTCCTCGAGTTTAATTATCCCTCCGTTCTTGCTTCCGATCCCGGATTAATATTCGTGGCGTTGAATAGAGCGTTCCAGGCCGAACAGAAATAAGTATTGGTCAACTTGAATTTTGACTAAGTAAGTTATTAGCTCCCCCTTGCTTGTAATAACATGCATAAATGTTATTCTCGATACTTGTGATTGTTAATTTTGTGTTCGGGGTAAATTTTGTGGTACTTGTAAATTTGGGACAAAAGGAGTACATTTCCCCTGTGTAAACTAATGAAAGGAAATGAAAGAATGGGTTTTAAGCTTGTTTATTGTTTTGTGGAATTGTTAAATTGTTAGTAAATGTTACTCCTACGTTTTGGGACGGACAATTCTTAAACTGGGAAAGAAAGGAAAATTTCGCATTTTAGTACACTGTGCGACCGCACAAAATTGAGTGTGCGACCGCACATCTTTCTGAAGGATTTTTCAAAGAAATTGACATGCTTGTGTGCGGCCGCACAGTACATTGTGGGCGACCGCACAGTTGTCTGGAAAACAAAGATTTTGTTTAAAGTTTGTATAAAGTTAGAAGTAACCCTAGTTAAGGTATATAACCTTAATATAAGATGTCCTAGCAAGTGTTGTGATACTTTAGGGGCATCAGACTTGGTCTTAAACATGTATACTCATTGAATTAAAATGAGAACATAAGTATAAGAGTAGTATCTCTTCTTTATGTCTTGAAAGTGCTATGAACAAGCACTAATGTGTTATACTTGTTGTGAATCCAATAATTGTGCACCTTAGAGGCATTAGCATAAGGTCTTAGACTTGAACATCCTAAGAATAGGATTGGGATTTGGTAAGAGTAAATGTATAACTCTTATACTTGTTTGAATGTCCAAAGATTGGAAGTTATAACTTGAAGTATAAGACATTAAAAGCTTGTACATGACTTGAACATCCATAGAAATGGATTAAGACTTGAATATAAGATCATAAAATCTTGTACTTGACTTGACACCAATACATATGTATGGTAGTGAACTAGAAAGTGCTATGAACAAGCACTAACGTGTATTAGACATGTTCTTGTTGTGTATGTGCAAACATTGCATATAGTTGCTTGATAACAAGGTGACTTCTTGATTACTTGAAGCATGTTCCTTGTTGAGCTAGTCCACTACATTTGGATTAGTTCTTCTCCCGTTGTTCAAGTAAATATCTACTTGTACTTTCTTGTGTGAGTCCAGCTGGTTCTCCTTGCTTGTTCGAAAATGTATAGGTTCACGCTTGTCGCGAGAGCTGGGGTTTAAGTGACAATCGGGTCCCTATGTATTTCTGCCCGACCCCTTACTACCGGCCATAGTAAGGGCATAGCTTCCTTAGTTGGAGCAATAAGCCTGACTTAAGTGAATGCTAAATTCCCGTCCCGAACACCTCATGAATAATCATGAGTACTGATATTGAGAATGACACTGGTTACCGGGTCTTCTGAGATATACTGAATAATCAGTTCCTGTTATTGATCGTGATGTCAAAGTAATACAAGCTTCGACAACAATGGTATTCTTGGGAGGAATAAGGAAGGAAGCAATATCCTTATAACTTGCTTGATTAGCTTTATGTGCTACTTGATGAGTGGATTATCCTCTCATATACTTGTTACTTGATGATACTTGATAAATGATTACTTGAGTATCTATTTGAATTGCATGATAACATGTCATGTAGTTGCATCTAATAGCTTACTGAGATTTATCTCACCCTTTATTTGCTTTCCCCCCCAGGAAAGGAAGGATAGTGCGCAGTGAGGCTCGACATAGTTGGGAGCTTGCTTCGCAGGTCGTGATTATTTTGGAGCTTGTGTCCTTTTACACTTGGTGAGGACGATGTATGGGTTTTGTAACTCCTTATTTTGGGGTAGACAGTTCTTGTTGTCACTAGACATCTGGTATAGTACTCTTAATGCCAGCTTATGTGCTAGGAATGTTTCCGCTGTGTATGTATTAAGTTTGGTTTTGAATTTTCTTGTCTAGAATTTGTGTTGTGAGCTAGTATAGCTCCTTACTCTAGATTATATATATCATGTCAATTTGTTAATCAAATGTCATTAAGTTTCTTGTTTCCCGTTAGGCACTCCATCCAGGTTCGAGGTTCTATTAGGGGATCCCGGGACCTGGGGGCGTGTCAGGTTGGTATCAGAGCTACCCTGGTTTAGCTACCCTGTTTAGCTACCTTGGTTTGCTCTAAGTCTGGATAGGGTCTATGGCCTAGGTATGGGTGAGTCTTGGGGTGTTATTAATAACGCTGAGTGTTTACCTACAGGTACAATGAGTTCTGAAGGTACTAGTGGTAGTAATCAGCTGAGATCTATAACTCCTCAAGAAGAAATGGTTGATAATGTTGACTGGGATTATCCTAATCGCCTTACAAGGTTCTTGAAGCTGAAACCTCGCAGTTTTGACGGGGAATTTGATGCTAAAAAGGCAGAGGAGTGGATTGAAAGTATTGAGAAGATTTTTACAGCCTTGAGATGTGCAGGTGGTGATAAGGTAACCTTTGCAACCTTTAAACTTGAGAAAGCCGCTGAACATTGGTGGCAAGTGTTGAGTAAAAGTTGGGAACTGGAAGGTGTACCACAGACATGGGAGAATTTTCTTAAAGCTTTTAAGTCGCAGTTTATTCCAACAGTGGTCCAAGATAGGAAGGAGATGGAATTTCTTAATCTGGAGCAGGGAAGTCTGACCGTGGGGCAATACTCAACCAAGTTCACAGAATTGGCAAGGTATTGTGATCATTTAGTTCCAAATGAAGCTAAGAAGGCACAGAGGTTTGTTAAAGGGTTAAGGACTGAGTATAGGAAGCAACTTCTTTCTCTACAGCTCACTAGCTATCAGCAAGCAGTGGAGAAGGCTTATACCATTGAAAATGATATCGAAGAACACAAGGTGAAGTTGGGAACAACCATGACTGGTCGTGTATCGGAGAAAACTCAGGGATCTGGTTCTAAAGGTGGTAAATCTGGCCGCCAAGATCGTCGATTCCGACAGCCAACCGAAAGCAAAGGTAGTGTATCAACTGGTTCGAGGACAACAGTCCAAGGTCCCAGGAGAGTATGTGGTTATTGTTCGAAAGAAGGCCATTTTGAAGACAAGTGTTGGCTAAAGCAAGGAAAGTGTATAGTGTGTGGTGAAGCGGGGCACTTTGCTAGAAATTGTTCTAAAAGTAAAGTAAATCAAGTTGGGGGTACAAGTCAACCAGCCTCAGGTTCCAAGAGAGATAGTGGGGGTCGACCAAAAGTTCAGGGTCGAGTGTTTGCTTTAGATCAGCAGGGTGTAGCTGAGTCTTCTGCGGTTATAGGAGGTATTATATTACTTTCTAGTACGAGAGCGCGAGTCTTGATAGATCCAGGCTCATCTCATTCTTATGTGGCATCTCATTTTGTGTCGCATTTGCATGTTCTTCCTGATTCTATGCCTTATGTGCTAGAAGTATCTTCCCCTATGGGAGATTGCATGTTTACTTCTGAGGTTTACAAGAAATGTGAGGTTCTTATGGGTGATCATTCCCTTCTTGCTGACCTAGTCGTGTTACCTATAAGGGACTTTGACGTGATTCTTGGCATGGATTGGCTATATGTGCATCATGCATCTGTTGATTGTTATAGAAAAGTAGTAACTTTTTCTATTCCTGGTTTGCCTGATTTTACCTTTGAAGGTGATAGGCCTTTATGTGCTATACATGTTATTTCTGCTTTAAAAGCTAGAAAACTTTTATTTCGTGGTTGTGCCGGGTATCTCGCATGTGTACTTGATCAGAGTTTATCTGTTCCCAAGATGGAGGATATTCCTGTTGTGTCTGAATTTTCAGATGTGTTCTCTTCTGAGTATAGTATGCCACCTGATCGAGAGCTTGAGTTCTGTATTGAGTTATTACCAGGTACAGCACCAATCTCTAAAGCACCTTATAGAATGGCTCCAGCTGAGTTAAGAGAGTTGAAAACACAGCTTGAGGAATTGCTTGAAAGGGGTTTCATCAGACCTAGTGTATCACCGTGGGGTGCACCAGTGTTATTTGTTAGAAAGAAAGATGGGACTCTGCGATTGTGTATTGATTACAGAGATCTTAATCAGGTAACTATCAAGAACAAATATCCGTTACCTCATATTGATGACTTGTTTGATCAGCTTCAGGGTTCAGTAGTGTATTCGAAGCTTGACTTGAGAAGTGGTTATCATCAGTTGAAAATCAGATCTGAGGATATACCAAAGACAGCTTTCCGTACCAGGTATGGGCATTATGAGTTTATTGTTATGCCATTCGGTTTGACAAATGCTCCAGCTGTATTTATGGATTTGATGAACCGTATATTCAAGCCATATCTTGATTGCTTTGTGGTGGTATTCATTGATGACATTCTTGTGTATTCTAAGTCACGGGCTGAGCATGAACAACATCTCAGAATAGTATTACAAGTTCTTCGTGAGAAACAATTATTTGCCAAATTCAGCAAATGTGCTTTCTGGTTAGAAGAGGTTTCATTCTTGGGGCATGTTGTGTCTGCTACTGGTATTGCAGTAGATCCTTCCAAAGTTGAAGCAGTTGTAAACTGGAAGAGGCCAACTACAGTGACTGAGATCCATAGTTTCTTGGGCTTAGCTAGTTATTATCGGAGGTTCATTGAGGGATTCTCCAAGATTGCTACTCCATTGACTAATATGACTCGAAAAGCTATTTCTTTTGAGTGGAATGATAAATGTGAAGCAAGTTTTCAGGAGTTGAAAAGGCGTTTGGCTACAGCTCCAGTCTTGGCTTTGCCTAATGGTTCTGAGCATTTCATGGTTTATACTGATGCTTCTAAAGAAGGATTGGGTTGTGTTCTAATGCAAGATGGCAAGGTAATAGCTTATGCTTCTCGAAAATTATCTCCTTATGAAAAGAATTATCCTACTCATGATTTAGAGTTGGCTGCGATTATTTTTGCTTTGCATAAATGGAGGCATTATTTGTATGGAACCAAATTTGAAGTCTTTACTGATCATAAGAGCTTGAAGCACTTGTTTTCTCAAAAAGAGCTTAATATGAGACAACGTAGATGGATGGAGAAATTGAAGGATCATGATTGTACTATCCTTTATCATCCAGGAAAAGCTAATGTTGTGGCAGATGCACTGAGCAGAAAGACTTATATTTCTTGCCTGATGATTCGTGAATGGAAGATGTTTGAAGACTTGTGTGATTGGAGTCCTTGTGAATCAAATCACGGAATTATCATTGCTAATATAAAAGCTACTTCAGATTTACTCCAACAGATCAAAGAAGCTCAGGTAATTGATTCTGAATTACAGAAAATCATTAGTGGAATGAATGAAGGAAAGCAACCAGATTTTTCTTTCAATAGTGATGGAATTCTTACCTTCCGAGGTCGAGTTTGTATTCCAGTTGATCCTGAGATAAAGAAGAAAGTTCTTGAAGAGGCTCACAAAGCCAAGTATACTATTCATCCTGGAAGTACTAAGATGTACCAAGACTTGAAGAAACATTTTTGGTGGAACAATATGAAAAGAGAAATTGCTGAGTATGTTTCCAAATGTTTGACTTGTCAACAAGTAAAAGTGGAACATCAACGTCCAGCAGGTTTGTTGCAACCATTGGAAATTCCGGAGTGGAAATGGGAACATATTACTATGGATTTTGTGACTGGTTTGCCACGTACCAGACGAGGCCATGATGCTGTTTGGGTTATAGTGGACAGGTTGACTAAATCAGCTCATTTCTTGTCTGTTTCCATGGGATATTCATTGTCTCAGTTGGCATCTTTATATGTTCAGGAGATTGTCCGACTGCATGGAGTTCCTGTGTGTATTGTATCTGACAGAGATCCTCGTTTTACTTCTGGATTCTGGCAGGCTCTTCAGGGTGCTATGGGTACTAAATTGAATTTCAGTACTGCTTTTCATCCTCAATCTGATGGGCAATCTGAGAGACTTATACAGATTCTTGAGGATATGTTACGTGCTTGTGTTATTGATTTCAAAGGCAGTTGGGATACTCATCTTCCTTTGGCTGAGTTTGCTTATAATAACAGTTTTCAGTCTAGCATTGAAATGGCTCCATATGAGGCTCTTTATGGCAGAAAATGTCGATCTCCTATATGCTGGGATGAAGTGGGAGAAGCTAGACTTTTGGGTCCTGAAATGGTTCAACAATCAGTTGAGAGTGTGAAACTTATTCGAGATAGATTGCGCACAGCTCAAAGTAGACAAAAGAGTTATGCAGATCATCGTAGAAGGGATCTTGAATTCCAGGTAGGTGACTTTGTATTCTTGAAGGTCTCTCCTCGTAGAGGTATAAAGAGATTTGGGAAGAAAGGAAAGTTATCTCCTCGTTATATCGGTCCATTTGAGATTCTTGACAGAGTTGGGAAGTTGGCTTATAGAGTGGCTTTACCTCCTTCTTTATCTGGTATTCATGACGTGTTCCATGTATCTATGCTTCGCAAGTATATGGCAGATGAATCACATGTTCTTGAGTATGAGGCCATTCCATTTCAGCCTGATTTGTCTTATGAGGAACAGCCTGTTGAAATTCTGGACTGGAAAGAGCAAGTATTGCGTACCAAAAGGATTCCTATTGTGAAGGTCCTTTGGAGAAATCATGAAATTGAAGAGGCTACTTGGGAAACTGAGAAAGAGATGCGAGATAAATACCCGAGCCTATTTGAAAATTTTGGTAAGTAAAATTCGTGGGCGAATTTTCTTTAAGGTGGGGAGGATGTAACACCCATCGAATTTCCTGTTAAATATTTGACATACTTGTTAAATACTTGAACTTGCATATTATGTGTTAGTTTTACTTGGGTTAAAGTTTTAACTGCTTTAGAATATTAAGGTGGTTAAATGTTTAGTTTTGACTTTTGGGTCATTTGTGAAAATTGGACTTTAGGGGTCTTTTTGTTAAAAGTGAAACTTGAGGGGCCTAAGTGCAATTGTTTGAAAGTTGTAAGTATATCATCTTTGTGGGTTGCCTGGGAAAGTCATTTTCCCCAAATCAGTACGTACACTCCCTCTGTTTCATAACCTAGGTTAAAAGTTTTGCCTATTCTCGACTCCTCGAGTTTAATTATCCCTCCGTTCTTGCTTCCGATCCCGGATTAATATTCGTGGCGTTGAATAGAGCGTTCCAGGCCGAACAGAAATAAGTATTGGTCAACTTGAATTTTGACTAAGTAAGTTATTAGCTCCCCCTTGCTTGTAATAACATGCATAAATGTTATTCTCGATACTTGTGATTGTTAATTTTGTGTTCGGGGTAAATTTTGTGGTACTTGTAAATTTGGGACAAAAGGAGTACATTTCCCCTGTGTAAACTAATGAAAGGAAATGAAAGAATGGGTTTTAAGCTTGTTTATTGTTTTGTGGAATTGTTAAATTGTTAGTAAATGTTACTCCTGTCACGCCCCGGAAATTCTAAAAATCCATAAATATAAAATTTACATAATTAACATCTCCAAAATGCTAAACACCAAACCGGGCGCGTGAATTCCGCTATAAACCAATACCAACAAACAATACCTCAACGAGATTTTAACTCGGAGACTAGAAACAAACGCGGAAGCAAGAACAACTGCTAATAATATAAATTCCCAAAGGACCACAGTAAATACATAACCCTGGACGACCACGACCTTTCAACTATAAACAACGAGGCCCTGAAGAGCAACTACCCCAAAGGCGATCAACCTGCTCAGAAGACTCCCGATACAACGGACCTCAAACGATACCACTTGCTTTCCTGGGGGGGGGGGGTTAAGGAAAAACAATTTGAAACAAGAAACGGGGTGAGAAAAATCTCAGTAAGCTACTAAATGCAACTAGATGTCATGCTGTCATGAACAATAATATCCAATAATCAAACATAGCATACAATCACATAACAACAAATGAGAGGCTCCCTATCGCCAACCGTCCCATACCGGTTGGAAATAACGACCAGCTCATCATGCAACACATAAAGCTGAAATAAACACTCATAGGTGGATACGGAGCCAAGGTTCTAGAAACGGAACACCATCCTTTGAGAAGAGTCCGTTGAGCAGCATGAACGAGCTGAAGCCGGTTCCGGAACCAAGTAACAACAACAACCAGTAGTGGGAGAAACAACACAAAGTCATCCCCCCACGCGAATAGCTAGAATACTCACCACAGGAGCTAGCTCATCCCAACCACGATCACGGGAAGGGGCATCCCACTCAAGGCCACTGAACATGGGGAAACTGGGTTACCAGTGAAGTACATTATACTGGACTTGGCTCGTGCCATTATAATATACATCACTGCCCAAAACAAACACAACAATGCCAGCTGGACTCCATACAAGCACATAGTAATAAATACTCGCTTGAAACAACAACGGGGGCAATGATTCCAAAGTAGGGAACCAAGCCAAAATCATCACAAAGGATGCAAACCATTTCTCATAAAGAGATCAACAACAACATCAACACATGAAGCTACTCAAAAAGAGTTAAACGGTTATCCACATTCATACATTGCAAATATGGTCACAAACGGACCCAACCCAACATTCTCAAACAATACTTAGTCAAGTACCATAACACGCTTGTTCACAAAGGGACCATACCCAATAATTACCAAAGGATGCAACTATTACTCAAGAAGAGTCAACAACAACGACAACGGGAAGTCTTTCATAAAAGAATTCAACCACGATAAACAGAATTGCTCATAAGGAACCCAACAACATTGATCATTAAAACGAATGATTCCAAGACAAGGTTTCATACCAAACACATCCTACAGATGATACCCATAAGTTACTCATTAAGAGCACAACCCAAACGGTCACCTCACGCTTTACCTCCGCCCACAATGAACCAATTCTAAACACCCCAAATGAAAAGGTTACCCTTGTTAGAACATGATCACGACCGGACTAAACCCTACACTTTAGTGTTCAATAACAACCCTCTAGGTACAATAGGACATCGCCTAAAACCTAGACCAAGTTTTACTCGAAAATCAATTCGTTTAGAACCATCACGAACACATCATAAGAGGCCCAAACATATACCAAATGATCATCACAAGATAAGTCAAACCAACAATACCTCAATAAGATGTTCCAAAGTCCCAATTAACACTTAACTCATTTCAAACACAAACTTGATCACAAAGGACCCAATTCTATCACTAGAGTGTACTACAATGTTCACTAAGGTCGACTAGAAGGACACCCAAGATTTAGATCAAAACGCATTCCTAAATCACACAAACTAACAAAGTGTAAAGTTTCAGGGGTTCTGTGCGGCCGCCCAAAGTGGGTTGTGCGGCCGCCCAAAGGGCCTCAAAACAAGAACAAAAGCCTTCAGAAAGATGCGCGGCCGCCCAGGAATTTTTGTGCGGTCGCACAATGCTCTGGGTTTGCAGAAATCGGGAAGAAGAACATGGGTTCTTCCATTTTCAAACCCAAAACACATTCAACCCAAAATCCAACATTCCAACTCATATACTAAAGTGCCCAAACAACTTATAAGTCTAAAAAGACTCCAATAACAACATTTAATCAACCAAAATCAAGAATCAACCCAACATTCATAAATCACCATTTTTAACCCAAAATTCAAATAAATTCCAAATAAATTCTAAACTCATCCAAACTTCAAATATAACAACTCAAACATCATATAAACATGATATGAACATTTTAACATCAAAATGGGGGAAAAGTAACTTACCCGGATTTTCTCAAAGGTGACGGAACTCGAAGATTCTTGGCTTCCTACGATCCTATCGATGATCTAAACATGATTCATGTTTTAAGAAATGAGAAATAAAGAGAGGAAGATGATGGAAATGTAGAGAGAAGTGAGAGAGAACTTACCCATTCTTTGGCAATGGAAGAGAGAGGGAGATGGAGAGGATGAAAGTGAGGGAGGTGAGGGGAAAAGAGGGAATAAGTAGGGTGATTGAGAAATTTACACATTGACCCCCTCCCCTACACATTAACTCAATCATCTTATATTCCTCACTAACATTTAAGACCCAACACTCTACTCTAGCACAATTAACCAATTAAATGCTAGGCACGACCACATCACGAAACCCAAAATGAACACATAAATATTTAAATAACTAAATAATTTAAATAACTAAATAAGCAAATAAATAAATAATAATTATTTATTACTAATAAAATAGAGCCTAGTTTTCGGGTCGTGACAACTCCTACGTTTTGGGACGGACAATTCTTAAACTGGGAAAGAAAGGAAAATTTCGCATTTTAGTACACTGTGCGACCGCACAAAATTGAGTGTACGACCGCACATCTTTCTGAAGGATTTTTCAAAGAAATTGACATGCTTGTGTGCGGCCGCACAGTACATTGTGGGCGACCGCACAGTTGTCTGGAAAACAAAGATTTTGTTTAAAGTTTGTATAAAGTTAGAAGTAACCCTAGTTAAGGTATATAACCTTAATATAAGATGTCCTAGCAAGTGTTGTGATACTTTAGGGGCATCAGACTTGGTCTTAAACATGTATACTCATTGAATTAAAATGAGAACATAAGTATAAGAGTAGTATCTCTTCTTTATGTCTTGAAAGTGCTATGAACAAGCACTAATGTGTTATACTTGTTGTGAATCCAATAATTGTGCACCTTAGAGGCATTAGCATAAGGTCTTAGACTTGAACATCCTAAGAATAAGATTGGGATTTGGTAAGAGTAAATGTATAACTCTTATACTTGTTTGAATGTCCAAAGATTGGAAGTTATAACTTGAAGTATAAGACATTAAAAGCTTGTACATGACTTGAACATCCATAGAAATGGATTAAGACTTGAATATAAGATCATAAAATCTTGTACTTGACTTGACACCAATACATATGTATGGTAGTGAACTAGAAAGTGCTATGAACAAGCACTAACGTGTATGAGACATGTTCTTGTTGTGTATGTGCAAACATTGCATATAGTTGCTTGATAACAAGGTGACTTCTTGATTACTTGAAGCATGTTCCTTGTTGAGCTAGTCCACTACATTTGGATTAGTTCTTCTCCCGTTGTTCAAGTAAATATCTACTTGTACTTTCTTGTGTGAGTCCAGCTGGTTCTCCTTGCTTGTTCGAAAATGTATAGGTTCACGCTTGTCGCGAGAGCTGGGGTTTAAGTGACAATCGGGTCCCTATGTATTTCCGCCCGACCCCTTACTACCGGCCATAGTAAGGGCATAGCTTCCTTAGTTGGAGCAATAAGCCTGACTTAAGTGAATGCTAAATTCCCGTCCCGAACACCTCATGAATAATCATGAGTACTGATATTGAGAATGACACTGGTTACCGGGTCTTCTGAGATATACTGAATAATCAGTTCCTGTTATTGATCGTGATGTCAAAGTAATACAAGCTTCGACAACAATGGTATTCTTGGGAGGAATAAGGAAGGAAGCAATATCCTTATAACTTGCTTGATTAGCTTTATGTGCTACTTGATGAGTGGATTATCCTCTCATATACTTGTTACTTGATGATACTTGATAAATGATTACTTGAGTATCTATTTGAATTGCATGATAACATGTCATGTAGTTGCATCTAATAGCTTACTGAGATTTATCTCACCCTTTATTTGCTTTCCCCCCCAGGAAAGGAAGGATAGTGCGCAGTGAGGCTCGACATAGTTGGGAGCTTGCTTCGCAGGTCGTGATTATTTTGGAGCTTGTGTCCTTTTACACTTGGTGAGGACGATGTATGGGTTTTTTAACTCCTTATTTTGGGGTAGACAGTTCTTGTTGTCACTAGACATCTGGTATAGTACTCTTAATGCCAGCTTATGTGCTAGGCATGTTTCCGCTGTGTATGTATTAAGTTTGGTTTTGAATTTTCTTGTCTAGAATTTGTGTTGTGAGCTAGTATAGCTCCTTACTCTAGATTATATATATCATGTCAATTTGTTAATCAAATGTCATTAAGTTTCTTGTTAAGTTTCTTGTTTCCCGTTAGGCACTCCATCCAGGTTCGAGGTTCTATTAGGGGATCCCGGGACCTGGGGGCGTGTCAAAATCACCAAATTATTTTTTACACTTTATAAGAACTCGGAGCACGGAGCTCGTTACTACGATGCTATCTTGTAGATATTGAAGTGTAAATTATGCTTATTTTAAAGTGCTTGAAGATGAAGAACAAGCTTATTTTATCTAACTTGTTAGATTTATTTTACCTCAAACACTTATAATTAAAGGCTTGCTATGCCTCAAGTGTTTGAATTTGGGAAGCTTGTTTTTGCCTCAATTGCTTATTTAAAAGAAGCCTAACAATGTGTCTCAAGTGTATTTAATGAGGATTGTTTTTGCCTTAAGTTCTTTAAAGTGAAATCTTTTATCAAGGGGATATTTGACTTATGTGTTTTCCAAAGTGTTACCATCATTGCCGATAACACATTAGTTTGTGCCACATTATTTTTTATTTATTATTTTCGGGTTTGATAATTAAATTTGGGAAGTCCGAAAGTCCCTTAAATTTGTGGAGTTTTTGATTTCCAAAAGGTCTTTATTAAATCATTTTTATTTTTGGTGAATCTAATTAGGTATGACACGCCCCCAGGTCCCGGGATCCCCTAATAGAACCTCGAACCCGGATGCGCGTGACTAACGAGGAACAATAAACTTAACAAGAAACTGGATGACATCTGATTAATAAACTGACATGATATATATACTCTAGAGTAAGGAGCTATACTAGCTCACAACACGAGTTCTAGGCAAGAAAATTAAAACCAAACTTAATACATAGCGGAAACATGCCTAGCACATAAGCTGGCATCAAGAGTACTATACAAGATGTCTAGTGACAATAAGAACTGAACAAGACTGTCTACCCCAAAAATAAGGAGTTATAAACCCATAAAACATCGTCCTCACCAAATGTAAAAGGACACAAGCCCCAAAATAATCACGACCTGCGTAGTAAGCTGCCAGCTCTATCGAGCCTCACTGCGCACTATCCTTCCTTTGATCTAAGGAAAACAATTAAACAAGAAACGGGGTGAGATAAATCTCAGTAAGCTATTAGATGCAACTACATGACATGTTATCATGCAATTCAAGTAGATACTCAAGTAATCATGTATCAAGTATCATCAAGTAACAAGTATATGAGAGGCTAAGCCACTAATCAAGTAGCACATACGGCTAAACAAGCAAGTTATAAGGATATTGCTTCCTTCCTTATTCCTCCCAAGAATACCATTGTTGTCGTAGCTTGTATTACTTTGACAATCACGATCAATAACAAGAACTGACTATTCAGTATGTATCAGAAGACCCGGTAACCAGTGTCATTCCCAATATCAAGACTCACGAGTGTTCACGAGGTGTTCAAGAGTTTAGCATTCACTTAAGTCAGGCGTATTTCTCCAACTAAGGAAGCTATGACCTTACTATGGCCGGTAGTAAGGGGTCAAGCGCAAATACATAGGGACCTGATTGTCACTTAAGCCCCAGCCTCGCGACAAGCGTGAACCTATATATTTCTGAACAAGCAAGGAGAACCAGCTGGACTCACACAAGAATGTACAAGTAGATATTTACTTGGACTACGGGAGAAGAACTAATCCAAAAGTAGTGGACTAGCTCAACAAGTAACATGCTTCAAGTAATCAAGAAGTCACCTTGTATCAAGCAAATGTATGCAATGTTTGGACATACACAACAAGAACATTTCTCATACACGTAAGTGCTTGTTCATAGCACTTTCTAGTTCACTACCATACATATGTATTGGTGTCAAGCCATGTACAAGATTTTATTATCTTATATTCAAGTCTTAATCCATTTCTATGGATGTTCAAGTCATGTACAAGATTTTAAATGTCTTATACTTCAAGTTATAATTCCAATCTTTGGACATTCAAGCATGTATAAGAGTTATACCTTTACTCTTACCAAATCCAAATCCTATTCTTAGGATGTTCAAGTCTAAAACTTTGTTCTAATCCCCCTAAGGTGCACAATTATTGGATTCACAACAAGCATAACACATTAGTGCTTGTTCATAGCACTTTCAAGACATAAAGAAGAGTTACTACTCTTATACTTACGTTCTCATTTGAGTTCTATAAGTGTTCATGTTCAAGTCTAAGTTCTAATGCCCCCAAAAGGTACAATTACACTTGCTAGGACATCTTATACCAAGGCTATATGCCTTAGGAGGGATAAGCTTTCAATTCAATTTGGATTTAAAACACTTTATTTGGAACAGGGGACCGAACGGGCGCTTAGCATGGACCGGGCGGCCGCTCATCCAAGATTTCTGAAACCCAAAACTTTCTGTTGAAAAGGGCGGGCGCCTGGTCACTAACCGGGCGGGCGCCTGGTCCTATTTTCAGCAAACACCAAATTCTTTCCCAGGCTTAGGATTCTCCGTCCCCAAGCGTAGGAGTAACTTTTACTAACAATTTAACAACTCCAACAAGGGCATAACATGAGTAAACTAGTATTTCCATGTTCTTTCACCATTTACACAGAGGAATTATTACTCCCTTTGTCCCAAACACGAAATTAACATTCACAAGTATCGAGATTAACATTTATGCATGTTATTACAAGCAAGGGGGAGCTAATAACTTACCTAGTCAAAAATCAAAGCGACCTAAATAAATTTATGTTCAGCCTGGAACGCTCTATTCAAAGCCCGAATATTAATCCGGGATCAGAATCAAGAACGGAGGGGTAATTAAACTCGAGGAGTTGAGAATAGGGTAAACTTTAACCCTAGATTTTCAGAACAGAGGAAGCAACGTAAATGATTTGGGAAATAATAACCCAGAGAAGAAGGCAAACAACATTTATCCTTTCAACTTTCAAAAATGACACTTAGGCCCCTCAAGTTTCACTTTTAACAAAAAGACCCCTAAAGTCAAATTTTCACAAATGACCCAAAAGTCAAAACTAGACATTTAACTACCTTAATATTCTAAAGCAGTTAAGAAATTTAACCCAAGTAAAACTAGCACATAATATGCAAGTTCAAGTATTTAACAAATAAGTCAAATATTTAACAAGAAATAGGATGGGCGTTACAAGGTAACTATATCCCTAATTTTTTTTTGAGTCAAATTTCATATCAAACTCAAAAATCTGTGGGATTTATTTCACCTATGCCGAATTTTCCTAGGTAGATTTCTTTTTCTTTCTTTTATTTTATTTCTATAAAAAAAAATGAATTTTTGGGGATAATGGCCGGATTTTTTGGTGAAGACAGTGGATGGTTTGCTTGAGTGAATCCTAACTAGCTAGGAAATAGGGGGAGTTGAGTATTTTTAGGTAAAGTGAGATGAGTGAAATCTCTTCCTAAAATTACCGCCTAAAAGATCTCCTTAAATATTTCCCTCACCCTACTCAATCTTTATTTCCGTCTTACTCTCCATAAACTCGCCTAATCCATCCAATTTCCTTTCTTTCCTTATCATAATTCCATCTATGAATTTCCCATCTCAAATCACTATCATCAATGAAATGAAAAAGAAGAGAAAAGTTTTGTCTTCTTCATGCCAACCGGCTGCCCAAGCTCCATCAAAGCAGACTTCAAGCCAAATGCAGATTCATACAGACTTGTAGGAGTTCTTTACACAGTATTCTTCACAAACAGGGGGAGATGCTGCCACAAGTGTTGTTTTACGTGCTGCCACAAGTGTTGTTCTGCTTACACAAGTGCTGATCTAAGTGCTGTTTCAGGTGTACGGGCTAGCGATACTCAAACTAGATAGTTGGTGTGTTTCTATCCTTGGTAGTTTAAAACAATGTGGATGTGTTTCATTTGGTTAACACTAGTTGTTTTTTATTGGTTGGTTTGACTATTCGGTTGACTCTCAAATTGAGGGGGAGTTAATCTTTATGGGGAAGATAATCTTTGTATAAACTGTTTTGGACTAATAAATTCTTGCAGGTACAAGTACTTGGGTGTTTGTGAAGAAATGTGCAAATAAGGGGGAGATTGTTAGTGCAGAATGTGGTGTTACCACAAGTGCTGTCAACACTGTCTCAATGTTTTCAGACGAAAATTAAATTATATTTGAACATTTCTTTTCACAATATTATCTTGTACTAATATTTAACATATTTTGCAAGAATGTATTTTGTTGATCCATATTTCAGGTTGAAACAAGGTGGAATGCTAGAAATAAGGAAGGAAGTTGAAGATAGTTGAAGTTATGCATAAAAAGAGATTTAATGCATAACTTGTGGATTAAAGGCAAGTGGAAAACGTGGGAGATTGACTCATTCAACATCTGAGTATTGAGCAAGGAAGTACAAGTCATTTGAAGCTTAAAGGTACAAGAGGATGAAGCTAGAACTTGGGCACCAAGAATTAGCTCCTAAAATCAAGGGATTGTGGAGACAATCTTCCCCAAGGCTCGGCAACTTCTCCACCACTCCACCACGTTTTGGAGGCCGATATAAAGGGCTGATGGGATCATTCTAAATACACAAGAGAGAAATATTAAACACCCATAGTCATATACCAAGTGCTAGTGATGTTATAACACTCATTCCAACATCACAATCTAGTTCTTGAATGAACTATTTGTTGAAGGCTAAATTGGTCTAGCCTTTTGATTGTGATGTGAGTGTTATTTCTTTATTGAAGGTTCTTGTATCTAGCACATTTTGTACTCTTATTTTCTTTAGAGGATAGGAGTTGTTTAGACTTTGTACTTAAGAGAAATACTTTTAGTGAAAGTCTTTTTTGGCCATGAGGCTACCACAAGTTATATATTTATATAACTTGTGAAAATATTATCTCCCTGTCTCAAATTTCCGCTGCAAACTCTTTTCAGAAACTGTTTTCTGTTCGTGTGTGTAAGTGTTGCCCGAAGTGTTATCGTTGCTCTGACAACACCTTTGATAACACTTCCTATAAAACCAAGGCCATTGACATTTTCAGTTATGTATTGATTTTTTTTAGATCCGTCCTTCAATGCATTGAAAAAGTTGGTCCACAAAGCGTATTGATCAATGTCCAAAATTTAACAATTTAATTAATGTCGTTAAGTTTGGGTATTTACATAAAAAAATGGATTTTTTAAATAGTGACCTGTTGTGAATTTTTCATATATTATCACTATTATTATTATTTTTAGAGTTATTATTAAAATTATAATGTTTAATAGACTTACAGTTCTATTACTAAGATTATATTTAACATTTTATTATCATTATTGTTATTCGTGCATTACACGTGCATCACACTATTTCAAAAATGATATAATGATAATCATGTTTATAATATTACTGTTTTCTGTGCATTGCACGTATTATTTGAGTTGGTTTAAGGGCCTTTAACTTGACTTCACCGGGGCCATAAATCGTTAGGGACGGCCTCGTCAATCATATGCATACGAAACTCAGTATAAACCTATCCATTGATGCCACAAAACACGTGTGCAGATCATGAAAACTCAAAGTCTACAATACCTGACAACACTAACCTTGGGCCTGAACAAGCTACCAAAGTGTTGCAGCATAACGGCCCAAACTAATGTTCCACCGCAACCTAAGATTTCTAAGATATTTAAATGGTTGTATCAAAGGAGTAGAAACGTCATCCAGACAAGACTTGTGCTCAAATGAATCATTTTTTATCATTTCTAACAATATATTCTAACCCAGATGAGACTTATAAAAAATGTAAATTTTTCATAGTGCAAGGAGCCTTTCGATTATAGTTAGAATTTTGGGTTAACGTCCTTGTCAATGAAGAACATGAGGCACGTTATTAATGAAAGAGTAAAGCCATCGCACGGAAGGTACAATTACAAGCGACAAAAGAAAAGTATCAAATAGAAAAGTATTAAAATCTCGCATGTAATGAGAAAGGATAGAAAGACAACTCCGCCGGCCAATAGGTCCAACATTTGAAATACATTGGAAGAACACAAAAAAAATCGAAGATTTTCGAAAGGTCATTTGGAACAATAGATGGTTGGAGCCGAATGAGAAGTGACAATGATTCAAAGAGATAAGAGTTGTAGATGAGACTTTTTTGTTTTCATACAATTCATCAAGAACAGAATTCAGCACAACCATAATCATAGAAAAACTTCCTCAGAAATATCTTCAACATCAAGAAGTCGGAATACACTTCATTATCTATTGATTTTCTTTAGATCTGTCTTTCTTCAATGCATTGAAAAGATTGGTCCACAACGCATATTGATTAATATCCAAAATTTAACAATTTAGTTAATGTTGTTAAGTTTGGGAATTTACATAAAAAGAAAATAGAATTTTTAAATAGTGACATGTTGTGAATTTTACATATATTATCACCATTATTTATTTTTAGAGTTATTATTGTAATTATAACTTTTAATAGCTTTACAATTCTATTACTAAGTTTATATTTAAAATTTATTATCATTTTTGTTATTCGTGCAATACACGCGCATCCCGTTGTTTCAAAGATAATGTAAGAATAATTATTTTTAAAATATTATTGTTTTCTGTGCATTGCACGTGCATCGTACAGTTTCAAAGAAAATATTTGAGTTGGTTTTGAAAAAATAAGTGTTACAAAACAAATAATTGCAAGAGCCCATTAAAAATGACTTCGCCCCATAAATAGTTAGGGACGGCCCTCCGTCATATACATACGAAACTCAGCTATCAAGAAAAAGACTAATCTAATTTGAACAATATCGACATTGTTACCGGAGACTTGCAGCAGAATGACCTAATATACTGTTCCACCGCAATCTAAGATTCCTAAAAACTTTAAACGCTTGTATCAAATGAGCAGAAACGTCATCCAGATAAGACTTGTGCTCAATAAGCAATTCATTCATCCATTTGCACCTAAACTTGTTATACTGCAAATTACGAGTCTCCGATTGCTTAATCAAAGTAGTTAAGTACAACAAATGGTCCATTGTTGCTACCTTGCTACCTAGGGCTTGAAATTTGAAACCGGTGAGAGAGAGCCGATGAGGGAGAGTCGATGAGCAAATGTATTAAGCAGTAGAGCTCAAATATCATTAAGGTAAAAAATATCCAATGGTTCACTTGGATACATCATTGGATACATTACTTGACTTGGATACATTACTTGACTTGGATACATTACTTCGATAAATTAGATAAAAACTAATGTATCCAATGTGCACTTGGATACATCATTGGATACATTAAGTTTTCACGGTTCTCACGATATTTAGGTTCTCATTTGAGCACCTACCTATATATATTTTTTCAAGAGTACTGTGAGTGCGAAAATGGTTGTGAGTATGATGATTTGAGAGTGAGACTTATAATTTAAGTGTGTGAGTATAACAAGTGTGGTATGGTGAAAAAATAAACAATAAAAGTTGGATATTTTAGAAATTGGGATTTATCAATAAGAAACTCAAAAACGGAATTACTTCATACTGGCTCTGTTCAATAACAAGTGTTGAAGACTTGTCAAACTTTTTAAAAAATACTTATGTTTTACACGCTGGTTGTATCAAGGTCAAATCTATATATATATATATTAAAGTTGGCCAAAAGAGCTACGGTGTTGACATGTGGACAAACAATGGAGAAAGCTTGCATTTGGAGAAGCCACATCAACAACATACTAATAAATAAGTGATTTTTCATTTTCTTTTCATTAGCTAATACTATTAGCTAATAATAATAGTTACTAAAAAGGGTAACTATAATAGTTAACTATTATAGTAACTATTATTATTATTAGTAATAGTTAACTATAATAGTTAACCATTATAGTTAACTATTACTCTTATTAGTAATAGTTACTATTATAGTTAACTATTACTATTAATAGTATTAGTTAACAATATTAGTTACAATACAAGTTAAATATTACTATTAATAGTATTAGTTAACTATAATAGTTACTATTATAGTTAACTATTACTATTAATAGTATTAGTTAACAATATTAGTTACAATACAAGTTAAATATTACTATTAATAGTATTAGTTAACTATAATAGTTACTATATTAGTTAACTATTACTATTAATAGTATTAGTTAACTATAATAGTTACTATATAGTTAATTATTACTATTAATAGTATTAGTTAACCATAATAGTTACTTTATAAGTTATTTTTTACTATTAATAGTATTGGTTAACTATAATAGGCTACATATATTAACTATTACTATTATTAGTATTAGTTAATTATAATAGTTATTGTATAAGTTAGATTATTAATTTTTAATATTAATTAATCATAATAGTTACTATATCAATTAACTATTACTATTAATAATATTATTTTATTATAATAATTATATTAATAATAATTATTATATAGGCTAATCATTGCTATTAATATATATTTTAACTATTACTATCAATGGTATTAATTAATTAATTATAATAGTTATTATAATAATAATAATCATATAGATTAATTTTTATTATTAATAGTATTAGTTAAAATGATGATTACTATATTAGTTAACTATAGTTAAAATATTTTTTAAGACATAGTATTGGTTTCCCGTGCAGAGCACGGGTTACTCGCTAGTGACTAATATACTTTGAACAAGATCGACATTGCTTGTACCAAAGTAAAACTGCACCTATTTGTATGAACAATTGGAAAAATGAAAAATAATCATGATATACGTTCTCCACACGGAAACCCTTTAATAAGAACATAATTTACTTCTCAATGTCATGCTCCAAATATTGGATTCTATCATAGCCATCCGTTGTCCATAGAGGTGGCAAAAAAAACCGGAAACCAGCTAACCGCCGGTTTTTAACCGGTCAAAACTGGTAAACCGGTTAACCGGAAACCGGTATAACCGTGAACCGTTGGTTAGCCGGTCCGGTTAAGGTTTGAGATTTTCAAAACCGGTAAACCGCCGGTTAACTAACGGTTTATAACCGTTAATGAAACCGCCGGTTAAACCGGCAATTTAAACCGGCGGTTAAACCGCCCCAACGGCTACTTTTGCCTTTTTGCACCAGGGCCCCCCCCCACTTCCCCATGTCTGACCACTGTGACCACTGTCCAAAAACGGCTAGTTTTCAAACTAGCCGTTAGTTGACTTAACTGGGCGGCCAAAAATGAAGAAAAAAATTGTCAAACATTGCAAACATATAAATACCCCCTCCCTCCTAGCATTTTAGTACCACACCTACTCTCTACTCTTTCTCTCTCTACTAATTCCAAAGTCTCTCACAATCTCTCATATTTCCAGTTAGTTTGCAGAATTTCAGTCAGTTTTGTAACGATTTCCAGTTAGTTTTCTAATGAAATCACATTTGCAATTTTTTTCCGAAAATCCCAGTCAGTTTTTTATATGTTTCCAGTCAGTTTCAAAACATTATCCAGTTATTTTTTCGAATTCCAGTTAGTTTGTTTACAGTTTCAGTTAGTTTTTGGACAGTTTCTGTTACTTTTTTTAACAAAATCTGTGTTTCTCATCAGTTTTAGTCAGTTTTTTTTAGTGATTTGTAGTCAGTTTCAAAACATTTTCTAGTTACTTTTTTGAATCCAGTTAGTTTTTTACAGTTTCAGTCAGTTTTTTTACAGTTCCAGTTAGTTTTTTTTTAACAAAATCTGTGTTTTTAATCATTTTCAGTCAGTTTTTAAGCGATTTTCAGTTAGTTTTTTTTTTAAGAAATGGCATCATCTCGAAGGAGCGGCAAGGAACAAATTGATTCTTCCTCACATAACCCAGAATTTGTTTCACCTCATGTGGAAAGTGAGGGGAATGTTGAAGAAAATGTTGGTCAAAGTGGTAGTAGGAGCGGCCGAGGCCGAGCTCGGGGCGTGGGAAGAGGTGGTCGGGGGCAGCGTCAACCACGAGAATCCAAATCCGACACTTTTACTATCCATTTCCGAAAAGAACAAATTGACCCCGACGACTTTGTACATTTTCGAGCGGTGTGCAACTATTGTCCCAAATTTTACCCGTTCACAAAAGGTGGAGGGCATGGAACATTGAACGCCTACACCAATAGCAAACATCCCGAGAAAGTTGGGATTGAGAGTGATCAAGCTCAATTACAATTTTCTCAACCTAACACCCAAGGTACGTCTTCGGTCTTATTTAAGTTTAATAATGTCGTTTATATGAAAGAATTGTGCAAATTTGTGTGTGTTAAAGGGCTTGCTTTTAACTTTGCGGATGATGAATTTTATGAACGGTTTATTAGACTTTCTTTAAATCTGACCGCCTCCAAAGTACCACGTACGACTCTCGTACGCGATATTAAAAAAGTGGTTTTGGAATATAAACATTTTTAATTGATGTTTTATCAAAATTACAACAAAGAGTTTCAATTTGTGCCGATGGTTGGAGTGATCATTGGCAAAGAAATAGTTATTTGGGTGTTACATGCCATTGGATCGATAATTCGTGGACTTTACAAAAAATATTACTTGCATATGAAAGTTTTGAACCACCTCATTCCGCGGAAAATATTTGTAGAAAGTTGCATGCCATTTTGGCAAAATATGGTCTTTTGCAAAAAATATTTTCTCTTTCACTCGACAACGCTAGTGCTAATACCGCTAGTATACCGGAATTGATGCTCATTTGTCAACCGTCACTTGGGGTAAGTATTTTCATATTAGATGTTTATGTCATATCATAAATTTATGTGTTAAAGATGGCTTGGATGCTTTAGAGCAATATGTTAAACCCATTAGAGATGCTCTTTTTTTTATTGCAAAAAAAATAAAAATTACAAGAAAATGGATCAAATTTTTACTAAATAAGGGTCTTCCCGAAAAATATTTTTCTATGGATGTTCCGACTAGGTGGAATTCTACCTATAAAATGTTAATTGATGGTTTTGAGTATAAAGAGCATCTCATGGATTTTTTTATTACTATGGGCTATGATATTCCTCTATTTGCTTATCAATGGAACGCTTGCACTAATTTATGTCAATTATTAAAGATTTTCAATACCGCTACTTTGGCTTTGTCGGGAGTTTATTATCCAACTTCCGTTTTGGTACTTGATCAATGTGTTGCAATAGTTAGAAGTTTTAAAAATTTACAAAAATGCAACATTTTATGTCAATGCATTGCTTCCATGAGGGAAAAATGGCTCAAATATTTTGATAGCATTTCGTCATTATTTTTGCTTGCAAAGATGTTGGATCCCCGTGTTAAATTGAAAGATCTAGTTCGCATAATAACGTTTTATTATGCAAATTTATACCCCGATGGTGACGGATTCTACGAAAACCCGGCGGTTGTTGTTGAAAATACAAAACAAGATTTGGTGACTCTTTATAATAAGTATAGTGCAATTCATGGAAATGTTCCTCAATATGGCTCAAGTCCTAATGATGAAGATATTGGTGTTAATACACAATATGAGGAGGATGAGGATCCATATGGTTTTGTTAATGATATTTATTTTTCAAAACGTCCTAGAATGTCTTCTTCTTCTTCTACCTCTAGCATTCCGTACGAGTTGGAAGCATATTTCTCTACTAGACATGAAGTTGTACAAAACACTTCAAATCCAATTAGTTTTGATATTTTGAGGTGGTGGTCACAAAGGCAAGAAACTTATCCCATACTCTCTTTAATTGCAAAAGAAGTCTTAGCTTCTCCCGCTTCAACCGTGGCGGTCGAATCGGCATTTAGTGTGGGAGGAAATGTTTTGGATGCAAGATGTTCCCAACTAACTTGTGAAAATTTGGTAAATCAACTCTTATTTGGTGATTGGGTTAGAGCGGAAAAGAGGGAGCAAGATATGCCTTATGAAGAAGATTTAGCTTTAGCCGATCCACAATGCCAATACGACTTGGAAGACTCTACGGGAAGTTCGGAAGGGGACGGAATTTAGATAGTTTTTATTTTAATTTTTAGAATAAGTTTATTTTTATTTCATTGTAATAGTTTAGTTGAGGTAAGGCTCCATTTTTTTCCTCCCTTAAATTATAAAAGGGCAAGGATTGGCTGTCCCCCTCATTGTAATTTTAAATTTAATTAATAAAATTTAAGGGTACCGTCCCTTTTTTTACTTAAAAAATTGTGTTATTTAGAATTTCAGTCAGTTTTTTGACAGTTTCAGTTAGTTTTTAACAGTTTCAGTTAGTTTTTAAACAGTTTTGGTTAGATTTTTGACAGTTTCTGTTAGTTTTTTAAAAAGGTAACGAGTTAAAAAAACAGTTAAAAAAATGTTAAATAAACTGTTAAAAAATGAATTGTTTTTTTTTTTTAAATGGTAAACTGTTTGTTTAAAAAAAAAAAAAAAAAAAAGTAACCGGTTTAACCGGAGACCGCGGTTACCCGGTTAGGTTCCGGTTAGAACAAACCAAAAACCGTAACCGCCGGTTATAACCGGGAAACCGGCGGTTTTAACCGTTTGGCCACCTCTAGTTGTCCACTTGTTGTATGCATCTATGCACGTTTAGATCATAAAATTTGCTGCTTCTCTCTCACTCATCTCCGGATGGTACCTCTTTCTAAGATTTGCGATTGCTGAAGAAGGTAATTCACTTCCACCAACATCAATACTGTTTTTATGATCCCATCCATTAACCGACAGGTAGCAAGGTACATCACACGAAACCATGATTACTAATCTGGAATTCAATACAAAAAAATGATTATAAATTAGATGGTGGAAAAAAACAAACGGGGCGAGGATTGAACCAGAAAAAGACTATTAAGCGGCCCAGAGACACCATGGATCTCACATTTTGGGTCAATTATTAGTTTGGCTTCTTTATTTTCCTCAGTGATACGATTTCTTGAGATTATGGTAGATAGTAGCACATGTTCGGATATAAGGGGGGATGCGAATATTCTTTCTGAGGTCATACATCGGTTTGAGTTTATTTTCTTGTTGAACTTAATGAAGTCTATTTTGGGAATCACACATGATCTATCACAAGCCTTACAAAAGAAAGATCAAGACATTGTGAATTTTGTTGATAAATGAAACATGACTAGTAAAACAAATTTTACTTCTTAAAAAGTTTGAATAGTCAAAATAGGAAGAACATTTGAGACGGAGGGAATATTTGATTTACTAACTTAGAGTAAGGTGGCCTTTGATATGATTACTCAACGCTTGATTAAATAAGAAAATCTTTAGTGTCAATACCCTTCCTAAATGGCCACTTCACCACAAAAAGAAATGTTCTCTCTCAACTAAAATGCACCACGTTTACACCGCACTCAATAAAGCTCACACACCCTTTTAAGTTAAGCCACTTTTGTACTACTTCATAATTTACATGATAATATTACTCCTGCTAGTACTACTTTATTTCCTAATATAGTAAAACTCCACTGTCTTTAAATAATTAAGAATTACATTCAATTTTTTTTGTAGTATTTATACTTTAATTAGAGATGTTTTATAAATTATTATATTTCATGAAATACTAAATTTAATTATGAATATATGCAAATTGAACTATTACCTACCTTACAAAATTATTAAGTTACACATATACATACTCCCCCCGTCCCAGCAGAAGTGTCACCAACTTTTGGGACACGGAGATTAAGAAAAGATAGTAGATGTGTGGTAGAAAATGAAGAGAGAGAATGAGTGGGGTAAATAGTAGTGTTGGTTGAATAAAATGAGTGGTGAAAAATGAAGAGAGAGAATGAGTGGGATTAAATACTGGGGTTGGTTGAATATAAAAGTATTAAAAATTTGCCATTTTGGATAGTGACACTTGTGCTGGGACGGACCAAAAGAGAAATAAGTGACATTTCTGCTAGGGATGGCCAAAACCGGTTCCGGGCCCGGTTCCGGTTCGCCATATATGTGACCCTGAACCGGCCCGCGCTTACCCCGGTTCCGGTTGGCACAATCCGGTTCCGGTTAGGCTCCGGTTCCGGTCCCCCCCTTTAAAATTATTGAAAAACAAGGGATTTTTGGTACGGTTACGGTTCCGGTCCGGTTCGCCATTTATGTGACCCTGAACCGGCCCGGATGCCTTGCGGTTCCGGTTTGTCCGGTTCCGATTTCCTCCCCAGTTTGCTCCGGTTCCGGGCTTTTCCGGTCCGGTTCCGGTCCGGTTTGGCCATCCCTAATTTCTGCTGGGACGGAGGGAGTATTCAGTATGATGTTTTTAATTTAAAATAAAAGCTCTAGAAAAACAAAATAAATCTCTCCTTTTTTTTTTTTTTTGAAATAAAGAACTTACATTGATTGCATGAACAAGAGTTGAGAATGTTTTCCACGATATTTAGAGGCTCATCTCTATATTTGAAAATACAATCAAATAGTCCCAAAGAGAGAACAAATGTGACATGAGTTTGAAAATTGTTTATAACCTATATATTAACCCGTCCATTGCCTCCAATCTTCCATTTTGTCCTTCGTTTGGCAATGTTTTGAGACAACGAACAAATGCTTTCCAAGTGTAACTTGGACACTATCTTAAACTGACATTCAGAAAATCCACTTCAGGAAAAGGTTTTGCCCTGAGAACATTATTAATCGAGGCATTAGGGTTGAATCCAAACGGCCTTCCCAAAATCTAGCAATTCGAAGCGTACTATGGCTTTCAACTGGGAGAGGAAGCAAATAGCTCTCAACTAGGAGAGAATTTTCATCTAGGAGAGAAAGCAAAAGGCTCTCAACGGGGAGAGAAATTAACATAAAACTCATCAATAAATCACAAACAAAAGGATGAATACCATCAAGATAAATGGCACCGGAGCACTTGCAGTTTTCGGGACAAATTGCCGCTTTGATAACGTAAGTGATGACTGAAATTACCATGATTGTGGAATAATTTAAGCAAAATGTCAACTCCCACCATTATTGTCTTCTCCATTTTTATTTACTAAAAAACTATAAACCTACAAAGTAAATATAATATAGATCATCATACAATTTTGAAATTACAAACAATTGTAAAAGATTAAATGCTGAAGAACTCAAATCTCATCATTTTTAAATAACTTACGATTACTTTTCGTGCCTCAAATATTATTGTCGAGAATTTACTCTCTTTCTCAGATTACATCATCCCGGGAATTTGCTTTATTTCTCCATCTAGAATGTAATTAAAATGGCAAAAAAGGAGAGATAATGGAGAAAAAAGAAAAAAAAAAAAGTTCAACGAGAAAGAAAATCGTCACCGATCAACATTATTGTGGAGAGTCAAAGTTAGCTGGATTAGGTCAATCAGTAGTAGTAGTACAAAAGGAAAAGCCCTAATTTCCATTAATTCTTTATCTCTTTTTGTACTACACATTGTAGTACAAATTCAGCAGTCTTTTCAAACCATTCTTCTAATTCTATTTTTCCTCCTTTAATGGTGCTAATTGGTTGGTAAGATTTAGCCTGTCAGATTCACAGCACTTTATATGGTTCAAGTTGGGTGTATAGATTTTTTAACCTGCTTTAAATTGGGGAAGATTTTTCTTGATTTCATTATATATACACGCAGAATCTACATTTTCACATTCAGAATTGAAAAACCCAATTCACAAATTTGATGTTCTTGCCGTAGAAGATGTCTTCTGGTCAAGTAAGATCATGGTCATTCTGTTCTTGAATATATATATATATATGTGTGTGTGATTCAATATCTTTTCTACTACAGTATTTTGTTAACCATTGACGACGATCTAATCATTCTAGTGAAATTCCAAAATTTGTAATTGATAAATCATTAAGTGATTTATCAATAACAATTTTTAGAATTTCATTGTGATCATTAAATTGATACTAATGTTTGGTCAAAGTTTATTTTCGTTGACCATAAAAATTCAAAATGATACTATCTTTCTGGGACAGAAGGAGTATTTGGATGAATATCATTATATGTCAACCCTAATAAATGTTATCCGTTAGATCACTAATACAAGGTATACTATTTTGCGTACCACGCCCTGTATCAGTAGTGATCTAACTGCTTATATATTTAGATGATATCATTATCTGTCAGCCCTAATAACAGTTTTATGTTAGATCACTAATACATAAGGTGTGGTACACAGTAGTACTGAAGATTTTGACTCATTTTTCTTAATTATTGTCTTCTTGAATGAGTTTCTAACTAACTGTAAATTTGTTTGATTGATATAAAAAGGTCGAAAATGAGATGGGGAAGGGTGAAAACCATGAAATGGGGGAGATTAAAAGAGATGAAAATCATGAAGATATGATCAAAAGAATGCAGGATGAAGAACAAGAAGAAGAGATCATAAAGAGGATACCGCCATGGACAAAGCACATAACGATTAGAGGACTCGTGGCGAGTTTAGTAATTGGGATAATTTACAGTGTGATAGTGATGAAGCTGAATCTGACTACTGGACTTGTTCCCAATCTGAATGTTTCAGCTGCTCTATTAGCTTTTGTGTTCATCAGGTCATGGACCAAACTGGTTCATAAAGCTGGATTCGTTACTACGCCGTTTACTAGACAAGAGAATACCATTATTCAAACTTGTGCTGTTGCCTGTTATAGCATTGCCGTTGGAGGTTTGACTCGACTACTACTCATTTTCTGGTCACTTATATACTCCTCTATCTCATTTAAGCGTTGCAGTTGACTTGTCAAACGTGTCTTGCATAAGTGTCCCAGTTGAATTGTAAAACGTTTGACAACGGATGTTTATAATTTCATACTGGTGTAGCAGTGGACTTGGCAAATGTTTGATAACAGATGCTATTTAAGATTTTCTTTTAAGTGTAACAGTTGACTTGTCAAACATTTGGTAACGGATATTTATGATTTGGGTTTATTTTTGTTGATTTAGGTGGATTTGGGTCATATCTATTGGGACTGGACAAGCTTACATATGAGCAAGCAGGGATAGATACAGAGGGGAATTCACCAACTAGTTACAAGAAGCTTGGGGTTGGTTGGATGACTGGTTTCCTTTTTGTTACCAGCTTTGTTGGCCTCTTGGCCTTGGTTCCTCTCAGAAAGGTGTGTTTCCTATCTATCTGATACTCCCTCCGTCCCAAAATGAATGTGCAAAAACATTTCAAATTTGTTTTTGATCAAGAGCAACTTTTAAAAAAAATTAAACATTCATTTTGGGACGGAAGTAGTATCATATTAAGCGCATAAGCCTCCAAAACTGATAATATTGAATTGGAACATTTTCTTATTTGTGACTTTCTTCTTGTTATACAGATCATGATAATAGACTACAAATTAGCTTATCCAAGTGGAACAGCTACTGCTGTTCTCATCAATGGCTTTCATACTGAAAAGGGCGACAAAATGGCCAAGTAAGCATCAATTTGTCACTATATTAAGCCCATGCCGATTGCCGGGCCTCCTTTTAGTGGAGCCCACATATACTGGGAACTGCTGTAGCACCAGGTAGTCCCTGTGCAATCTGTAGATTGATTAAATTTCCCAACCCTCTTTTTGCAGAAAACAGGTTCAAGGGTTCATGAAATTCTTTTCAGCCAGTTTCGTATGGGCTTTCTTTCAATGGTTCTACACCGGGGGAGCACAATGTGGATTTGTCAACTTTCCTACATTCGGGTTGAAAGCTTGGAGGCAAACGTATGTCTGCGGGCCCACTATATCTCTTCTTCTCATGTTTTTTCTTGACAATCATGAGATAATATTAACTGGCAACTGATACAGCTACATAAAAAAATCTCCGTCCCCAGGTTTTACTTTGATTTCAGCATGACTTACATTGGAGCAGGAATGATCTGTTCTCATCTCGTGAACTTGTCGCTGCTTCTTGGAGCTGTCCTCTCTTGGGGGATTATGTGGCCACTAATTGAACATAAAAAAGGCGACTGGTTTTCAAGCACGTTATCTCAAGGCAGCATGAAGAGCCTAAATGGTTACAAGGTCAGTCAATCAGTCATTACACCCTTTTCAGACCCCCAAAACATCGAATATTGCCTTAAACGGAAACCTAAATCAAATCAAAACATCGAATATTTCCTTTAACTGTAAACCAAAATCAAAGGAAAACGTCGAGTATTTCCTTAACTTGATTCCTAAATCAAAGTATGAGGAAATCTCCATTAATACACTTTTTGTATGTGCAGGTTTTCATTGCCATTGCTCTTATCCTAGGAGATGGCCTCTACAATTTCCTCAAGATACTGTATTTCACGGGTAATAGCATGTATACCACCTCAAAAAACAGATCAAAAACATGTAAGTTTTGCGATCAATCGCTATAAAATCACGGGTCTTTAAATATCTCGTTAAATTTACTGATGCAAGAATGCAATATTGCCATTTCAGCTTCAGAAATCAGCGATCATCCTCAAGAGGATCTCCAACGAAACCAAGTTTTCATTCGAGAGAGCATTCCCTTATGGGTAGCGTGTATAGGCTACATAGCTTTCTCGATCATTTCCATAATCATCATACCAATAATGTTCCCCGAGCTCAAATGGTATTTCGTTCTTGTTGCCTACATTATCGCGCCTTCTCTTAGCTTCTGCAACGCGTACGGGGCTGGCCTGACGGACATGAACATGGCATATAACTATGGAAAAGTGGCTCTTTTTGTGCTCGCTGCTATGTCCGGGACGGAGAATGGTATAGTCGCAGGCCTAGTTGGATGTGGTCTAATAAAGTCAATTGTCTCGATCTCATCTGATTTGATGCACGATTTCAAGACGGGTCATCTAACCTTAACCTCCCCTCGGTCAATGCTACTTAGTCAAGCTATCGGGACAGCTATAGGTTGTGTGGTGGCCCCACTTACATTCTTCCTCTTCTATAAAGCTTTTCCAATAGGTGATCCAAATCATGAATACAAAGCTCCTTATGCACTTATATACAGAAACATGGCAATTCTTGGTGTTGAAGGCTTCTCTGCTTTGCCTCAGCATTGTTTACAGCTCTGTTATGGGTTTTTCGCGTTTGCTATATTGGCTAACTTGATGAGAGATGTGACCCGAAAGGAGATAGGGAAGTGGGTCCCGCTTCCGATGGCCATGGCGGTGCCTTTCTTGGTTGGGGCTTACTTTGCGATTGATATGTGTGTGGGGAGCTTGGTTGTGTTTGTGTGGCATAAGGTTAACAGGAAAAAGGCGGGGTTGATGATTCCTGCAATTGCTTCGGGTTTGATTTGTGGGGACGGGTTATGGATTCTTCCATCTTCAATCCTTGCTTTGGCTAAGATCACTCCTCCGATTTGTATGAACTTCTTGGCGAATCGATGATTGTGAGAAAGGAGTTGTTACATATGGAGGGGGATAAAAGAAGGAAAATAAAGAATACTACAGAAAACAAGTTTTGGTAAGTAATACTCCTAGGAAGACACAAAAGCACTTAGTTTAATTTATGGGATTCAGAAAGGTTAAAATTTGGCCACGTCTTCCTCCATTTGTAATATAATGGGGTAGAGATTTAATGGACCAAGTGTGGGTCAAAAGCTGACTTCTAAAAACTAATTAACCTCTATAGCCCATTACAAATAGAGACAGACTTGGCCATAGGCTAAAGTGCTTTAGCAAAAGTTTTGCATGAGCCGGGTTCCGTCCTAATTTATGTAGTAGTGAATATGATGCAGTATATGGCATATGTAGTGCGATGTTGAAAAGTGGTACAAAAGAAGTTGGACTGTTTACGGAGTAATAGTTTCAGGGAATCAACTTTGTTTAGAGTTGCAAACATGTTGCTGAAATATTTAACATCCCACTACTCCATACGTCCTATAATAAATGTGTTAAATGTATAATAAGTGTTTCAACAAACTTGTAAAACTAACAGAAAAATATGTTGTACTTGTTTGTATATTACGCATACATCAAAACTAACTTTTATATGTATAGAAAATACGCCATTAATTATAAGATTGACTAGTAGGAAACGCGGAATAGATAGTGCTGACTATTCCCAATCAGTCATCATCAAATTATGTTAAGTTGTAACGAACCCACTACAACTACAAGTGATCATTATGAAACCACTTAACAAAATGGTCCAAATATTGGCATGGACCATTGAGTGAAGCTACTCAAGATAAGTTCTCATTCTCAATCACATCAAAATCATCTTCACTTGCAACCATCTGCCTCATCTACAAAAACTTCCCCACAGTTTCAGTTGAAAAAAAAAAAAAAAAAAAAAAAAAAAACAAACAAACAAACAAACAAGAGGTGTTAGAGAAATATTAAGAACGATGGCGAAAACAAGAAAATAATCAAACACAAGAACACCAGACTTTTACGTGCTTCACCATTTTGGCTACATGCACGGGCGGAGGGAGATAATATTATTATCACTGGAGAATTCACAATACAAGATCACACTAATTTAGTGCACCAATTTTGATCACAAAGTTTTTGGTGGTGCAAAACTTGATGTAAAATCACAAATCTTACTTTTCTGAGCAATAGAATAACTGATTATAGTAGAAAAAAAGAAGCCTATTTGTACTTTCCTAATCCTTAACCCTGATCTCAAGAGGAGTTGTTAATCCTTGTTCCAAAAGGAACTAATTAACACAACAAATAAAACCAGCCGGCGCCTATGCCCAATTCAGCCCAACTGGGTGCACGGTTGTGCAACTGATGTAGCACGCCCGTGCTAGCAGTCAGTCCCTGATCAGGTTCTGATCTGATTGGCTGCACGAGTGCACGGTCTTGCAGCATAATCAGCACGCCTGTGCTCCTGCCTCATTTGAGACAGTAGCGGACCTAGGATTTTATATAAAGGGGGGCAAAATTGCATAAGGGGGAAAAAAAATGTTAGTGTATTTTTATTTTACATCTATGGGGGGCAAAGTTTACTAAATTGCACTAACACCCTTAACTTTTACAAAAAATTGCACTTGTAAAAAAAAAAAAAAAAATCAAACAGGGGCCGCGGCCCCCGAAAGGGCCTTCCTAGGTCCGCCCCTGATTTGAGATCTCGGTTCCTCCTCTTGCACGCACGGTCGTGCAACTTTTTACGCTCAGCCGTGCGGATGCTGCTTGTCCCAGAATTATGAAACCTCGTTGTATAACCATTTAAGAAGAAGGCATCCCAACTTCAAAGGCATTATCGCAACAATCTCCACATTGAATTTGAATCTCCCAAACAGAAATCTAATCTCTCCCCGCCTCATCCGTTCTCTAACAGCTGCAAGTTCAAACAATGCTGGAACTTACTCACCGGTATGGACTTCATGAACATGTCAGTAGGATTGTCTGCCTTTCCCATTTTCTTCACCTTAATCCGTTTCTCACTCCTTAGAAAATGATACCTCACATCTATGTGCTTGGTCCTCTCATGATAAACTTGATCCTTGGCTAGGCATATTGCATTCAAGTTGTCACAATAAATAATAGCCTGATCCTGATGTAACCTAAGGTCGTTGAACAACCCTTTCAACCCGATTATCAATATCCTCATTTGAACATCCCCGGAGTAGTTCGAATCAGAATAACCTTTAACTGCACATTTTGTACCACCTCCATAAATGAGATCAACATTAGAAGTACCCCTAAGGTACTTGAAAATCCTGTTCACACCGCCTGCCAGTGCTCCTTTCCAGGATTCCCAATGAACTTGTTAACAACACTGTGCAAGATTCTTCCTAGTGCAAACCATAAGATACATCAAACTACCTACTGCATTAGCATAAGGAGTCCAGATCTCCTGTACCACTTTTGTGTGCCACTCCATGTACCACTTGTAATCCAACCGTTCACGTGTTTGCAAAATATTACTATAATACCAATCTCTATAACTGTGAACCATTAGATCACTTGGAGGTCATGGGTTCGATCCCCCCTCCCCTAGAAGTTAGAGAGAAGATTTTCTCTCCTTAGGATTTGTCTCCTAGGCGCTGCTATTAATGATTATGTATTGAGTTCAATTATGATTTAAGTAAAAAAAAATTTTTAAAAAAAAAAAAAAAAAAAAGTGGCACAGAGGATTTGGACTCTAGCATAAGGTACTAGAGACTTGGTGACAACTGTGCATTCGATGTACTTGGAGTATCTATAGGCTTAGTTGTAGACATGCCAAACCTCTCTAAAACATTCTTGTTGTAACCTTTTTGGGATAAGAATAGTTTTCATGGGCCTCTGTCCCTATAGGTCTCCATACATAGAATTTTCTTCATAACACCTAAATCATTTATCTCAAACTCAGCCGAGAATAGACCCTTCAATTTCCGAATCTTTGACTTCTTGACTGATGCTATGAAGATATCGTCGACATAAAGAACCAAATAGATGGGCCGAACTATCCACCAACCTATCTCATGCACACAACAGTCATACGGGCTCCTAGTGTAACCGATCTATGTCATATAGCTGTCAAACTTCTTGTACCACACTCTAGATGACTACTTAAGTCCATACACAGACTTGTTCAACTTGCACACATAGTCTTCCTTACCAGTAGCCTGCATCTGACTGTGTCTTGTATATCTCTTCCTCCAACTCTCCATGCAGAAAAGTTGTTTTCACATCTAGCTGCTCGAGCTCCAAAAAATCCTATTGTGCCATCATTGCTAATAGCACTCTTATTGATGTGTGTCCAACCACAAGTGAAAATGTTTCATTATAGTCATCCCCCCCTCTGTATGGAACCCCTTGCAACTATACGAGCTTTATACTTGACCCTCTCTGATGGTAACATACATTCTTTTTTCTTGAATACTCACTTGCAAGTCATAATGTTTCTGCCCTCTGGCCTCTTGGTTAACTCCCAAATTTGATTCTTGTAAAGACTCCATCTCATCGCCCATAGCCACATGCCACTGAGTAGACTCTGAACATGTAACTGCTTCTTTGAAAGTGGTTGGCTCTGTAAGGTCGGATTCCACTTCCTCATCAACCTGTAGTGGCATAAGACACAATGTCTTCAAAACCATACCTCTCAGGAGGCTTACCGAAATTAGCTCTTCTAGACCTTCCTTGAACCAACCCATATGTTTCGGGACTAGGATATGAAATGTCTGGTGCTTCTATCTCTGTCGGTGGATCCTAATCAATATGTGACTGTGGAACATTCAACTCTTCAGTATCTTGTTGCTCCACGTGTTTAACAACACCGCCAACACTTGACACAATAGTAGATTTCATAATACGATTAATCACTGATTTTTCATCAAAAACAATATTCTTACTTATGATAACCCTACTATCTGATGGAGACCACATACGGTATCCCTCGACACCTTCTCGATAACCCATCCTTTTTGTAGCCCTCGGCTCTAACTTCCCATCATCACATGATAACAAGCAGTACAACTAAAAGCTCTTAATATAGACTAATCAATAGGCTTACCCTATGTTACTCGGACTCGCCTAAGAGTATCTAATGAGGGTACGTATCGAGTGTCGGTTTTGGGAAAAAATATTATAGATTTTACGCTAAATGTAGTGTAAAATAACCATGTTTCGGACTCGCCTACGAGAATTCGACACGGGTGCATCGGGATGAAATGAAGAGTCCAAGCATCAAAGGGTTTACCTGACCATACCCCATTGGGAACTTTAAGGTTGATGCCAGTGTAAGGTCCACGATTGATCAAATAACATTCTGTACTAACCATTTCTGCCCAGAACCGCTTAAACAGCCGTGCATTGGAGAGCATGCACCTCGCCCTCGCAAGCAACACCTGATTTATATGCTCTCCTACACTATTCTGCTGTGGTGTACCCCTGATAGTGAGATGTCTAGAAATTCCCACTTCCTTACAAAATGTATCGAACTCAGAACTGCAAAACTACAACCCACTATCTGTCCGGAGTTTCTTAATCTCCCTTCCTGTCTGATTTTCCACTAATGTCTTCCAATGCCTGAAATTAGTAAGAGCCTCACTCTTGTGCTTCATGATGATCACCCAAGTCTTCCTCGAATAATCATCAACCGTCAACAAAAATACCTTTGACCCCTTAATGATTCCTGGCGTAAAGGTCCCCAACAGTCTGAGTGGATGTAATTCAGAATACCATTTGTGTTATGTATGCCTTGGAAAACTTGTTACACTTCATCTTCCCTAGCACACAATGTTTATAAAACTTAAGATCCTTGATCTTATGGTCACAAAGAAGATCACATTTTGCAAGTTCTTGTATCCCTCTAATGCTCATGTGCCCGAGCCTAATATGGCACAACTTAGACATATCCTCCTCGATCATATCAGACGATGCAATGCAACCAAATCCGATCCGGTAAGTGTTCCAAAACAACTTCAAAATCTTTGCAGACACTACATGCTCCACCTTTACCTTTAAAACTGTACCCTCCGGTGTCCTACTGACTAAGGGAAATCAAATTCTTTGTCATAAGTGGAATGTGCCTCACCTCGTTTAAAGTGCAAATTTTACCATCATTAGTCCGCAGCTTGATGGAACAAATGCCAACCACCCTGCAAGCCACATTGTTGGCCATACAAATATCACTACCATCTACCTGCTTGTATTCAGTAAACCACTCCATCCTCGAACTAATATGATAAGAGGCTCCAGAATCAAGAATCCAAGTTGAAGAGCGTGCAAATTCTTCAATTGCTAGAGCAAAATCCCGATCTGAACTGCTTGTGTCGGCCATGCCCGCCAAAGCCTCACCACGAACAGGAGCCTCGCCTTGATTTTGTCTTGGACGATCGAACTTTCAATGTCCATTCTCTTTGCAGAAATTACATGCTTCGGACCCTTCTTGCCAGAAGATTTACCCTTCTTCTTCTTGCTAGAGCCCCTACTATTAGTAGCAACCAAACCTGATGACTTGTTATCTGACCCATTCCCACTTGCAAAACGGCACAACTCCCTTGTCTTGAGCGATGTTTTCAGAGAGTGTGTCCTTATGATTTATACACGAATCAACATAATGTTCAAACGATAAAGGTAACGACACCAAAAGCATCAAGGCATCATCTTCATCCTCTATTTTAACATCTATAGTATGCAATTCAAGCAATATAGAAGTAAACCTATCAAGATGGTCTTTAATGGGTGTACCTTCGTTCATACGGAGAGTAAACATCTTATGCTTCAGATACAACTTGTTGATCAATGAACGTGTCAGGTACATATCTTCCAACTGCAACCATAAAGCTCTTCCGGAATCCGTATCTGCAATATCTGCTAGAACCTCATCATCCAGACACCTGATGATCTTTGAGTGGGCCCTCTCCTCTAGCTTTATCAGATCCGCGGCTTCCTTCTCAGATGCCTTCTTATTTTTCTCCGATACCTCTGCTGCTCGTGATGGAGTAGTGCCTGCGGCTTCTGCCTTACCCTTGGGATCCTTCTTATCTGTGATTGCGGCAGCCACCGGTTCCCACAAACCATTGTCCCTCAACAAGACTTTCATCTTGATTTACCAGAGAGAAATTCTATTCATCCCATTGAACATGTCGATATTGACCCATCTTTTTATTCTGCAGCGGAATTGCCCAGATCTCACAACCAATTAGCTCTGATGCCAATTGTTAGAGCACTATTAAAAACAATGGCGAAAACAAGAATATAATCAAACACAAGAACACCAGATTTTACGTGGTTCACCAACTTGGCTACGTCTATGGGTGGAGGGAGAGAATATTATTATCACTGAAGAACTCACAATACAAGATCACACTAATCTAGTGCACAAATTTTGATCACAAAATTCCTTGCTGTGCAAACACTAGATCTAGAATCACTTATCTTGTTTTTTTGAGCAATAGAATAACTGATTATGTTAGGAGAAGAAAGCCTATTTATACTTTCCTAATCTCTAACCCTGATCTCAAGAGGAGTTGTTAATCCTTGTTCTAAAAGGAACTAATTAACACAACAAATAAAACCAGCCAGCGCCTTGGCCCAATTCGGCCCAACTGGGCTGCACGAGCAGCTGATTTAGCATGCCCGTGCCAGCAGACGGTCACTAATCAGGTTCTGATCTGAGTGCCTGCGTGGAATGTCTCACATCGTTTTATTTTAATGCATCACTACCTTATTTATGCTTACATCGAAAGGGCAAAATCACTTCCGTTAGAAGTGGCCTAGTTATGCTGGATTTTTATAGGAAAACAATATCTTTAGTTATAAGTTTGAGAAATACATGAATATTATATAAATCTATCTCCCTCACTTTCTGAAGCTTTGTCTCAAAAGCAGATAAGAGCCAAGCATGTTGCAGCATTTTATAGTTACAAAGTGAGGATTTTTGCTATGGCTTTGCAGACATGGATTCTGGGTGCAGCTCCATTTATGGCAGTGTTCGGTGTCGAGGTTTTACAGGTGGGAGCTATCATAGTGACTAAAGCAGCCTTGACACAGGAGATGAGCAACTTGGTCTTCGCTTTTTACTCGGACTTTACTGCTGTTATCATCCTTCTCAATTTAGCTATTTTCAGGTTCGTATTTCATTTCACTAGAACCATTTTACCTTCCATTTTCCAAGTGTTGGTCATGACAGCAACCATATACTACTAAAACCAAAATTGAACATACTACACTTTGCATATAGTATATGTTTCGGCCAATTTTTGACAATTGGACTAATAAAATGAAGAAAAAAGAAATTGGGTACAATGGAATAAAGAAGTAAAAGATTCAAGAATATTGGACTAGGATGTAACGAGGAAAGCCTTTGAGCAACTACTCTCTGGCATAAAACCTCGGGAGGTTTTGGAAACCTACCTCTGTACCAAACGATTTTATTAATGTATGAGTGTGAGTACAAGAGAAAGTAGAGAGGGAGAGTTACAAGAGAGAAGTGAGTGTGTGCATTACAAGGATATGTGTTCTATTTATACTAAGAAGGTAAGCTGATAACTAAGAAATAAATCCTAATATCTCGGAAAGTTTGTTATGCTCTATCCCCTTGGTCTTTGATAAGTCGTGCTTGCTGATTGAGTCCTACTTTTCATGTGATAACACCTATAAAATAGGAGGGAATATACCTTGGATTGACCTGGTCTTCAATTGATGATATGGTTGATATGGTGATCCTAAAAAATAGGATCTGATAACTGTGTTCAAGTCGTCAGCTCAGGTTGTCACGTCAGGATGTAAGGTCAACATGTCAACATGTAGAAAAAAGTCAACATGTAGAGTCAAGATGTAAGATGTCGGAGCAAGCTGAAGTCTTCAAGTTGTTTACAGCATGTTGAAGGCTTCAAGATGCAAGATGTGGCTCATTTTATCCATTATGTAAAATGTAAGACGTAAACTCAACCTATTATCTCCAGGAAGTAGAAGTAGTGTTGTGAGATTTTTCACCCCAAACAATTGCCCCCAAATTTTTTGAATTGAGTAAACATAGAAATTCAAGAAATTTCCATAACAGTTGATGTCCACTACCCTTTATGAGGCAGTTGATGTGGGTGATGTAAGCTCAAAGATGCAATTGATCCTGCAAAAATCAAAGAGAAATACAAAGAATAAGATATTTTTGGTGATTGTCTTAAAGACAGTTTTTATTTGTTTGCAACATGTCTGTTTGGACATGTTAGGTCGCAATTTTGTTTGAACCATGTCTTGTGATAGCATGGTTAGAACTTATGAATGTTTCCCGTTTTAGGATCAGTGTGTTTGATCCTTTTTTGGTATTTTGATAATAGATTGGTCGTATGGTTAGGATTCTAACGGTAACATGTTGATATTACAACTTAGAATAATTTTGGAACCATTGAATAGTAGCGATGTAAGGAATGGTTGGTAACATGTTGATGTTACAAGTTGGGAATCATTATGAAAAGATATTTATCTTTTAAACCTTGTGTTCGTTTGGTAACATGTAAAATGCTACAACCATTGATTTCAACTTGAGTTCATAATTTTAGCCAAGTGCAAGAAGGTAATCAATATGTTCATGACACATTGGCCCACCTACAACTTAACTAAAACATGAAAATCGTGCGCACGGGCGAAGGTGTAGAAACCTTAAACACATAAGAAAGGTGTAAAACCTTTAAACCTTTGAAAGTGTAAAACCTTTAAACCTTTGAAAGGCGTAAAACCTTATACCTTGGATGGAATTGTACTTTGATTTTTCCTGTTGGACATGAATTCTGACTTATGTGAACATCTTTGAATACTTGGATCAGCATGTAACATCTCTGATCAACATGTAACATCTGGAAAACTTGGATCAACATGTAAACATCTTGACCTGAATAGAGACTTTGAGTTTCCTCGCAAAGCAGAAACATGTTAGGGTTGGGTGTTAGCTTGGCTAACACCCCTCCGATGCTTAAGTCAGTCGATGTCTGATGAAGATAAATCAAATTGAAACAACACAATTGAAATAAAGCAATATAAATTCATACCTGATTTTCTGAATTAAGTTGACAAGCTATAACTTACATGAAGTACAGCTTCAGATGCGCTGCATTCTAACTTCTAGGAATTCTGGTACCATCTATAGTTGACATCCAGCATGCCCCCTTTCCAACCTATTGATTAATAATCCTGCATGAGCCTATCTTCTTCCAACCTGATGAATCTAGATGCTCTGGTTCTGATTTCATCCAGCCTCTTGCATGGTGTCATGACTAAGTCATCAGAATATGGCGAGTCCTTCTTAAGTCCCATCCTGAAGGCATCAATTGTTGTAGCAGTGTCTAAGTTGGGGATATCTACTGCTTCTCTATTGAACCTGCTCAGGTAATCCTTAAGAAGTTCATCAGGTTGCTGGACTACCCTGTAAAGATCACTTGTCAGCCTCTCAAACATCATGTTGCATGAAAACTGATTAGTAAACATGTTGATTAGTTGAGCATATGATCCGATAGAACCCAAAGGTTGGTTGATTAGCCATCTCAAAGCTGCTCCTGTAAGAGTTGAACCAAAACCCCTACAAAAGCAAGCTTCCTTGTACTGGGGTGGAATATGGACTACATCCATCTTCTCCTGATATAATGCAACATGCTCTGCTGGATCAGTTGTCCCATCATACGACTTCATGTGGGGTGGACTGAACTTCTTTGGTATGACCACGTTGGCTATGGCTGGAGCGAAGCGAGACTCATTGAAGCAGGTTAGAGATGCTTGTTGACATGGCAAGGTCACTCCAGGCACATTCATCACCAAGTCTTTTAGTTCCTGCAATTGCCTGCTAAACATGTTCATCATATAAAAATTAGCACCAGCATGATTTAAATTGATCAAAATTAAATTGAGGGTTAACACTCCCTGTCGCCATTGTGGATGGCGTTACAAATGTTGTTGAAGACGGAGTGATGGTTTCAGGATGGACGACTGTGTTGTCCGTGGTCAGGTTGGTCGTTGGGATAAAACCATCATTTATCGGTCCAATCTCAGCATCAAAGGTAATCTTCCTAGGCTGGATTGGAGCAAAAAGATTGGGACTCATGCTGGAGTTTGTAGTCTGGAAGATGCTCGAATAAGGACTCTGGTAGGTTGCTGACGAACCAGCTTGAATAACAGAAATCTCACGCTGCAACCTGATTGCATTGTTCATCAGCATGCTGGAATTATCAGCCTGTAACTGAATCTGTCGCCTCATCTCGCCCATCATATTGGTCAAGTTGGTGGCGACATCCACAGGGATTTCAGATGCCCCCATTGCTGACATGCCCCCACTTACAGCTGAAATTCCAGAAGTAATCTGCCCGGTTGTTGGATTGTTCATCTCGAATCTATTAACAATCTAAAAGACCAAAGTTCCCACGGACGGCGCCAAATTGTTTCGGCCAATTTTTGACAATTGGACTAATAAAATGAAGAAAAAAGAAATTGGGTACAATGGAATAAAGAAGTAAAAGATTCAAGAATATTGGACTAGGATGTAACGAGGAAAGCCTTTGAGCAACTACTCTCTGGCATAAAACCTCGGGAGGTTTTGGAAACCTACCTCTGTACCAAACGATTTTATTAATGTATGAGTGTGAGTACAAGAGAAAGTAGAGGGGGAGAGTTACAAGAGAGAAGTGAGTGTGTGCATTACAAGGATATGTGTTCTATTTATACTAAGAAGGTAAGCTGATAACTAAGAAATAAATCATAATATCTCGGAAAGTTTGTTATGCTCTATCCCCTTGGTTGCCGTTGCTTGACTTGGTCTTTGATAAGTCGTGCTTGCTGATTGAGTCCTACTTTTCATGTGATAACACCTATAAAATAGGAGGGAATATACCTTGGATTGACCTGGTCTTCAATTGATGATATGGTTGATATGGTGATCCTAAAAAATAGGATCTGATAACTGTGTTCAAGTCGTCAGCTCAGGTTGTCACGTCAGGATGTAAGGTCAACATGTCAACATGTAGAAAAAAGTCAACATGTAGAGTCAAGATGTAAGATGTCGGAGCAAGCTGAAGTCTTCAAGTTGTTTACAGCATGTTGAAGGCTTCAAGATGCAAGATGTGGCTCATTTTATCCATTATGTAAAATGTAAGACGTAAACTCAACCTGTTATCTCCAGGAAGTAGAAGTAGTGTTGTGAGATTTTTCACCCCAAACAGTATACTCCTTCCGTCCCAGCTCACTTGACACTTATTTCCATTTTGGTCCGTCCCAGCTCACTCGACACTTCCCAAAATAGCCTACTTTTTATAATTTTATATTCACTCTACCCCAACACTCATTCTCTCTCTTCATTTTCCACAACACAATTTATTCAACCAACACTACTATTTACCCCACTCATTTTCTACCACACATTTTCTGTATTTTATTCTTTTTCCTTAATTATTGTGCCCATCTCTTGAGTGTCAAGTGAGGTGGGACGTATTGAGACACAACCCGGTTCATCAACACAACCCGGTTCATCAACCCTACTCGGGTCCACACAACCCGACTCTTCATCCTAGGGTTTCTTGGTCTCCACTTCTTATTATTTTTGATATGTATATGTTTCCTTAGATATAGAGATTGTATATATCTTTTCCTTTATCATCTCTGTATAGATAGGAAGTAAATATTCTCTTCTAGATAGGTCTCTAGCTCTTGTACTATAAAACAATTACATTTTGTAAATAACAATCAACTTTTGCCATTATCACATGGTATAGAGCTAAAAAGATCCAAACTCTCCTCACCTATTTTTTTTGGCATCTCCTCCCTTCTACAATCCTCCATGGCCGGCTCACCAATCACCATCCCCAATGCCGCCGAACCCGACAACCCTCTTCTCCTCGTCAATCTCTCCCACTGCCGCACCCTCACTCCACTCACCTACCTCACCTGGGCCTCTCAACTCACCTATATTCTCTATGGACTTGACCTCCTCAAATTTGTGGAAGGCACCCACCCAAAACCCGATGACCATATCACTGTTACCACCCCTGCTATTGCCGCCTCTGGCGATGTTCCCACCAAAACCGCTGTCATCACCACCACACCCAACCCTGCGGCTACAACATGGAGACGCCAAGACAGATTGATTCTTGGTGCTCTCACCGATACTCTTGACCCCGTTGTTGCCCCTCTAGTTCACCAAGCCGCAACATCTCATGAGGCCTGAACCATTCTAAAGACAACCTACGCTAACCCCTCTCGTGGACACATCCTCCAACTCAAAGACAATCTAGCAAACCTCACCAAAAACAACCTCTCCATCACCGACTACATGCATGCAGTCAAATCCTACACTGACAAACTTGCCATTCTTGGCAAACTTATGGACCCAGAAGACATCATTGCCAAAATACTCAAAGGCTTGGACTATGACACCTTCAAACCTGTCATTGACTCAACCCGCGCCCGTAACAACCCTATTTCCTTTGAAGCCCTTCATGAAAAGCTCATCCAACATGAACTCACTCTCAAACAAACCACCTCTCCTGCTCCCTTCCCCACCACCGCCTTCACAGTCCACTCTCGCTCCACCACCAACCGTACACCTTCCCGTCCATCCAACCCCGCTCCTCCCCTCAACCCTGCCAACCCACCAACTACCTTTAAAGGTAAATGCCAATACTGCAGAGCTATCGGCCATGTCATATCCTAATGTCGCTCATTCAAACGAGATTACCCCTTTGTCAACTTCCTCCACCACCTACCTGCCCTACCCGAAACGCTAACCCTAATCCCCAAGTCCACACCGCTGCCATTCATACTTCTACCCCTCCCAAGTCGTGGCTCTTAGACAGTGGTGCAACTAACCACATCACCAGTAACCTCTCCAATCTCGCCCTCCACACCCCTTACAATGGCAGTGACGATATCATCATCGGTGACGGCTCTTCTCTTCCTATTTCCCATATAGGTTCTTTTTCTCTCTCTGTCTCTTCCTCAACCCTACTTTTCAATAATTCATTACACGTTCCTCTCATATCTCGTAATATTCTCTCTGTTTCACAATTCTGCCATGATAATAACGCCATCATTGAATTCTCACAATCTTCTTTTCTCATTAAGGACAAAGCCACGAGTCAACCTCTTCTCAGTGGACACCTTGAGCATGGCGTCTATGTCTGGCATCCTCCACCCATTCAAGTTCTTTCCAGCATCGTCTCTTCTCAGTTATGGCATCATAGACTAGGCCACCCCGCTCCCCCTATCCTTAGTTTGTTACGTAGAAATTTTCATTTGTCAACTTCTTCTAGTTCCTCTCCGTGTAATTCTTGTTATATTAATAAAAGCCACAAACTGCCTTTTGCTTCATCTTCTCTTATCTCTCATGCTTCTCTTGATCTTATTTTCTCTGATGTCTGGACTTCACCTATTCACTCTCTTGATCAATTCAAATACTATGTAATTTTCGTAGACCACTTCACCAAATACATATGGTTCTACCCCCTTAAACACAAATCTTACACCTATACGACCTTTCTTCGCTTCAAAGCGCTGGTCGAAAAATACTTCAACGCCCCATTCTCCAACTCTACTCGGACAATGGTGGCGAATATCTCAAACTCACACCCTCTATTACCTAAAACGGTGTCTTTCATCTCACCACTCCCCCTCATACCCCTGAACACAATGGGTATGCAGAACGTCGTCACTGCCACATTATTGAAACTGGGCTTGCTCTTCTCTCTCACGCTCATCTTCCCCTCACCTTTTGGCCTTATGCCTTCACCACTGCCACTTATCTCATCAACCGCATGCCCACACCCACTCTGAACAATGACTCCCCCTATCTCCGTCTGTTTCGCTCACCTCCCAACTACACCAAATTGCGTAGTTTCGGATGTCTATGCTATCCTTGGTTACGACCCTACACACCCCACAAACTAGCCCCCAAATATATACCTTGCATTTTTGTTGGCTACTCCGCCACCCAGAGTGCATACGACTGCCTCGACCCAGCTACACACCGTGTCTACACCTCTCGCCATGTTCGTTTTATAGAAACCACATTTCTGTACCCTACTCTCATCACCACACCATCCTCTCTGCCCTCTCCCCCGGTCTCTACCTGGCATACAATGTTTCTCCCCCATCAACCCCACTGCTTCCTCTACAAACCCTGAAGCTCCAACCGCACCCCTAAATGCCCCAACCGCACCCTAAATGCTCCAACCGTACCTACTCCAGCCGCACCCCTAAATTCCCCAACCGCACCCCTAAATGCCCCAACCGCACCTGCTCCGACCGCACCCCTAAATGCCCCAACCACACATGCTCCAGCCGCAACCCTAAATGCCCTGACCGCACCCCTAAATGCCCCAACCGCACATGATCCAGCCGCAACCCTAAATGCCCCAACCGCACCCCTAAATGCCCCAACCTCACCTGCTCCAGCCGCACCCCTAAATGTCCCAACCGCACCCCTAAATGCCTCAACCGCACCTGCTCCAGCCGCACCCCTAAATGCTCCGACCGCACCCCTACATGCCCCAACCGCACCTGCTCCAGCCGCACCCCTAAATGTCCCAACCGCACCCCCTCCCATCCAAACTGACCCCCCCCCCCCAACAAGGCCCCATCACCCGCCTCTCTCGTGGTATAGTCAAACCGAATCCCAAGTATGCTCATCTCTCCACTCTCTCTTTTCCATCCAGTCTCCCCACCACCACCAAGCAAGCTCTTTCCATCCCCCATTGGCGAGATGCAATGCTTCAAGAGTATCTTTCCCTTACCCGCAATAAAAATTGGTCTCTTGTTCCTCCTTCCGCTGCTCACAACGTCGTGGGTTGCAAATGGGTCTTTCGAGTTAAGTACAATCCCGACCATTCCATCCAAAAATACAAAGCCCGCTTAGTTGCCAAAGGATTTCACCAACAACCTGGGATTGATTATTCCGAAACATTCTCTCCTGTTGTGAAACCCACCACTATCCGTCTCATTCTATCTATTGCCACTGGCCAAAAATGGTCTGTTCGCCAACTTGACATCAACAATGCCTTCCTGCAAGGCACACTTCATGATACCGTCTTTATGACACAACCACCCGGCTTCATTGACTTTGATAACCCCTCCTTTGTTTGCCGCCTTTCCAAGGCCATCTACGGTCTCAAACAAGCACATCGTGCTTGGTTCACTGAACTAAAATCCTATCTTGTTTCCTATGGCTTTCAACCCTCCCTCTCTGATCCCTCTCTCTTCATCTTCAATAACCATTCTGGTGTCCTATTTCTTCTTGTCTATGTTGATGACATAATTGTCACTGGACCGTCTTCCTCATTTCTCTCCTCCTTCATCACCAGCCTTTTGAGTCGTTTTTCACTCAAGGATCTTGGTCCCCTTTCCTACTTTCTAGGTGTTGAAGTCATCCTCACCAACACTGGTCTTCACCTTTCCCAAACCAAATTCATCTATGATCTTCTCACCCGTCACAACATGATCAACTCCAAACCCCTTCCCACCCCCATGGTCACTTATCCCCCCCTCTTACAGTCCACCTCCACAACCGCCATTGATGCCACCAACTACCGTGCTATTATCGGTAGTCTCCAATATCTCTCACTCACCCGGCCTGACATTGCCTTTTCTGTTAACAAACTTGCTCAATTTATGCAAAATCCACAAGCATGTCACTGGTCCGCTCTTAAACGCCTGCTTCGCTTTCTTCATGGTACTATGCACCTGGGTCTTCACCTCTTCTCTGATACCCCCTCACACTCTTCATGCCTATTGTGATACTGACTGGGCAGGTGACAAAGATGATTACGTCTCCACCACTGGGTACCTTGTCTATCTTGGTCGAAATCCCATCTCTTGGTCATCTCGCAAACAACGTGCTCTAGCCCGTTCTTCTACTGAAGCAGAATTTCGTGCTATTGCTGACACCACCGCGGAAGTCACCTGGGTTCGCAACCTTCTTCATGAACTCGGCCTTCCGTCCTCCTCCAGTCCGGTTATCTACAGTGACAACTTGGGGGCGACCACCTACTCCGCTAACCCAGTTTTTCACTCCCGCATGAAACACGTGGCTCTCTCCTTTCATTTTGTACGTGCTCAAGTTCAGTCCGGCTCTCTTCGGGTTCATCATATCAAGGGTTTTGATCAACTTGCAGATGTTCTTACCAAACCTCTACCTCGGCTACGCTTCCAGCACCTCATTTCCAAGATTGGTCTTCTCTTCGGATCGTCCATCTTGTGGGGGCGTATTGAGACACAACTCGGTTCATCAGCACAACCCGGTTCATCAAACCAATCCGGTTCATCAACCCTACTCGGGTCCACACAACCCGGCTTTTCATCCTAGGGTTTCTTGGTCTCCACTTCTTATTATTTTTGATATGTATATGTTTCCTTAGATATAGAGATTGTATATATCTTTTCCTTTATCATCTCTGTATAGATAGGAAGTAAATATTCTCTTCTTGATAGGTCTCTAGCTCTTGTACTATAAAACAATTACATTTTGTAAATAACAATCAACTTTTGCCATTATTCTCCTTTCTTAACTTTTGTGCTTCCCCTTCCATGTTGCAACTTACCGGGAACAGAGGGAGTATATATATATATATATATATATATATATATATATATAATATACAAGTGTTTTCTGGGAGTAAAAGTTTTACATTACACTAATCCAATCTTTCTAAACAAAATACTAGTTTATCATCGTCTGCTTGGTGCAATTCCCAAAAAAACAGATTGGTTTCTTCAAATGTTGTTGATAACAACGTTTGTTTGTGTTTTAGGCATTAGTTGGGGAAATTATTCGCAATGTTGTTACGCATAGTGCTTGAAGAGCAAAAATGTTACGTTCACAGTCATGTTCCAGCCCCTGGGAATTGTCGTTTCAGTGGTCATGGCGGTTGCATTCCTTGGAGAGACACTTCAGACTGGCAGGTATTTACTTTGACATTGCCATCCCCATTTGAAGGTCTCTGAATGTGATTATTAACAATTTTCTGATTCGAAACCTCTTTTTTTCCTTTGTTTTCTGGAATAAGTTAACTTTGTATTTTAGTTTTTTCTTGCATTAAACAAGAGTAGTTTCTATATTGGGGCATGGAGCTCGTGCTTACTGTAGCATCTGCATAAAGCTAACCTCTAATCATGGTGTTAGTATATGGAAAATCTTTTGTGAAAATGAGAATCTTTATGTCATTAAATTATATATTTGCAGCCTTATAAAATAGATTATTTATTTAATGATGTTTATCCAACCTTTTGATGTTTTGTCTCTTTGACAGAATATTAACTTCTTTATTCTTAATCTTTCCGACCTTTTGTTTGAGCTGTCAATGTAGTACTGCTAGAGTTTCTTATTGCCAAAAATATACTCCCGTTCCGGACTAAGGTTCTTAGTTTGACTTTACACGGAGATTAAAAAAAAGTAAATGTTGTGAGTATGAAAAAGTAAGTAAGAAAAAGTAGGAGAGATAAAGTAGGTAGAGAGTTTTTGTTGTGAGAATGACAAGTGGGTCCCCTAGTCCATTTTAAGTAATAAAGCAACTAAAAACCTTAGTCTGAGACAAATCAAAAAGGAAAGTAAGAACCTTAGTTTAGTCTGAGACAGAGGGAGTATTCTAATGCACACACAAAGTACCGACACATCTTGCTTATGGGTAGATTGAGAATTTTTATAGAGGCTTTGACCAATAAGTTCATAAGCCAAATAAAAACTACCAATAAGGACATACATTTTGGAAACTCAAAAAAATCCCTGGAATTTATCATGGACCAAAATGCCCCTATGCCCACACGTTCTCTTCTCCACGTTCTTCTCCTTCTATGTGGCTTCCACACTAGTTTGGGGGATTGATCCGCTACATCTGCATTCTTTTTCCTCCACTACTCATTCTTCTTTCTTTTTTTTTCACCAAAAAAAATTAAAATGCAATATATCAAAATCTATAAATCGAAAAAATTATCCGAAACCACTATTTTAATCGTGTCGTCAAGACGAATCAAATAAATACACTCAGCACATAATTCAAATTTTAGATATAAAATTTCATTTTTCTCTTGTAAAAATTTGAGAAAATTATTTTTCATTTCCCAATTGATTTCACAATTGTGTGATTTCACGGTTGTGTCATTTTTTCATTTTTCACTTGTAAAAACTAATAAATTCATCTCTCAATTTTTCATAATTATTAAAATAACTGAGGCATGTATTTCACAGTTGTTCACACATGAATTTGAATATTATAACTGAGACATTCATTTCACAGTTGTTCACACATGAGTTTGAATTTTATATCTGAGACATTCATTTCACAATTGTTCACACATAAATTTGAATATAATAACTGAGACATTCATTTCACTGTTGTTCACACATGAGTTTGAGTTTAATAACTGAGACATTCATTTCACAGTTGTTCAAACATGAATTTAAATATAATAACTAGGACATTCGTTTCTCAATTGTTCACAACTAACACTCATTTTCATAATTGTGTGTTGTCAAATGATTTTTAAACAATTACCAAATAAATTTTCGTTGTTAAGTTAAATATTTAATTAATAAATGTAAAGTAATATCACGTGTGAAACAATTGATAACTCAATCTCGTAGTTGTTTAAAGTTAAAAAAAAAAAGTACTCCCATATGTACTCTAGACAAATGATAAATTAATTGTTTCTATTATTATAAAAATTGAGCACAAGAATTAAGGAAAAATGTTAGCGGAATAGGCGTTGAGTATGAAAAGTGAGATAGGAGAGAGAAAGTGGGGTAGAGAATAGTGAGTGGAAATAGGAAGTGGGTCCCACTGAATAAAGAAGTATTAAAACTTTCTATTTTTGGAAGTGTGTAGCTTGTGATGGGACACTCAAAAACTCTCTACCCACTTTCTCTATCATACTTTCTCTTACTTTACTTTTCATACTCACAACATTTACTTTTTCTTAATCTCTGTGTAAAGTCAAAGTAAGAACATTAGTCCTGGACGGAGGGAATTCTTTCCATCATGATGAGCTAGGTAGGATGTTATTCATACTCCCTCCATCCTATAATAAATGTCACACTTTATTTTTTAGTTCGTCCCAAAATAAGTGTCATTTCAAGATTAGAAAATGTTTTTAGTGCTACCATAGTATAAGTGTACACACAAGTAAAACACATTCCTTTGAAAGTTTGACAAGTTAACTGGGGTGCACTTATTATGAGATGGAGTATAATCCCTCCGTCCCAGCACAAGTAGGACTTCTTTCTCTTTTAGGCCGTCCCAGAACAATTGAGACTGCCCAAAATAGAAATGTTTTAATATATTTATATTCAACCAACCCCATCATTTAACTCCACTCATTCTCTCTTCATTTTTCACCACTCATTTTATTCAATCAACACCACTATTTACCTCATTCTCTTCATTTTCTACCACACATTCACTACTTTCTCTTAATTATAGTGCTCATTCCTCTAGTTCTACTTGTGGTGGGACGGAAGACCAGCATGCATTGCTTATGGTTAAACTATACAAGGGTTGATTGAGAATCTTTCTCTATATTATCAAATATTATCAAGAAAATAAGGGTCTGAAGTTTGGGGGGCGTTTGCGATTGGGGGTCCGATGTTTCATTTTTGGTGATTTGGGGTCCCAAGTTGCAAAATGTTAGCAAATAAGGGTTTTTTGACGGAAATGTTAGTAACTTCTGTTAAGTCATCACGTGCTGAGCATGTGCAACTTAACTGGGGTTAATTTGAAAATAATATTTGTTAATAAGGGGTCAAATGAATATTTTAAACCTTAAGGGCTAAAAAGTTTAAATTTATTTCCTATATCAAATACTCCCTCCGTCCCCCATTCTTCACGTTTCTTCCCCTCCCCGTCCAAAACCCTACCCCTCTTAACTACAAGCAGCCGCCCCACTCTGGACCCCTCCTCCCAACCTCGCCGCCGCCACCACCTTGGTGCGCATCTCTTCGTCCTTCCTCTCTCCTCCCCTCATATCTCCTTCCTCATCCGGCAGCCCCATCTCTACTTCTCCCTCCTAGTTCGACACCTCGGCGCTCCTAACTACTTCGCCATCGCTCACCCCCATCTCCCCCAACAATCCACCACCGCCAGCCTTTACCAAACCCTCAATCTCGTCTCTCCCTCAATTTTGTCTCTCTCATCCTCTCCCTTTATTTTCTTGTAAATGATTGAAAAATTCAATTTTGCTGGGTTTAGTTCGAAATGTGTCTTGTAAATGGTTGAAGAAATTGAATTTTTGTTGGGTTTAATTAAAGGTTGAAGAAATTGAATTTGCTGGTTTGTTGGGTTTTAGGTGCTAGAATTTTGGTAGATTATTTTGATGAAATTTGATTTTTGCTAGATTTTTTAATGACAAATTTAAGGTTGGGTGCCGGTGGTGGTTTAGGCACTGTTGTTGGTGGTGGAGGTTGCAATATTGGTGTTAGTGATGGTGGTTATGGTGGTGTTAGTGATGGTGGTTATGGTGGTGTTAGTGGTGGTGGTGGTGGGAATAATGGTGGTAGTAATGGATGGTGTTTGTTTTAGGAATATAATAATTGCAAAGGGGCTTGTTAGCCTAATTTGAAATCATGGGGGTAAAAATTAACATCCCAACTAAAAGAATGAGTGCAAAAGTACTAAAATACCCGAACAAAGTTAGCACATGATGTTCAACACGTGATGACTTAACTGAACTTTCTAACATTTCCGTCAAAAAACCCTTATTTGCTAACATTTTGCAAATTGGGACCCCAAATCGCCGAAAAATGAAACATCAGACCCCCAATCGCAAACGCCCCCAACCTTCAGACCCTTATTTGCAATTTGCCCATTATCAAATGATATGCAGCTTAGTATCAAACTATAGCTCTGCTCTGTGGGTTGCATTGTGAATCAATATGTTGTTAATTACAATTGCAGCCTTAAAATTTTCAATTTCTTCACAAGACTATATATCTAATGAAAAACCTGACTTTTTTTTTTTTTGAAAGCATATAATATTGTGAGTTGCATAGCGAATCTTGATAGACAGAACAATATGGTGTCAGGTGTACCTACATTATCACCTAAACCAAAACAGAATAATATGCCGAAACCCTAGCTTGGCACCCAAGCTAGCGCTGCCGCTTCCCAGTTTATTTTACTTACCTAGCACGTCTTGTTCTCTAGGGTTTTAGTCTTTAATTAGTTTTCAATCTCTCTACTCAGTTTGTATATATAGGGCACAACATTGATCAATACAATTAAGATCATTCTTCTTCAATATAATCAAAACTCTCTCTTATGTTCTATAATATCAAAAGTCTCTAATATCTTACATGGTATCTAGAGCAATTACGATCCAACATATTTTTTTTCTCAAACCCTAGCCATGGCCGACACAACCACTCGACCAAATTCGGCAGAGCCTCACAAACCCCTCATAATTGTATCCCTTACCCATGTTCTTAAACTCACATCAACCAACTACATCGGTTGGAAAACACAAATAGTTTCATCCTTAAAAGGTTATGATCTTCATCAGTTCATTGATGGTTCCCACCCCGCTCCACCACAAGATTTACCCAACCCAGCCGACGCCACTGACGCCCAGAAAGCAGCCGCATCGGTTGCTGCAGCCGATGCCCCTCCAACGATTCTGAATCCCGCTTACACCACGTGGTTTCGACATGATCAACTCCTACTTAGTGCCTTGGCTGGTTCCCTCCCTGCATCACTTGTCCCACTCATCTCTCGCTGTACCACGACTCATGAAGCATGGTCTACCTTAGCCAAGACCTATGCTAATCCTACCAAAGGACATCTAAAACAAATCAAGGATCGACTACGCACTATTACCAAGGGCTCCCGATCAATTTCAGATTACATGCTTGATATGAAAAAATGTGCAGATCAACTAGCTTCGCTTGGCCGTCCCCTCGACCCCGATGATCTCGTCGACAGAATCCTTGATCAGATTCATGACTCCGATTTCGATAGTGTTATTAATGTCGTTCAGAGTCGGGATACACCTATTTCGTTTGATGAACTTCATGAAAAATTGATCAACAAGGAGGTCTCCCTAAAACATCGGTCTACTACGAATCCCACGTTTCCTGCCACGGTTAATTATGCTGCCAAACCTCCTCCTCAGAACAACCAGTTTCGCTACAACCCTAACCCCTCACCACCACAAAATCTATCTCCTAACAACAACTCCGGCCGATCTAACTACACACCTCGGAACTCTTACAAGGGTAAATGTCAATGGTGCAGACTTGACGGTCACTTTCTCAATAAGTGCTATGCCTTCAAGCAGGCCGTTCCCAATGCCACCTTCCCTCCCTATACTCCACCGAATAACCAATCCCACCAGCAACCTCCTGCCCGTTCCCAATTCCGAGGACAGAACACCCAAACTTCGGCCTACAATGCCCACACTCAATCTGCACCTGTTCCTGGTTGGCTTCTCGACAGCGGCGCCACTCATCATGCTACTAATGATCTCCGGAATCTTGCCCTTCACCATCCATATGACGGTACCGACGAGCTCATAATCGGTGACGGTTCAGGTCTTACTATCTCTAACATTGGTTCTACCCAATTTCTTACACCTTCTGCTTCTCTCAATCTCACTCATATACTTCATGTTACCTCTATCTCTCGAAACATCTTATCTGTCTCTAAATTATGTGCTGATAATAATGTTTCTGTGTCGTTCTAATTACCTATTTCTTTTGTTGTAAAGGACCTCAACACGGATCAAATTCTTTTCCAAGGCAATTCTAGCTCTGGCGTTTATGAATGGCCTCCCTCCCCTCCCGCTGTTCATATCTCCACATCCACAATCAACTGGCATCATCGTCTCGGTCATCCGTCCTATCCAATTTTACGACATCTTAGTTCGAGTTTTAATTTAGCAATCCCTAGTTCTCTTTCTTTTCATTGTAATTCATGTGACTGCCACAAGAGTCACAAGTTACTGTTTAATGACAATTCTCTTTCTTCTTCTGGGCCTCTGGATTTACTTTATAGTGATGTGTGGACCTCTCTAACCTTATCTTATGATGGTTACAAATATTACATAATTTTTGTTGATCACTTCACTAAATATACTTGGTTGTACCCCCTAAAGCACAAAAATGATGCCACAAAAGTTTTTCATAATTTCAAATCACTCGTGGAGAGATATTTCAATCGCCCCATTATCACTATTTTTAGTGACAATGGTGGTGAATACATTGGCCTCCATCCTCTTCTCACTTCTTTTGGTATTTCTCATCTCACATCTCCACCTCACACTCCAGAACACAATGGCTATTCTGAACGCCGTCACCGTCACATTGTCGAAACGGGTCTTTCTCTTCTCTCTCACTCTCACATGCCTAAAAAATTGTGGCCACTGGCGTTTGTGACTGCAAGCTATCTCATAAATCGCATGCCCATACGTTCCCGCAATCTTCAATCTCCATTTCGAAAACTTTTTTCTCACCCCCCCAATTATCAAAAACTTCGTAGTTTTGGTTCATTATGCTATCCATGGCTACGACCCTACATTACCAACAAACTTGATCCCAAATCTATTCCGTGTGTCTTTATAGGCTATTCTCCCACTCAAAGTGCCTACTACTGCCTAGATCTCAAAACTCAAAAAATCTATGTCTCTCGCCATGTCAAGTTTGTTGAGCATGAATTTCCCTATGCTTCTCTTTCTTCTCGAGATCATCACTCTCCCACACCGGATGAATGGTGTCACTTCAGACTGCGTTTTCTCTCTAGTGTTACTCCTGATATACCTATACCACAGCCTACATCCGCTGCTCCCCCCATACAGAATTAGCCAGAACAAACCGCTGCTCTCCACCACCCAGTTGGACCTCCACCTGCTCCGGTCGGTCTCACTCCAGAACCGGTCGGACATAATCTCTCAGTTCCCTCCAGTGTTGACCCCACTGTGCCCGCACTATCATCCACATCAGACAACACCACCACTAGCATTCCTACCCCACCTCCCATACCTACTGGCCCAATTACTCGCCTTCGCAACAATATCCATAAACCTGTTCAGAAACTCAACCTTCATGTCTCTGTATCCGACCCATCCACTGAACCCACCACCTATACTCAAGCACTCAAACTACCAGCTTGGAGAGATGATATGCAAGCTGAATTCGATGCCCTAGTGTGCAACCAGACTTGGGATCTTGTACCACCTTCCACCTCCCAACATCCTATCGGCTGCAAGTGGATTTTTCGCACCAAATACAACCCTGATGGTACCATTGAACGTCATAAAACCCACCTCGTTGCCAAAGGATTTCACCAACGCCCTGGTATTGACTACTCTGAGATATTTAGCCATGTCGTTAAACCTGCTACCATTCGTACTGTGCTTTCTCTTGCTGTTACTCGTGGTTGGACTTTAAGACAGGTTGACATTAACAATGCGTTTCTCCAAGGTTCCTTGAAAGAGGATGTGTATATGGTTCAACCCCCGGGCTTCATTGATGCTCATCGGCCGAATCATGTGTGTAAACTCAAGCAGGCCATTTACGGTCTCAAACAGGCACCCCGAGCATGGTATACAGAATTGATGCATTATCTGTTATCTGTGGGATCTTTGAATTCGAAGTCTGATTCCTCTCTATTCACTCACACACACTCGGAGGGTTTCTTGGTGCTTTTGGTTTATATCGATGATATTATTATTACTGGTTCCAATGATTCTTTACTGGGTTCTTTCATCGAGTCTTTTGCAGCCAGGTTTTCTCTCAAGGATATGGGATCCTTATCATACTTCCTTGGTGTTGAAGTTCTTCCTCACAAGGATGGCTTGTTTTTAAGCCAACAAAAATACATTCAGGATATTTTGCAGCGCTATCATATGGAAGATTCCAAACCAGTTCCTACTCCCTTAGTCCCAGATCCGGAACTTACAGCTATCAGTGGCACTCCTCTTGCCAATCCTTCAGAGTATCGCCAACTTGTGGGTTCTCTCCAATATCTTTCTCTTACTCGCTGTGACTTGTCCTTTGCCGTCAATCGCCTTGCCCAGTTCATGCAGAATCCGACAAATGTTCATTGGGGCACTCTGAAGCGTATACTACGCTATCTCGCAGGTACTTCTTCACATGGTCTTCTCCTTCGTGCACAGTCGCCTGACATTCTTCATGCTTTCACTGATGCTGATTGGGCTGGTGATAAGTTAAATTATGTGTCTACTACTGGGTATCTAGTTTATCTTGGGTCCAATCTCATTTCATGGAGTTCCAAGAAGCAGCGTACACTGTCCCGTTCTTCCACCGAGGCTGAGTATCGCGTCGTTGTTGCTACATGCGCCGAAGTACTATAGCTCCGAAATCTCCTTTCCGAACTTCAGGTTCCCTTATCTCACACACCGGTTATCTACTGCGACAACTTGGGTGCTACTTATGTAGTTGCTAATCCCCGTTTTCACTCACGGATGAAGCACATTGCTCTTGATTATCACTTTGTTAGAGAACAAGTTCAGCTCCAACATCTACGAGTTACTAACATTTCTGGGGATGATCAACTCGCTGATGCTCTCACCAAAGCTCTGCCACGTACACGGTTTCATTTTCTCCTGTCCAAGATTGGTCTTACCCTCCGGTCGTCCATCTTGCGGGGGCGTGATAGACAGAACAGTATGGTGCCTGGTGTACCTACATTATCACCTACACCAAAACAGAATAATATGCCGAAACACTAGCTTGGCACCCAAGCTACGGCTGCCGCTTCCCAGTTTATTTTACTTACCTAGCACGTCTTGTTCTCTAGGGTTTTAGTCTTTAATTAGTTTTCAATCTCTCTACTCAGTTTGTATGTATAGGGCACCACATTGATCAATACAATTAAGATCATTCTTCTTCAATATAATCAAAAATCTCTCTTATGTTCTATAATATCAAAAGTCTCTAATATCTTACAAATCTTTAGATAATCAAATGATATTGCAGCTTTATGATATTTCCTTTAATTATTCGATTATATAACACAACTTAGCACTTTAATCATCCTTGAGTAATCAGATTGTTTATTTAATAATGTTGATCTGAATCTGATGCCTTCTTTTCTTTAATGTATTATGAACTTGTTTATGGGTGTTGTTATACACACCCGTAAAAATTATGAATACACCCGTAGTATGCTTGAAATTTTAGATGGTACAACACTGTAATGCATTGTTACGAGTGTATTCATAAGTTTTACGGGTGTGTATAACAACACCCCTTTTGTTTATTAACAGTAAAAGTTACTTGTGTTATGCAGGTTGAATGTTTTTCTCCTTCATAACAGGTCAGCATGGGAAAGTCGATCTGAGGAGCTCGGCGTCTAGCCATATCTTTTAGGAGCATCCCCATCTTGGTACATTTCTAACTTTCATGTCCTTCATTTATGACAATCAAAGTGGGCACTGGAGCCTTCTCCTAGGATCTCCGTCCCAAAATGATCGTCCTACTTTTTTACCGTTAACTTTGAGCGATAATTAAGATCCATGTTTTTTCCAGCACTGTATAGAAAGAGGTTGCTATGGAATTGCTGATGTGGGTGTGGGGGGCAGCTCCATTTGTGGCAATGATAATTGCAGAATGTTTGCACGTTGGCGTCGCAATCATAAGCAAAGCAGCCATGACAAAGGGGATGAGCAGTTTTGTGTTTGTTGTTTATTGGAATTCACTTGCTGCCATCATCCTTCTTCCTTTTGCTGTCTTCAGGTTCATCTCTCTCCTTTGCATTTTGGTCACTATTCAGTCACAAACACTAATTTTAGTCACTATTCAGTCACAAACATCAATTTAATCAAGTGAATTTATTTTTATTTTTATTTTTGCAGAAGAAAAGGAACCCCTGTCACTTTTTCCCTTTTCTGTAGATTTTGCCTCATCAGCCTGATTGGGTAACATAACACGTACTTTATCAAAGTTTAAACTTGCATCACAGAAAATATTTCTATGGAGAATTGTTGTATACACCCACCATTTTACTGAGTTAACCCTCCTCCATGCTTCATTCTGCTGTATAAAATGCGGGAATTCTATGGCAGGTGTACAGCACAGATATGTGGATTCAGTGGCATCAAGTACAGTTCGCCCACCCTTGGAGCAGCCATCGGCAATCTTATGCCACTGATTACATTTTTTATTGCAGTCATGATGAGGTAAGCCATTTTCTTAATTAATTTCATGGAAACCACCATACTCCAGGAAATATTCGCCTAAGCCCCAAAAAGTTAACCCCGTTAGATGATGATGGATGAAAAAAATTAAATTATTCACACTTCCACCCCTGAAACTTTCACATGGAAGAGTGGAAGAGTGAATAACTAAAAAAAATTCACCTATTATTATCTAACAGAGTTTACTTTTTAGGGATGTGGAGAACGTTTCCAAGATTACCGTGTTTTTCATGCAAAAAAAATAAGTATAATGGTTAAAATGGAAGTCAGGCCAAAGTAAAGTGGTTGAAAATGAAATTACTATTAGTTATTCAGGTTTTATTTTCTATCCACGCTGAAGATAACGTTCGCACAAGCAAACTAAGTCCATGTCAGCAGCTGACTAGGACTTCCGTTAATTTTTGATGGACATCTAACAAAGACAGGTTCTTTTCCAAAACATCAATGTGTTCAATAGGATCAAAATGACATTGACGGATCTAGTTTTACCATGACTAAAGTTTGATGCTTAAAAATGTAACTAGGCCTTCATAAAATTGTCATTGCTATACAAGTAGAACATTTTTGTGGTTGCAGGATAGAAAAGCTTGATTTAAGAAGCTCTGCAGGTGTAGCAATATCATTGGGTGCAGTGTCATGTGTATTAGGAGCATCCTTAGCCACCCTCTACCGTGGTCCCGAGATCTTGATGTCTTCATACCCTTCTGACTTTCATGGACTTCACTCACAACATTCAAATTGGGTATTTGGAGGCCTCCTCTGTACAATAAATACTTTCATGGCTTCAATATGGTTCATTTACATGGTAAAATTAAGCATACCCTTTACTTCAAGTTCAAAAAAATTGAACCACCATTCTTTTCATCTCCTATATATAGATGACGTGCTTGCTTAAATCTTTTTTAATCAGACAGCGCTTGTGAGAGAGTTTCCTGAAAAACCGACCGTTATCTTCTTTTTTTGCTTCCTAAGTGCCATTATCTCTGGAATTTTCTCTTTCTTCATGGAAACAAATTCAAATGCGTGGAAAATGACAGCCAACATTGAGCTTCTTGCTATCTTGTACACGGTGAGAAAACTTATTGTGTCATATTCCTCTCATCAGATATACATACATACATACATACATACATACATACATACATACATACATACATATGCTCCTTAGATACACACTTAAGAACCAATACTTGTGAAAGATAATTATACTTGGTGATTATTTTCCATAAACCAGATTGGCTTCTTCCGATATTCTTTCCAATAATAAGGTTTGCTTATGTTTTAGGGAATATTTTGGGCAGTGATTTCGAATATAGTGCACGCATGGTTCTTGGAGGATAAGGGGGCTACTTCCACAGCCATGTTCAAGCCCTTAGGAATTGTTGTTTCAATGGTCATGGTGGTTCTATTCCTTGGAGAAAGTCTTCACATTGGCAGGTATTTTATAATCACGTTACCATCTTATGTTCGGTTTCCTTAATGATTTATTTTTTCTGACACGATTGTGTCTTGTGGTTTGATCGACTTGTTTATGCAGTTTGGTTGGAGGAATAATTGTTATACTGGGATTTTATACAATGATGAGGGGGAAAGCAAAAGAAAAAAGTTTTATGATGAATGCTGGAGTGGATGGATTTGAATCATGCTCCCAAAATGACCCTCTGTTGGTCAACCATCCTGATGAAGATATATAGACGTCTGCATAAAACCTTGTTTTGGACCGTAAATACATTAAGTAATTTGTTTTATGTACTGTAAATATTGAGGACTACTGTATGGTCAAAGTTAATGTGAGTTGACTATAAAAAGTCAAAATGAGACAAAATTTCAGGGACTTTTTGAGTTGACAATCACAAATTTATGTTAGGTGGATGAAGTTTCTTTAGTCAGAAGGTTGAGATAACATCACTCTCTCTATATATACATATATATGTACATGTATACACACACACACACATATATATATCTCATAGTTTTAAAGATTGATTGCAAGTTTAGGAGCCAAGTTTTTTTGCAGCACTGTGTAGCTTCAAAAGGAAGGATGGGAGCTATGACTTTGCTGACGCGGGTTCGGAGCGCAGGTCCATTTTTGGCAATGATAATTGTGGAGTATTTGCATGTGGGTGTGAGTTTAATAAGCAAAGCAGCCGTGACAAAGGGGGTGAACATTTATGTCTTTATAGTTTACTATAATTCTGCTGCTATTATCCTTCTTCCGTATGCTGTTTTCAGGTTCATCTCGCTCCTCCCTACAACAAACAACTACTCCATTTGTCTCAAAATGATCTTCTCATTTCATTTGACTATTCAAATTTTTTAAGGATATGAACATTTGCTTCACTAGCCATGTTTTGTTTATGAACTTTTAAGCCTAAACTGTGTAAATAGGAAAAACTTTTTGGGACAATTAGAAATGGCAAATGAGAAAATCATTTTGGGACGGAAGGAGTATATTTCCTTTAGTTACTTGTTTTGGTTAGACGAGCAATGACAGCAATTTAGTCAAGTAAAGCAGCCATTAATAATGTGATGAGCAAGTTTGTCTATGTTGTTTATGTTAATGCACTTGGCACCTTAAGTCTTCTTCCATACTTCATCATCAACAGCCATAAGTTTCTGATTTGATCTTGATTTTGTTTTGAAAATTATATGTTTCGATTAATGTTGTTATAAACATGATTTCTTTGTTTTCACAGAAGAACTCGGCCTCCACTCACGTTCTCTCTCCTCTCTAGAATCTCTGTCCTCGGCCTTTTAGGGTAAATTCACTAATTATACAACCATTATCTAGTTTTGAGCTGATTATATTTCATTAGCAACATTTCATACTGAGCAAGTTATGTTTTGCAGGATTTGTCTACATCAGGGATTTGCTTATACTGGTATTGATCAGTGCAGCTCTCCAACTCTTGGAGCTGCCATGGGAAACTTAATCCCAGCTTTCACTTTCTTGCTCGCCGTCAGTTTTGGGTGAGCCTAGAAAATCACTCAATTACTTAAGGTGTCGTGTATTTAATTAATCTATCTTGGAGATTATCTCTTTGTTTACATTTATATGTTCAGGGCGGAGAAATTAGAATTACGTAGATCAAGTAGTCAAGAGAAAACCTTGGGTGCAATACCAGCAATAACGGGTGCATTTGTGATGACCCTTTACAATTAGCATGATTACTTCTCTCATGATTTACTAAATCATCTTCGTCTTGGGTCCCAACAATCAAATTGGGGACTTGGAGGTCTTTTACTTGCCATCACTGCAATGCAGTGGCGGAGCTAGGATTTTTGCTAAAGGGGGCGAATTTTTTACAAGTGTATAACATTGCATGGTGGAGTACAAAATTGCCACAAACGGGGGCAAAAAATTTATATACTGCAATCATAATTTTAGTGATAAACTATCACATTATCCAAAATTACAGGGGAGAAATTTGACATTATCCAAAACTCAAGGGGGGCAACTGCCCCCCATATACTACACATAGCTCCGCCACTGCTGCAATGTGTTCTTCATTGTGGAATGTCTTTCAGACAGCCACTGTGAAGGAGTACCCGGATGAAATGAACAGTGTATTCTTCTTTGGAACGGTCCAGTCTGCAATTTGTACTCTCGTTATAGCAAATCTCAGTGCTTGGGTGCTGCATCCTGGCATTAAGATTATAGCACATGTTTTCGCTGCAACACCAAAATCTTAACTCTTATTCGATTAATATCATTATTTTGAGTGGATTTTGGATAATTTAATAGCCACTGATGTAGTTTAACCGATAGGCTGTAACTGGGAGTGTGGTACGGCCAAATTGGTATACCGACATTGTTGGTAGGTACTACCGTACCAATTATGTATATTTGGTTGGTACACGGTACTGATATTTGATGTTGGTTGGTATACCAAGTACCAATTGTAATTTTTAATAATATTAAAAATATTATTATGTATTAAAAAATAAAGTATCTTTCAATATTCTATCCCTATTCTATTCCCGAAATAAAGCTGAATGCAAAATTTCTTTCAAAGATAATTTGTATGTTTATAAATATTTGGCTTTACATATATGAGACCATTCAGTGGCTTGGATGAACAAATTTAACATGTTTTAAAAGAACATATACAGTTACACATCTCCATGATTCTTTTAATCTAGTACTTACAAAAAAAAATCTCTTGTTCTTATATACTCCCTCCGTCCCGGCACAAATGACACCAACTTTTGGGACACGGAGATTAAGAAAAATGAAGATATGTGTGGTAGAAAATGAAGATAGAGATAATGAATGGGGTAAATAGTAGTGTTGGTTGAATAAGTTGATTGGTAGAAAATGAAGAGAGAGAATGAGTGAGTTAAAATGGTGGGGTTGGTTGAATATAAATATATTAAAATATTTTCATTTGGGTAGTGTCACTTGTAGTGGGACAGACCGAAAAAGAAATAAGTGTCACTTGTGCTAGGACGGAGGGAGTACTTGTTTCTTTCTCTCTGAGCTGATAATGTCTAATCGACGGATTTCATGCCTAGATTCATATCTCAACAAGGTATGTAGATTAATATTTCTTTGTGGCCTTTACATAACAACATGTAATAACTCAATACAAGTACAAGAATACCCAAGCGGATGTCAATTTGCCTGTTGAAAAAGACTGCTCTCAAGTTGTTTTTTTTTTTTTTTGTTTTACATTACATTTTACATTTGGTATAGGCTAGTACCAATCGTACCAACCGTACCAACTAAGTTGGTATACCGACTTAGTTGGTTGATAACGGTACATAATTTTATGTATCAAGTTAAACTTGGTTGGTACATGGTATAAGCAAAATGTAACGGGTATACCTACCAATCCAGCCCTACTTAAGTGGGAGGGTCTTAACGTAGACCGTTTTCCTTAAAAAAAAAAAAACGTTGACCTTTTTTTTTTGTATTTTGTTAGTATTTTTTTCTTTCCAGAAAAGCTATTCTATCATGTGGGTATGATAGGAAACTAATCATTACAACTTTTCTCTTCTTTTTTTTTACAACTAATTAATTAGTGGTACACTAAAATCAATAATTTTAAAAAAAAATTATTGTTGAATTTTAGAAAAAACAAGTAATAATTATGTATTTAAAAAATTATATACTCCTTCCATCCCATAACTATGTGGACAAATTTTTATTTTTAGCGTCCCATTAATAAGTTACATTTTTCTAAAATGGTAAAATATATTTACTATTCCTCTCACTCATTCTCTCTCGTGCTTTACTTTTATACTCACAACACCAATCAACCTACTTTTCCTTACCCCATTTTCTCTCTCATACTTCTCTTTTCACACTCACAACAATTACCCAATACTATTCATCCCTTGATTCCCGTGCAAAACTCATTTTGTCCGTATAATTATGGGACGGAGGGAGTATATATTTTTTTTTCAAAACGTGAATTTAAATTGGAAGATAATTTGAATCTATAATCTTATAATATATAATAACTGAAGTGCATAAAGCACTCCAGTTTTCCCGCCCAAATTCACACCGCGTAAAATGACCAGACTGCCCTTATTGATAACAGCCTTTCTGGAGCATATTTTGACCATTAAAGAACACGGTACTTGATTTAATTATTAAGCTGGCAATTGACCATTCTGTTGATGACCTCGAAAAACGGAAAGATGTATTTATTAACAGCAACAATTTTCAAAACCAGTTCATGAACAATCAACTCACACGTTTTTTTTAAGAATAATAAAGTATTAACTGCTTACAAATTACAAAAATGACATAACTAATCAATATTACAATTAATTGAACTACGAGTATTACATAATATTCAGATTTAAATAGAAACTGGACAAAAATTTGAAACTATTCAAAAGATATTAAGAAGATATGTGGTATACGAAAGGTTGCTGTGTCCCTATATAAGTTCCATCTCACCTCATTGAGTCACCATGTCTACTTCAATTTCTCTTCTCAGTGATCTCAATAATGGAAGATTAGATTGGTCTGTGAAGGCTAAAGTTGCACGCAAGACATTCCAGTAAATGCCTCCCACATTTTTGGAATCTGCAGGGTATGATTCTCTTCCCCTTTCATATTTTTATCTCAACAAAAGATCACCCGAGCAATGTCAATTGCAGTTTCTCTCTTCAAAGACCTTCAAAAAGCACGGTCCGACTGGATAGTCAAGGTTTATTTGCAAGAGCTTGCCCATTCTCATTCTTTTCATACTGCTCCTTGCATCTCTTAAGGGTAGTTGTACATTTATGTAACTTTTGCCTTTCAAAAGTAGCATCTTCGAGTGAGGAAACTGTGAGATTTATCCTTTGCAATAACAGAGTATCCAATATATTTTTGATGCGTAATTTACATGTATAAATTACGATTTGAGCAATATTTTTTATGAAATCACCAAAAGTTCAAATAAATGCTGGCATGAATAATTATTTAGCATATAAACTTGAGAATGAAGTGCATCCAAGTGAAAACTTAAAAAAAAAAAAAAAAAAAAAAATAGAATATGTACTACACGGAACAGTACCAAGTCAATTCATATAAAACATCAATCTATCTATCTATTTATCTACTACCACTGTCCCAAAATGATTGAGCAAATTTGTTGTTGATCAAGGGAAAATTTGGTTATTATTTTGAGACAAAGGGAGCAAATTCCCTCATATCCAAGTGTATGAGGTCAAAGGAACTGTGCACATGAAGCAAAAGGAGGTATTATTTTAGTTGACTATATGCAGCTCAAAGGGGACTATCAATTTGGGACGGAGTGAATAATAGAAGTCCAACATAGTATATCATTCCGCCACATTATAAACATTTTCTCATTTTAACTAAAATGATGCAATTCAAAAAGCCATGTCACATAGAATCATTTTCATCAAAGATATCTGATTCTACTTCAAAATCGATTCAAATGTCTGTCTTTTGTTCTTAAACTTTGAAACTCTGAGTAAGAGTGACGTCATTTTTCATTCCTTAGACATAAACATATTAGTTAGTTGAGTTATAATGCCAGCCTCTTGAATGGAAGAAAGACATTCGTTCATATGTTACTGTGTACTCCTACTCAAGAGATCTCATGTAATTATAAGAATTGTTTGGTGGGTCATTAATTTAAACATTTGCATAATTATGGAATGGATTAATTAAAAGTAACACCTCCAAGCTTCTGAGACAAATATAACACTGTACTCTAAAATTCGTAAATGGTTTGTGGCTTGGTACTAAGAAAAGAAAAATTGATCAAATTTGAAATTTAACCAATGATATCTGTTCAGCAAAACTTCGACTTCATATTCTGAAGTCTACCAAGTAAGAAGGATAAATCAATTGATTGCAATTCAAATTCAAATTTCAAAGTTGGTCGAAACTACAAAGCAAGCGAACTTATCTTAAAAAAAAAAACTCAAATTCTAACAGATTAATCAATATACACAACAATTGAAAAACTTTTTTCTTTAATTTCGTTAAATCAAGATGAGATTCTGTTAAATCAAAAATTAGACTGTTGAAGGAAAATGTAAAACAAAACTATTGTTAACATTAGGGCAATGGTCCAGGTGTTTTAACAACTTGATTCTGGTTTTTGAAACAGCAAATAAACCTAGATAAATTAAATTGGTTCAATATTTTTAATCGAATTTCATTAGATTTTTGTACATGCACATATCCATTGACAGAGATTCGAACAAAACTATAGAAGAAAAAAAAACACGATTTAAGTCTTTAAATTGAAACAAATAAGAACTAATTTTCTTTCATGCTTTATTTAGATCTTAGCTTATAGCATGAAATATCTATTATATAAAAAAAGGAAAAAAATTGAGTCGGTTGAAAATTTAAAACTAATTTCATTATATATTTTTTACATGCACATGTTTATAATCAGAGATAAAAACGACATAAATTAAAATCAACGATTTCAGAGTTAAACTTGAAAAATATAACAATCGGTAAAAGAAATTACCCAAATCGAGGACTCCAGATGAAGAGTCCGCTCGGTAAATCGAGATAAAAGCCTTTGTATTGCAACGGAGAATTGAATAGCCGATCTACGTTTGTCGATTGAGGTACTGAGGAATTAATCCTCAGTGAGGATTAAGCAAGGTTTCGACGGAAGAGAGAGGGTGATTTGATAGAGAGAGAATATCGACTTGCAGGGTTAGATTAGGTTTTCTTTTTTATTTTCTCATTATATTTATGTCCTCCTTCTTTTTCTATTTTTCTTTTTTTAATTCTTAATGAGATAAGGGTTGTTCTTAATTTGGGTTAATAGGGCTTCAAATTGGAATAAAAAAGATCTTGGGCTTATTTTTATGGTGGGCCGGATTTTTTTTTATTTTATTTTTTGTAAATATTTGATTAGGTTTTCTTTTCTTATCATTCTATTTATATGCTCCTTTATTTCTATTTTTCTTTTTTTTTTCCTTAAAACAAAATATTAAATTGATTAGTGTTGTTGTTATATTGGGATGATAGGGCTTGGAATTAAAAAAAAAAAAAAAAACATTCTTGGACATATATTTTTTTTGGGAAGTTTTGATAGGCTACTTGATTTGTTTAGTTTAAAAATGCAATGCAACACTTGGAAAGGCTAGTGATCAACTATTAACCCTAAGTAACAAATGATATAATATCATTCCCCCCCCCCACTCCTTTTTTTTTTTTTTTTATGAATTTCATTACAAACGTTTATTGGCCATTTATGCGGCAATATTCAAGAGACATCAAATGTTGTTTACAAAAAAATATTTCAAAATTTGTAATTGTTTTTACTATTAATTATATTATAAATATAATTTTTTTTAATAATTTTTTTGTCAATTTTTTATTGTATAAATTGTTTTTTATAAAATTTTTATCTCGTGCCTTTAAGGCACGGGTGTTACACTAGTTAATATTTAAATTTCAATTCCAATTCCAAAATTTTAATGAAATGAAAAATGAAAATTAAATTGGTTTTTCTCCTTTAGTATGTGAAAATTAATGTTCCATAATTCCAAAAAGAAAAATAAATCGGAAGATATGTGAAAATTAATGTTCCATAAATGCTCTATGCTCCATATTCAATAACTACGATCATATCCCTAGCATGTCAACTCTGGTAGCCACTAAAATACTGCATTTGGTAAAAAAAGGAAAAAAAAAGGAAAAAAAAAGAAGGGAAATTGCACTTCTGCCACGAAGTTCACATCGAGTTGCAATGTAAGACTTAAAGTTCCAACTTTTGCAATTTAATACACTATGTTTACAATGTGTTGCAATCCAAGTCAAAAATGGATGACACATGACAAAATCTAACTAAATGGATGGAAAGTGTAACGAGCGTCTTTTAAAAATGCATTGTCCACCCCTGAAACATTATAGATTTTCCATTTCCATTAATTCGTCAATTATATTTACAATACACTCACAAAAACCATTTTTTTTTCAAAAAATATTAATAACAAGACTCACTAAATAGCATTCAGCTATAATGGTCAACCCCATCCCACAATTCCACCCACCCACTCCCTTCCCCAAACAATGCTGACAACCCAATTTCTTCCCTCTTTAAGAGAGCTCCAACAAATCTCTTTCCATGTGTGTTCTCTTTAACAGCGACAATTAACACCTTTAGCAACCCAATCACTTGCAATCGGGGCCCCAAACCCCATTCAAAGCATTAGTCGACCCATTTTTTGCCACAACCGCTACCTTCTTCTCCGTCTTCTTCAAATCTTTTTTTTTTTCTTCTGTCTTCAGATTTAACAATTTTTTTGACAATGTCATTTGAAGAAACGGTCCAATTTTCGTAAGACAATGCCAATTTCCTTAAATGAGCAGTCCGATTTTGAGCTTTAATTTTCAATTATGCTATTTCATTCAAATTTGTGTATCAGTTATAGGTTTCGGTGGTGGTGGTATGTGATGGTTGGGTGGTGGTGAGTGTGTACTAATTATATAAAACAAAATAAATGATAAAAATTAAAAATTAAATAGTTTCTTCAAAAAAAATAATATTTTAATAGCATTATGTAATTATACACTATTTATTGGAATGAATTTATCAGTGTTGGTGCTGTGGTGGGGAATGTTGGAGGAGGTTGAGAGGTACTGGGCGGTATGGAAGAGTTTACAGGGGAAGGGGGTGGTGGTTTGGTGTTTTTATAATCTTGTTATTAATATTTTTTGGAAAAAAAAAATTGTTTTTGTGAGTGTGTTGTAAATATAATTGACGAATTAATGGAAATGGAAAATCTATAATGTTTCAGGTGTGGACAATGCATTTTTAAAATACGCTCGTTACACTTTCCATCCATTTAGTTAGATTTGATCATGTGTCATCCATTTTTGACTTGGATTGCAACACATGGTAAACATAGTGTACTAAATTGCAAAAGTTGGAACTTTAAGTCCTACATTACAACTTGATGTGAACTTCGTGGCAGTAAAGTGCAATTTCCCCAACAACAAAAAAAAACAACTTTCTGATTTCTCTCTTCTCTCTCTTCTCCACTTTCTCATCGTCTTTTCAATCTTTCATCTTGATAATCTTTCCTTTTTCAATTTGATTAGTTCCTACAATTCTAAATTTTACATTTATTAATTGTCAATTTATCAATTAATAAATGTGAAATTTGAAATTTAATTTTCAATTCCGTTTTTTTTTTCAGATTTAGTTTTTAATTAAGATTGAATAAGTTGTTGTATGTTGTTCATTTGTTTCTCTCCATCAGTTGAGAGCCCTTTGATTTCTCTCCTTGTTAAGAACCTCTTAATTTCTCTCCTAGTTGAGAGCCTTTGCTTTGTATTAGATTTTGCATTGATCTTCATGGATTTTTTTAATGGAAATATTCATGGTTTCAATTTGGTTTGTTAAGTCCAAAGATAATGTTAGGGATGTTTTTTGGAGGCCATTGTCCGTTTTTGTAAGTGCAAAAATGCAAAAAGGCTTAGATTTCAGATCTTGCGTCTACTCAACTTTTGATCGGGATGTTTGGTTGGCATTTTTGTGCCAATTCAAAGACTCTATTTATTCAGAGTTTCAAAATTAAATCTTACTGGGTAGCAGTTTGTTTAAATGTCAATAGCAGGCAGTGGCCAAGTTTTACTTGGTGGAGCGTTTGGGTGTCTCAGGGTCGTGTTCAGATTGGGCGTTGATGTAAGACTGGGATCATCAGCGTTCTTCATGTCCATACAATCTTTAAAGATGTAGCATATCACTTTTCAAGAGATTTTTTACAAGTTTGTAATATATGTGTTTGGGTAGAGTCTCCGATCGATGTGGAGTGCCTAATTAACCTTATCTATGAGTAAATTATATGGTCTCTTGCTTAAAAAAAAAAAAAAAAAAAAAAAAAAAAAAAAAAAAAAACTCTGGTAGCTACTAGCATCATTTTTTTTTTTTTTTTACGATGATGTCCATGTAGGGGTGGCAAAATGGGTGTCCCGGTTACCATTGGATAAAACCCATATTTATCCATTAACTAACGGATAAAATTGGGTATTATCCATTAGTACCCATTAATGGTAATGGGTATTAATGGATAATAACCAATTTTATCCGTTAGTTAATGGATAATACCCGGACAATCCATTGTAAATTTGAGATTAAACGCAAAGAATGCTAAAAGACTTGAAAGTAGTTGCTCAGTCATGGTCTTATTTAAGCTGTTTCACGTTTTGTTTCTAGAGATTTGATACTATCTCATTATCTTTTTAAATCATATTTGACTGATTTTCGTTAAATATTTAATGAGATTAATTTTTATTTTTTTTATTTCAAATGTACAAGCTGTCCTCATTCCTGTTTCAACTTTTTATTAAATATCCTCACTCCATTGACAAAATTGTTAAGTATTTATCTTTTTAAATCATATTTGACTAATTTTCGTTAAATATTTAACGATTTCAGTTTTTTTAAAAATTTCAAACGTACAAGCTGTCCTCATTCCGGTTTCAATTTTTTATTAAATATCCTCACTCCATTGACAAAATTGTTAAATATTTATCTTTTTAAATCATATTTGACTGATTTTCGTTAAATATTTAACGAGATCAGTTTTTTTTTTTTTATTTCAAATGTACAAGCAGTCCACATTCCGGTTTCAACTTTTTATTAAATATCCTCACTCCATTGACAAAATTGTTAAATAATTATCTTTTTAAATCATATTTGACTGATTTTCGTTAAATATTTAACGAAATCAGTTTTTTGTCACCGTTTTTTTTTTTTTTTTTTTTTTTATTATTATTTTCTGAATCCCAAAATGAAATCGTGTGGGGATTGGTGGCTGAGATGGCGGTTGTGGGGGTGGACGGTGGAAACAAGGAGGAAGAAAGTATAACAGTATCATGAGCAGTGTTAGAGATTTTGGGTAAATCCATAGCAACCCGGTTAAAAATCCATATTGTCCAAATTCATTGATGGTTGTTATAGGTCTTTATCCATATGAACCAATAATTCTAATAGATACCAAATGGATAACCCAATAAATCATTTATTAATGGTTAATGGATGGGTTATTGGATATGGATCAAAAATTGCCACCCTTATGTCTATATCAGAAAGAGGCGAAAAGAGGGATCGAACCCTAACCCTCATCAAAGGTGAAGCTTGACTTTACCACTAGTTAGTTATTTGGGGATGTAGCCATTGGCATCGTTATTAACGGCATTTCTTCCCTAAAACACAAACGACACGTCTAATCCTCTAATTTTCGTAAATTCTTCAAATTGAAGGGGTCAATATTGGAGGGCCACACAATTTGGACCTTATAAATATTCCGTCTCTATTACGCCTGTCCATAATTTGACTGGTAAAAATAAAAGAGAGAGAAGAGGTTAACCGCACGCCCAACACAACACACTCTTCTCTCTCCGTAAGCCACCGGCCAAGATTCCTCCCTTTTTTTTTTTTTTTTGTTTTTGTTTAATAACTTTTTTTTTCCTGAAAAATTAAGCATCTGCATATACTGATCTTCTTTTTTGGAAAATTCGTACAGCGAGTAGCGAGATTTCTGGGATTTTTTGTATGATTTTATTTTCATTTAATCTTAATTATAATGGTGATTTTATTTTATTTTTTGTTTGAATTAGTCGGGAATAATGGCGTCAGATCCGAAGATTCATTTGTTCGAGGAAGTTGCTCAGCATAACAAAACCAAAGATTGCTGGTTGATCATCGAAGGAAAGGTTAGATCTACGTTTACTTGACTTAGATTTTGACTTTAATCACTAACTTTGACTGTCCGATTCTGATTTCTAGGTTTCATCATTTCCTACAATCATTGATTTGTTTTTATCATTATTGGTAATGGTGAATTGTATGCATGATGTCCTACTTTGACTAATTTATGTTGTTGATATCTGAATCTATGGATTTTGATGTGTTCATGAAGGAATTTTGTTTTTTTTGATAGATTTAATCATGGAATTTCATTTTTTTAGGGGTTTAAGAGTTGCATTTGTAAAGGTTTGAGGATTTGTGTTGTAAGTAATGTTATATTTGTGATGCATGAAGATCCAATCACCTAGAAGTGTGTTTTTAGTCTAAGTTTTGTTTCTGTGGGTATGAGGAATTTCTCCGTGTAGTTCATTTCAGTTCTCGGTTCCTTTTGTCAACATAAGCTTCTCATTGTGTGTTTTCACGCACTCGTAAGATGCTTGTTAGTAGTTTTAAATTACAGTTATGGGTCAGGACGGATTATAGTTGGGATGGAGTGATTTGGAAATTAGGGATTAGAGTAGGAGCAGGGTTGGGAAAGATATAATCCATCCCAAGTGCGACCCCTTGCCATCCCTACATTATCAGTGAGAGTGCAAATAAGGAAATAGTAGTTCAGATTTGTGAATTTAGTATAACAGAAATTTGAACGTGAACATTCATTTTGCAATACGATGAGCAAGACTTTTTGTGGTACATTTCCAGTTTTATTCAATCAGTTTTACTTCAGTGAAAGCGAAGGCCATGTATGTTTGAAGGCTATAGGTGCCAGAGGCAGAGTGATCATACTCTTCCTTCGTAGTGATGCATTACTCCCTGCCAAAATATTTCTCCATTTTTCCTTTGTTGATATAAAATGAGTGTTATTAAACTAATACCCCCTCTGTCCCAAAATGAATGTTTGTTTTTGTTTTTTATCAAAGAAAAAATATGAAGATTCATTTTTGGAACCGGGGGGGGGGGGGGGGAGAGGTATTAACTTTGTGTGATGAAAACAAAAATTACTCCCTCCGTCCCAAAATGATTTTCACGTTTGACTATTCAAACATTTTAAGGATATGAACACTTGCTTCAATAGACATGTTGTGTTTATGCACATTTAAGCCTAAATTGTAGAAATAGGAAAAGTTTTTGGGACAATGAGAAATGGCAAATGAGAAGATCATTTTGGGACGGAGGGAGTATTTGCATTTGAATGCAAGTCCTTCGTTTACACCTCTTATCTAATCCCTTTATGTATATCCTGTGGCCTACACAATTACTATCCGAAGAATCATTGTTATTATGCTATTGCTTCCACTGATGCTCCATATTATTGGCTCTGATTGCCATTGCCCCCTTGATTCGGTAGACACTATAGATGCATATAGATTTCCATTCTGGGGGTGCTATTGCTATTGATTAGAATTTTCTGATGGCACACCTTCTTAATGACTAGTATTGTTGACATCTATCATTACTTTTCTGTTTTACGTCGTTTGGTTACTGATAAATGCCATCTTCTGTTACTGTACAGGTGTATGATGTAACTCCATTCATGGAAGATCACCCTGGAGGTGACGAAGTTCTTTTATCAGCAACTGGTAAATCCATCCTGCCTTAATTTATGTGAATTAAATTATGAGAATGAATATAATCACTTCCGAGAGACTGACTTGTGGTATCTTATTATCTTCTACCCTTAATTTTTTATTTTATTTTTTTTTTTTTTTGCAGGGAAAGACGCAACCAATGATTTTGAAGATGTGGGCCACAGTGATAATGCTAGGGAAATTATGGAAAAGTATTACATTGGTGAGATAGACAAATCAACAGTACCGTTGAAGCGTACTTACGTTCCACCCCAGCAAAACGCTTACAACCCCGACAAGACTCCGGAGTTTGTGATTAAGATTTTGCAGTTTGTCGTGCCCCTTCTCATCTTGGGCTTGGCTTTCGCAGTCCGTTACTACACCAAAGAAAAGTAGAGTGCTGACTAGAAGAAGTTGCATTTCTTATGTTTAGGTGTATGTCTCTCTGTATGTCATCGTGTGGAGTAGTTAAAATAAGGGTTGTCCTTTCTTTTATCTTATGGTGTCTCTCTCATGATAAAACTTTGTTTGTGGTTGTGGTGATAGTTTTTGCCGGAAAGTTTTCTGGTAATATTTTTGCTGGACTAGAACATGATTTTGTTTCGATCTGTTGGATGGTGAATTAGAATTATCTACATTTCTTTTACAGAGTTGTAGTCTCTCTCTCTCTCTCTCTCTCTCTCTCACACACACACACACCTAGAAGTCCCGTATTTTTTTTTTGTGTCTAACCGAATGAGTGAATTTATATTGACTGGGGTTATCACCAAGACAATATAGAAATTTAAGCTATTACTGCCTATTACAACAGAAGGGCCTGGAGAATGAGCGCTTGGTTGGAGCCACTGATTGTTGCTGCCGCTTAGCATTCGACCACATATGGCTGTCAAGGAAGTGTTAGAAGTAGTCATGTCCGTCCCGGACATCTGCAAGGTCCACCCGGGGTCGATTGCTGCTGTGGCTGACCTCGGTCAGCATTCGACCACATGGAGGTGTTTGTAAGTGCGTGAATGAGATTTATTTTGTACTTTTGGGAGCCACATAAAACTAAATTAATATGTCTTCTTTCGGGATCCATTTCATGTCAACTCTAAATCTTGACCGTTAGCCAATAGGGATGTGGTCAAATTTTGGCCGTGGTTGCAGCGGGCAGCAAGAGCTAATGAAGGCTGGCCGGGCCGCACAATATAGAGAAAGGGAGATTTGGCGAGATCTATCCCAGCCTGCTGATGACGCCCTAGATTTCTGGGGTCATGGAGACTAGATCTCCGGTTTGCTGTCTCTTGATCCTGATCACAACACAGACAAGAACACCGTTAAAACCAGAGCCGGGGTTTGAATCCGGCTTAGGCCCTCGCGGGTGAGAGTAAGGTCTCTGAGGAAAACCTAAGAAGAAGATCAATGAGGATCTTGTGTGTGTGAGTTGGATAGAGCACGTACCTTCTCATGGGAGCGAAAAGGTGTATATATATGACCAAGGGAAAGAAACCTGCACAAGGTACTAACCACCCTGGTACTAGGGGGACATGTGGCGAATCCCCAGTGGACCGGTCAGGAGAGTGGCTGGGAAGGTGGCGTGTCTGTCAGGGAAGTATGGTTCCATCACCAACCGTTATGGTATGTCAGGTACGGATAGGTGACGTCTCGTGTACGTTTGTGCCAGCTGGGTACTGCGGGCTCCTTAGGAAAGCGGGAGGCAGAGTCATCTCAGGCATATATCTCAGGGAGATCGGTCCCCTCGGGCTTACTTTCCCGCGTTCCTCGCCGGTTCGGCCCCAAGAGTTCAGGTCCGGTTTGGGCGTGGTAGGTCGCATCGATTTGGACCGCAGAACATCCGGTCTAGAAGGCTCAGTCTCATCAGTGGCCCCTAACTCCGAGGGTTAGCTCATTCATGTGCGGCGCGAGGAGTTATACTTCCTAGGCTCGATTCGGGCAAATCGCAATAAATGCGGGCACGGATTGCAATGGGACGGGAGTCTTAGAATAGTGGTTGACGAAAGGACAGGTGGGCCCCTTGTGTCAGGCTAGTGGCGTAGCCGTCTGCCTTTTGACATGACCAGGAACACGTTCATTAAATGCGAACCGTCATCGGTATTCGAAAAAGCAATTCCCGCCTCTTCACTTTTCGGGTTTCGATCGGGTTACCAGATATTTCGGGTCGATCCGACCCATTTCCGGCGCTATAAATATCACGGATGCTGAATCATTCCAAATTTTCGCAACTCCCGTCTCTCTACCTTCCAGTTCCAACGAAGACTTTGCTTATCCGGATTCCTGATTTTGAAGATCTCGTTCTCGTTCATTACTTCTAATTTACAGGTATTGTTCTGAACTTCACTTTTTCTTCTTTGTTTCGCATCGTCGTCTTGATTTCTGCCATTCTTTTCGTCGCCGTTTTCGAGCGCGAACCCTAAAAACTGGCTCCTGTCGAGCTCACGGATTTATACGAGATTTGTGTGACTTCTCGTAACCTTGTGTCTTCGAGTCCGGATTCTGGCTCCTAATTTCTGAAAATTTGTTGAAATATTGTTGTAGCCATGGAAGGGCTGGATTTAGGGCGTAACCTCCGTCCTGACCTGTTTGGTTGTTGCCGGAGGACCGGTGGGGTATACAGGTTCCTGTTGAATGCCTGGAAACGGTTGTCTTTGAATGAGTTCATTGCCATAGGTTTAGCATATAGCTGGGAACCCTGGGACTTGCCCCTGTTGTGGGAAACAGGTCCCTCCGTCCATTATGATTCCACAAGGATGAGGGTGTTGGGGGGAGAGGAACACTTGGGCACTTTTGTCATGGCTGTTTTAACTCGATTCCCCGATAATGTAGATATGGCTGGAAACGCTAGAAGGTTGGTAAGGTCGTGCGGGGAGCGTGTAGCCTCAAGTGGCCCTGATTCTCACAGTTGGATGGACGCTCCTTTTAATGACGATGAGGACGAACAGGCACGATCTCCGGGCTTGGCCGCTGGTGTTATTGAGGTCACGAGCAGTGCGGAAGCGTCCGATCAAGAAATGAGGGTTGATGGTGAACCCGCTCTTGAGGTTGAGGTTGGAGCGATCGTGGCTCACGGGCTAGTTGATGAGTCTGAGTCATCTGAGACACCCTCTGACCCCCGGGGGGATTTAGAGAGAATGGCCCCAGATACCGCGCGTATGGTCAAACGCGTCCGCTCCCCTGTTCAAATTTTGGCTTCCTTCCCCGAGGGGCTTGACGATAGGGTTGTGAGTCAGGCTGGAGCCTCCAGTTCTGGAGCGGGCATTGTGGAAGAGCAGGACTCCGATGATAAGTTTCTAACTGTGTATCATATCGATCGCAAAATCTATCTCGTCGGCGGTCTTGATGATTATACCTCTCCTTCAGGAAGCAATTTGACCGGTCCTGCCCGCGTCCGGGCAGATAATATCGCTTGTGTGTTTTATCCCGTTCAATTTGAGAATGGCCTCCGGCTTCCCTTGGACCCGTTCATTTGCGAGTTCCTGGAGTTTTCCAAGTGCCTCCCAATGGACTTGACTCCCAATGCTATTCGCTATCTGATGTCTTTTATTGTCGTAAGTAGGGTACTGGGCTACGAACCCTCTTTGTCTGCCTTGTACGTTTTCTTCACCCATCAGGTCACCGCGAGCAGTTTGAGCTTGAAAATGAAACCCAGGTCGAAAAAGATCTTTTCTGCGGCTGCTAACAAATTCGATCAGTGGCAGAGATATCCTCTGGTGATTCAGAATCGACTCGGGTGGCCCTTTTCTAAGCCTGATAATACTTCCCCGGTGTCAATATCTTCCAAGGATTATCCTAGCTCAGATGGGGGTATCGAGATTGCGTCCGCCATGCAGGATTATCTCGCCCGGCATACAAAATCAGTTACTTTAGAGGACCAGACCGTGGCCGAGGTTGAACAAGTTTTCGATGTTCAAGCCATTATCAACAATGAGAGTCTTTTGGCTTATGCCGGGGTGGCCCCATACCGAAATCCTGATTTTGAGAGCAGGGCTAACATGGCTCCTATGTGGCGGGATCCTTGTTGGAAGGTTTACCAGGATTTTGCCTTTGCCCATGAGTTCCCTGCTTGCCGATTGGGGGAACAATGCCCGGATCCGGGCTTGACCGGTCTTTTTCATACTTAATTAACTGAAATTTCTTACTTGTTAGTTTACTCGATCATATCTGACTGATTGTTGCTTTTGCCCGCAGATCCCACTGATACCATGCCTCCCAAGAATATCAACGCTTTGAAAATGGCCGCGAAGCAGCGGGAGGCTGAGGCGAAACAGCAGAGGCAGGCCGAAATGCAAAAGGCCGAGGCCCCAGGGAGGAAACTGCCGATCACGGACCTTTTGGATAAGTCTAAAAAGGTTGTTGCAGTTGTCCCGACGACGGGTGAGCTTCCTCTACGGCCCCGCGGGAGCGGACGGGGAAAATATTTGGCGGGCTCGGGGTCTCCCACTCTCTCGCACGACGCAGGCAGGACAGTGCCCGAGGCTCCGAAGAAAAGGGGTCCGAGTCCGATCGCCAACCCTTTGCCTTCAAAAAATAAACAACCCCGTCTGGAGTCTCCTTCCCGCGGTTTTACTGTATCTTCCCCCGCCAAAGGGACTTTATGCTCGGAGCGCTTCCCCGTAGAGTTAATTGAAGATAAGGACCGGGCTAAGGAGTTCGGGAAGAAGGTAGCTGAGGCCCCTGAGGTATATGGGGTTGATCTCCATAGCCGCCGCGGCTTCAATTCTTATGTGAGCGATGGGCTCCTGCACCGTACGAACTTTCCGGACTATCAACAGAAGGTGCTGTCCAAGACCAACTTTCTAACCGCCCTGGGTCATGCGGGATTGGCTATGGCTGAGGTTAGTGTTTCATTTTCCTTGTTTAACCCGACGTGCTCTTTCTTTTTATATATCGATCCTCTGGCCTTCTGACCCCTCATCCCGCTTTTAATATAATCTTCACTTGCTCTTTTATTAAAACAGGTTAGCAATGACCTGCTATATATGCGGTCTCAGTATGAAGCTGAAGTTGCTTTGACCGCAGTGAGGGGGAAGAAATTGGCGGAGGCGAAGGATGAGATTGCCCGCTTGTCCAAGGTCTTGGAGGGCTCGGGAGAGGAGCTTAAAAATAAAGATGCCGAGTTGATGACTGCGGTCAAGGAGAACTCTAAATTGAGCAACGATCTCGACGCAGCTCGCGAGGCCAAAGACCGAGTTGAGGCTGAAAAAGCAACTGTTGAGTCTGAGAAGCAACGACTTGAAGCTCGCCTGGCCGAGGCTGACAAGCGGTTGGAGGAGGAGAGGGAGAAGAACATGAGCTTATCTGAAAAAGTTGATGAGCTAGATGGCAAGGTTTTGGATGCCATGCGGTTTGAGAAAGACCGGGAGCTCGTTCTGAAAGAAGAGCGAGGGAAAGCCGTGGCCGAGTTTGAGGCGTCCGATGCTTATAGAGAGGAGGTGGAGGAAGCAGGCATAGAGCAATATAACTCAGCTCTCCATACAGTAGGTCGTAATCTGGCAGCTACGGGCAAATACAGTGCGCAAGAGATTGCGATTCTTTGCTCCATTACGGCCTCAGACCCTCAATGCTTTTCTGGCCATGCTCTAGTGCCTTTTACTACGGACCAACTCTCCGAGCTTCCCGAGTCTGTCAGATCAACTCTCCCTCTCGTCGCTCCGGTCACTGTCCAAGATCTTCTTTCCACTATTGATGGAATCAGATATTCTGCCGAGGGAACCTTGCCTCTGGTCGCAGCTTTGGAGAAAACTTTTGGCCCCGGCGGCCCGTACATCGATGGTATGGTTCTTCCTTACTCTCCTTATGGCTCCGCACTTGCTGATACTTCTCAGGATCAGTCTGGATCTGTACCTGACATTGATGCCTCTGCCTCTGTTCCAGAGATGGAGGATGCTCCTCCCCCGGCCTCTTGAAGATCAGACCGGGTTGCACCCTGGGGATTTTTGTAATAGTGTAGGTCCGGACATTTTCGAACAAGTAATTTTTTGGTTTGTATAAGTATATTTGTTTCCAGCTTTGTCATTGATTTCCTCTCTTGCGTGTTCTTTTGCTATCGCTCTTTTGATTACATAGCTTAGAAGGTTTGCTCTTGTATGAACTATCTTTGTTTCCATGCACGCGATCTAGCTCGAGGGCGTATGGCCGCGCCTTCTCCCACTTTAGTCTAGCTCGAGGGCGTATGACATGGGCCCTGCGGTCTAGCTCGAGGGCGTATGACCGCGCATCTTGGGTTTAGGAATATTTCATAAAAAAAATATTTTTACCAAGGAATTTGTTCTCCCATTTTGTCTAGCTCAAGGGCGTAAGACATGGGCCCTGCGGTCTAGCTCGAGGGCGTATGACCGCGCATCTTGGGTTTAGGAATATTTCATAAGAAAATATTTTTACCTAGGAATTTGTTCTCCCATTTTGTCTAGCTCAAGGGCGTAAGACATGGGCCCTGCGGTCTAGCTCGAGGGCGTATGACCGCGCATCTTGGGTTTAGGAATATTTCATAAGAAAATATTTTTACCAAGGAATTTGTTCTCCCATTTTGTCTAGCTCAAGGGCGTAAGACATGGGCCCTGCGGTCTAGCTCGAGGGCGTATGACCGCGCATCTTGGGTTTAGGAATATTTCATAAGAAAATATTTTTACCAAGGAATTTGTTCTCCCATTTTGTCTAGCTCAAGGGCGTAAGACATGGGCCCTGCGGTCTAGCTCGAGGGCGTATGACCGCGCATCGTTCGTAGACTTGCAAACGGCATCCGCATCGCGGGCGTGCGGTCTAGCTCGAGAGCACATGACCGCGCTTAGAGAACGAACATACTTGAGTAATTTCAGAGAAACGATAGCAGTATTATTTTACTTACTCGAATAGATTACAATGCCATTTCGTTTACAATACATACAATGCCATTTCGTTTACAATACATGAGTAATTCCCCAATTTCTAACTGCTATTGATTGCAAAAAGATTTCAAGGTCTACAATTCTGTCTTCTAAGGGTAATATTTCTTCAGATGATCACTATGCCAGGCGTTTTTCAAGTCTTTTCCTTCTACTGTTAAAAGCCTGTAGGTTCCCTCTTTGATCACGCGGGCAATCTGATAAGGGCCTTCCCAGTTGGGCGAAAGCTTGTTGAATCCGCGCTGCCTCCCTGTAACTTCAAATTTCCTCAGAACCCAGTCTCCCACGGCAAACGATCTCTTGTTCACCCTTTTGTCATGGTGAACTTTGGCCTTCTGCTTGTAATTGATCATCTTCGCTCGTGCTTCCAACCGTTTTTCTTCGGTAAAGTCTAAGTCTTTTCTGCGGGCTCCCTCATTCTCTGTTTCATTAAATTGGGCGACCCTATAGGTGGGCAAGGCTACTTCCACAGGTGCGACCGCCTCCGATCCATATGTCAGGGAAAAAGGGGTTTCTCCCGTTGAGTTCCTTGTCGTGGTTCGGACAACCCATAGAGCAGTACTGAGCTCTTCCATCCAGCGACCACTCCTTCCCTTCAAACTTTTGTGCAAAGAGGTCATGAGCAACTTGTTCGCGGCCTCAGCCTGTCCATTTCCCTGCGGTCTTGCGACTGAGGATTGTCGATGTTCCACGTTGAGTCTCTTGCACTCCGCCGTAAACTTGCTTTGAAATTGGGGTCCGTGATCGGAGACAATAGCACGCGGTAGACCAAACCGACAGAATATGTGATCGTTGATGAATTTGATAATACTTGCTTCCGTAGTACTAGTCAGCGCTTTTGCCTCAACCCATTTTGTGAAATAATCCACTGCAATCACTACCATTTGCGCTCCCCCGGGCGCTTTGGGATAAGGCCCAATCAAATCAATCCCCCACATATCAAATGGCCAAGTTGGGACTACCAAACTCTGCTCGGTGGACGGCTGCCTTGGTATGTTGGCGAACCTCTGGCAGATCACATTTGCGGACGTAGTCCTCTGCATCTCTTTTCATTGTTGGCCAATAATACCCGAGGAATCTGATTTTATCGGATAGTGTCCGGGCTCCGGGATGCCCTCCACACACGCCTTCGTGAACTTCGTATAACAAGTTGGTGACTGTTTCGGACTTGACACACCTCAGCAGCGGTTTGGTGAAGGATCTCCGATAGAGCACGCCATCAATGATCGTGTATCTAGCGGCCTGTTTCATCAAGACTCTTGCCCGGTCATGGTCGTTGGGGAGGGTTTGCTGCTCGATATACTCCCTGATCTCGTCAACCCAATCTTTTTCCGACTCTCCAATTTGGTGGATCTCTATCCTGTCAATGGCTGGGCGCTCCGTGAACTCTATCCAGCAGTCCACACTAAGCTTGGCAATGTCTTCGTTTGTGATCCTGGAAAGCAAGTCCGCCTCGGAATTCTCAGCCCGGTTAACTTGGTTCAGCTCATGGTACTCGAATTCCTTTAACAAGTTTGTCGCGAGCTCCTTGTATTTGACCAACACCGGGTGATTTGTTTCGTATTCCCCTTTCACCTGGTTTATCACTAGTTGTGAGTCGCTTTTCACGACCAGCTTCGATACTTTCATGTCCCGGGCTAATTCCAAGCCCGCTATCAATGCCTCGTACTCGGCCTGATTGTTTGAGACCGCGAACTTAAATCTCAAGGCTCGCTTGAATTTTTGACCCTCTGGGGCGGTCAAGAGTATTCCGGCGCCGCTGACAGTCTTTCCCGCGGATCCATCCACACTTAACGACCAGCAATTTTCCGGTCTCTCCCCAGCAAATATTGCCTTCTTGCTTCTCTTTTTCTTTGTCTTTGCGGGTTGGGTTTTGTCCGGTTCACTCTCCTTTGCTTCGAATGTGGTTTCTGCCACAAAGTCCGCCAGTGCCTGTGCCTTGATGGTCTTCCGCGGGGAGTAGGTAATCTGGAATTCAGTCAGCTCTATAGACCACGATAGCATTCTCCCCGAGGATTCGGGCTTGTGGAGTATCTTCTTCAGCGGGGTGTCTGAATAAACCGTGATTGGGTGGGCGATGAAGTATGCCCGCAGCTTCCGAGCGGCCACGAGCAAGGCGAAGGCTAGTTTTTCAATGTTCAGATAGCGGCCTTCCACAGCAGATAGTGCCTTGGAGACATAATACACGGGTTTCTGAAGGTTGCCCTCTTCCCTTACCAATACTACGGCCACTGCGTGATCTGTTGCGGCCAAGAAAACATAGAGTTCCGCCCCAAACACTGGGCTGCTCAACAGCGGCGGCTTTCCCAGGTAAGCTTTTATTTGCTCAAAAGCATTCTGGCAGTCCTCGTTCCACTCAAAGCCCTTCTCTCCTCCTCCTTTTAAAGTTTTGAAGAAGGGCATGCACTTTTCGGCTGACTTGGCAATGAATCTTCCCAAAGCTGTAATACGGCCATTAAGCTTCTGCACCTCCTTAACGCATCTGGGGGGCTGCATGCTTATCAATGCCACGATTTTCTCGGGGTTTGCTTCGATCCCTCTTTGGTTCACCATGAAACCCAAAAATTTTCCTGCCTTTACTCCGAAAGCGCACTTGGAGGGATTAAGCTTCATGTTATTTTTCCGGAGGTTGGTGAAGGTTTCTGTCACATCAATGTCGTGAGAGGTCTCATTGGTCTTGATAACCATATCGTCGATGTAAGCCTCCAGGTTCCGGCCTAATTGATCGTCAAAGACGATTCCTACCATCCTTTGATACGTACCGCCCGCATTCTTGAGGCCAAACGGCATGTTGTTAAACGTGTAGGTTTTGCCCGCGGCATAGAAAGCGCATGACGGGACGTCATCCTCCTTCATTTTGATTTGATGGTAGCCCGAGTACGCATCTATAAAGCTCAACACCCTATGCCCAGCAATAGAGTCCACTAATTGATCGATCCGGGGAAGAGGGTAACAATCCTTAGGGCAGGCCTTGTTCAAATCCGTGAAATCCACGCACATCCTCCACTTTCCATTTGCTTTGGTTACCATGACGACGTTGGCTAACCACCTCGGATATTTGATCGGGCTTATGATTCCTGCTTTCAGCAGCTTATCTACCTCGATTTTGATCGCCGCTTTCTTCTCCGGTGAAAAGTATCTTTCTTTCTGGAGGACCCGGGTAAATGTGGGATCGACATTCAGTTCATGCTCGATGACCTCTCTACTTATCCCCTTCATATCTTCGACGGTCCAGGCAAATACATCCAAGCTTTTTCGCAGCAGCTCGATCAGAATCTTCCTTTCTTCTGCGGGGATTTCCAGCCCGACCTTGACCGCTTGTTCGGGGTAAGCGGGATTTATGATTACATCCTCCAGAGCATCGTTGGGGCGGATGTCCCTTATTTCTCTGTCGTGCAGCGAATCAATCACGATGTCTATGTGCTCGGTCTCTGCGGTAATACGACGGGCTCTCCTACTCCGCTTAAATTCTGCCCGTGTTGAGTGGAATGACAAAGTTCCAATCATGGCCGCGTCCTCAGTCCCGTTGCTGTTGGTTTTGACCTTTTTGCCTCCCTCGGGCTCACCAATCTTTTCCCCATCGCGCTCTCCCTTCTTTTCTTCTCTATTATTTTGAGGAAAAGCTCGGGCTTGTTTTCGATGCATGCTATCCCTGCGGGGGTGCTGAACTTGATCTTCTGGTGAGGGATTGATGCAACGATTCCAAGGGCAGCCTGAGCGGTCACTCCCAAGATTGCGTTGTATTGGGATTTCAGATCGATCACCATGAACGTGACACGGGCTGTTTTCTCGAACGGCCTCTCTCCAATGGTCACTTCGAAGTCAATGGTCCCTTTTGCGTAGACCGTATGATTCGTGAACCCTTCCAACAAGCCCGCATATGGGGTTAAATGCGCCTCGGACATCCCCATTTCTTCTAAACAATGGAAGTAAAGTATGTCCCGTGAAGCCCCGGTATCAATGAGGACCCTCCCAATATCCGCTCTACCAATAGCCATCTTGATTGTCAAAGGCTGTGTTGAATGGAAGAGGGTGGAGGCCAGCTCGCTCCTCTTGAACCCGACCATTTCCTCTTGCTCGGGTGGGTAGGCAGGTATCAGGAACACCTTTTCCAATTTCTTGATCTGAATAGAGAGCTGGGTGTTGCTCGGGGCTTCTTCCCCGATATACTGGATGTCATAGCGTTTTTCCCCGTCGGCATCGTTATCCCTAACATATTGGACATGTCCCCGTGGGGCTTCTCCTTTATTGCTGGGTCCCTCGATCCATTTTTTCAATTCTCCGGCCTCGACTTTCTGTTGTATTATCTTTTTCATCTGAAAATACTCATCCGTGTTTTGCCCGTGGCTTTCATGGTAGCCGCACCACTTCTTTTTGTTCGCCTCATAAGGCTTTCTTTCTAGGGGTGGGGGAGGAGGCAGGGCTTCTGCCCGCAGAATCTCAGTCCTTGGGGCTATCAAATGAGTGAAGGTGTAGTCAGTTCTTTTGAAATTAGTCGTGCCCCTCGGTCTGCCTCTATTTCGGCCGCCACTACCCCCCGAATAGCCTGCGTGGTACCTTGAGTCATGAGCGGGCTCGAGCCTATCCCTTATGCTCCTGCGGGCATCATCCATGAATGAGGGCTCTACCCCGGCCATGGCAATGGCTCGATTGTACATTTCCTCCTTTCCCTCGGGCTTTCGACAAGCGAACTCTTGCCTCAAGGTATAGGATGTTAATCTTCCCAAGAAGCACAGCTCGATGTCATTCCTTGTTAGGTCCACGATTTGTTCGGTCATTTTTCGAAACCGAGTAATGTACGCTTTCGTACTTTCCCCGGGATATTGTTTCACACCCCATAGGTCCGATTTCGGTCTTGCGACTTCCCCAGCGCCCGCGAACGAATTCAGGAACGACGTCCGCAGTTGCTCGTAGCTGCAAATGGAGCGGGGTTTATGGGCCAACAACCATCCCAGCGCCTTCCCTTTGAAGGTGGATGCTAGAGCTTTGCATTTTACGGCCTCATCTGTTGAGAATAGAGCCATCTGCCCTTCAAACCGCCCAACATGGCTTTTTGAGTTAGACGAGCCGTCATAAGCGTCTAGCGTGGGGACTTTTCCTCGCTGGATTGGTGAATCAGCTATTAAGGAGGCAAAAGCATCTATGGGTCCAATGCACTTTGCCACGCTTTGCTTAGACTCCCATAGGTCCCTGATCATTCCCTGGACCTTGTAGTCAGTCTCTCCCCCGGTTTTCACCTTTTTCGCCGTCCCCGCAAATTGCTCTCCGGTTCTAACAGTTGCTTTTCCCTTGTAGTGGCCTTTGGACTTTCTAGGCTGTGACTCTCCTTCTTCACTCATTCTCCCTTCCTCTCCTTCTTCATCGTCGTCCTCCACAACGATCGTTCTCTTCTTCTTTCCCTCCACCCTGCTGGCTCCGATTTTAGAACCATGAGTTTTCGATCTTTCAAGAGGGATTCCCGTGTCAGCCTCTGCATTGAATAGCTCTTCTAGGGCCAGGTTTAACTGAAGCCCTTCCGCTACTAGATTCTGTCTGTCTTTCAGGAGCTGGATTTTCTTTTGAATCTGCTCAGGGGTGAGGGGAGTGACGGGGATTTTCTGTGCCTTGCGTGCTTTTGAAGTTTCGATATGATCTCTCAGATCCGCCTCTCTTCTTGCTTTCTGAGAGGGAGTGCCCGAGCTGCCACTAGGCGCCTTGTCTCCCAATCTGGCAAAGATGGATCCTTGAGGCGCTTGTTTCGAAGGGCTAGCATTTGGGTTCAAGATTTCTTTCCCAGTCATTGCAAATCTTTGGAATGTCGAGGGTCAGCAGGACGGTTGAATGTATTTTTAGAACCGTAAAAACAAAAGAATGGCTTTGAACGGTGGAAACTCAAGATGAGATGACTGAAACTTGAACTGACGACTTGCAATAAAGAGTATTGAGTCAGACTAGACTGGGAATTCGAAAGAACTCAGAAGATTGCGCTAGGAAGATTATCGATCCCGGCAATGGAACCACTGATGACGCCCTAGATTTCTGGGGTCATGGAGACTAGATCTCCGGTTTGCTGTCTCTTGATCCTGATCACAACACAGACAAGAACACCGTTAAGACCAGAGCCGGGGTTTGAATCCGGCTTAGGCCCTCGGGTGTGAGAGTAAGATCTCTGAGGAAAACCTAAGAAGAAGATCAATGAGGATCTTGTGTGTGTGAGTTGGATAGAGCACGTACCTTCTCATGGGAGCGAAAAGGTGTATATATATGACCAAGGGAAAGAAACCTGCACAAGGTACTAACCACCCTGGTACTGGGGGGATACGTGGCGAATCCCCAGTGGACCGGTCAGGAGAGTGGCTGGGAAGGTGGCGTGTCTGTCAGGGAAGTATGGTTCCATCACCAACCGTTATGGTATGTCAGGTACGGATAGGTGACGTCTCGTATACGTTTGTGCCAGCTGGGTACTGCGGGCTCCTCAGGAAAGCGGGAGGCAGAGTCATCTCGGGCATATATCTCAGGGAGATCGGTCCCCTCGGGCTTACTTGCCCGCGTTCCTCGCCGGTTCGGCCCCAAGAGTTCAGGTCCGGTTTGGGCGTGGTAGGTCGCATCGATTTGGACCGCAGAACATCCGGTCTAGAAGGCTCGGTCTCATCACCTGCCAGATCCAATCACTCGTGACAAATAAAATTTTTATCTGCAGAGGCAGGCCAATTACAGTACTAAAAGTCAATTTATAAATTTCTCATCTCATGCATTTTGAACTCAATTAACTATCGACTCATGAGCAATAGCCCCTTGTAACAGTTCAGAAACATGGACCGGCAAATACAACAGTTACCACTCAAAATTACCCAAGTTTTTGAGCAATTTTCATTGCCACTCTTCATCAACTCATGAGTCATTTAAAAAAAAAAAAAAAACTCGAAATAATTACTGTACACCAGTAAAGATCTTCCTTACCAAACGCTGCAACTTCGAATCTGGCTCGAGAAGATTAAGTTATTTATTAACGAAGGACGTTTCAATCTTGTCATGCAAAGTCACCACCAAGTTATGCGCATCATCTAGAAGCTTCCAAACATCGAGTTGCCCAGCCATGCTATTGCACTCCCTAATTATCTCGTCCATGCTACTATACTTTTCTATAATCAATTTCCTCCTCTGCAGAACAGAAGCTGCGATTGCGTAAAGCAAAAGATCTTCCGTCGGTGGGGCCCGCTGTCTTATCCTGCTCCACGCAGACTTACCCGTCCCAGCCCTTATAGCCGTCTGATCTGCCCACATCACCTCCCACAAGCAAATCGTCTGATCGAACGTTAATTCTCTCCTGAAGAGCACTACCACCATCCTGTACACGAAAAAGCAATCCTCTGCCTGGAGTTTTTCCAAGTGTTTATAAAGATGAGAGTCTTTAAATTTAATAATCTTGGCCACCTGATTTAATTGCCTTCTGATACCAACCTCATCTAGCCTGAAATTATGTCGTGCCTTTTTCATAAACCCAACAAAGCACCAAAAAGCCTCGTGATCCTCCGTTACAACTGTAATTATTGGAGAAAGCAAATCACTCATTCCCTGACAATACCCGATTTCGGGATCGTATAATGCATATGCTTCGAGAATCGCGACTAGGCGAGCCGCATGGAAGATCCTGGATGGCTCAAGATGTTCATAATCTTTTAATCCAACGGCCTCAGCTGAACGATGGGCACGCTCCTCTGATACTGCAGCTTGAGTTGGAGAGTGTGGGACCCAGTCTTCATTAGCACGAACTGCATCTAGGCGAATAATACGCTGCCACGTGGAAAAATCTTCTGTTGTACGCATCTGCGATCGGACTACTTCAGCCTCATTTTCCTCCTTGATATCTGAAGAGGGAAAAGTCTGACTAACTTCGGGTTCTTCTGAAGAGTCTGAGTCAGATGACTCGGTATCGGAAATGTTCACATCTGTGACTCGTTTCGAACTGGTATCTCTTTCGAATAATAAATTAGTATAAATATCTGAGTATTCAACGGACGGACTTGTTCCCTCGCTGGAAAGGGATTCCCTGGCACTAACAGCATCTTCTGAGTCAGCAGAATCCATGCCTTGAATGAAAAGGCCGCTGTCCCCATTGCTGCTGGTTCCACCCGATTCATTTAATAGTGTGTGGGTCCCACTTTTGCACTTGAAAAGACGTCGGCTTTGCCTACGTAATTTTTCGTATTCTTTCTGCAACCACAGATAATAGACATCAAATAATCAATACAAACGGACTGTATTAGGTGGTAGGTATGATCCAACATCAATCAAATGAAAAGATGAAAATTTGGCATTTATTACAAAAAAAAAAAAGACTAGTCAAGGGCGATCTTGGCGGGGCGTACCTCCTCTTAGTTCTTAACTTGTCTCGTTCTTCCTTGCAACTGTCCAATTCATAGCTGTTAAAGAAAATCAAAAACCAGTCATCATAAAGGAACCAAGGCATCCATCCAAAATGATAAAAACATACATACTCTAAACAGAAACATAAAATAACGTTAAAAAAAAAAAAAAAAAAAAAAAAAAGATATCCAAATTGCTTTTTCTTCCTCAAATATGAAGTGTGTGCATAGCAGCATAGCACCCAGCCCCACTTAAATGTCTGACTTCCAGACAATGGATGTCCAAATTAGATTCTCATAATCATATTTTCAGTTTAACAGTAACATGGGTATGGCTTCATATTGTGTTAGTTTGGTACTTTGGTTGCTGATCGATCCAGTGGCAATAGGATACTAGATGTGTAAGATTCTTTCAAACAGGTTTCAAGGAGCTTTCATTGATAGATTTGATTAGAGAGTGGTTTGCTGCTACAATCAAGTATACTGTATGTAGTTTTTCTCTTGTATATTCTTCTATTCTATCTAATATTTTATTCTCTTATAAAAAACAAAAGGGAAAAAACAAAAGGTTCTTCGAAACTAGCAAAATAACAAAGGTACCATTTTGGAATGGTGGGTCATAATTAGGAGTTGCAATTGTTATCCAGCGGGTGTTATCCATTAAGGGTCCGTGTGGTACGGGGTATTAAAACACGTCCGCATTATTAGTACGATAAGTTAGTGTTTGGTAGGTTTTTAAGTTTCGTATTAATAATCTGCGTGACCGACCCTTGCTAATTATCCCGATAAGGAGGTGGGATTATTACTACCCTCACTAAAATAACGTTGGGATAAGTTTTTAATCCCAACTTACCCCTCATATATTTTTAGCCGTCCTCTTAAATTCGATAATGTTATTCCCTTTCAAGACGATAATGGCGCTCTGCGCGTGGTAACTTGAAGAACTCAGATTTGGTGAATATTTCTTCAAATCTTCTTCTTCACTCCTTCTTCCTCTCCCATCTGACTATTCAATTGATCACCTTCTCCATTATGAATTCGAACTCACATATAAAAGGACGACGAAAGTAAATAAACCCTACCCATCTGTTGACAATGACTACACCCAATGGAAAGATCAACAACTCTACTCAATTTCACTCTCTTTCTGCTGAAAATTTAGATCTTCTACTACCAAAATGAAAGAGATCGTCTCATAGCAGCCTAGCAATAGAAGAGTAATTTCTCTCTCTATATGTGTATGTGTGTATATATATTCGACTCCAGTTGTTACATCAATTAATCAAATTAAGTTCTTCATCAGGTTACTTATAATTTGTTCAAACTAATAATGTGGGGGTGGTTTGGTCATTTACAATGAAAAGAAGACTTGTAATACAGACTAATCCTGAAGCTACCAAACATCAATTTGTCATTGGAGTGAGTATCATTAATCCACATGATTTTTAAGAAGGGTAATAATAATACTAGTATTAATAGTAACGCTTATCCGGATTCGGCTACCAAACGAGCCCTAAGATTACAAGGCTTTAAGCTATTGTACACTGTACCATCAACCATGTACGATAATTTAAAGCCTTGAAATTTTTTAATGGGCAATCAATGGATAAAATTTTGCTACCCCTAGTCAGAGTGGATGGATTCTCAAACTCTTCCAGCAAGGCTTTTTAACAAACATGTTTTTTTTTACATTCTTAAAACTACCAGCTTATGTTCATAGTCTTCAATTCAACATGAGGTACATCAGATCCATTTTATGAAGGAACAAGTGTGCCATAACACTAAAAGATGCCGAGATTCTGCTATGTTCACGTGTTCATGAACATTTAGTAACACTAGATAACGCTAAATCCCTCTAAAAGAAAAGATTGGCACATAATACGTCAAAAAAGTTTTTTTTAAAAAAAAAAAACTGAAGAAAAATCTCCACTAAAACAAGATGACACACTCAGAAGTTCCAATGAATAACAAAATCCGCTCATTTGCAAGTACAAGCATGTGGAAGCAGGGGAGGTTTTTTTCTCTGCTACATGGTTAAATTCAAGTCTACAAGCATGTGGAACTTGAGAACAGTTGCCTTTTAGCATTAAGAATGCAAAATCACTTCGCCATTCAGGTGACAAATTTAAATTCCGAAAATAATAATGAAGGTGGAAATACTTACACTCCAAGGAGGAAAGGCCAAACCTCTGACCTGATACTTGGATCAACTCCCTACATTTATTTAAAAAAACAAAAAAAACATCAAGCTCTCCACTCCACCTAGGGATATACACATGTGAAAATGTAAATGAAAAAAAAATAAAATCTGTTGAGGTAGACTAAATAGTGTAAGTTGAAGGAATTTGAACTCACTCTACTGCGGACTTTTTTCAGAAGTTTAATACCACCATCACGAAGTTTCCCATCTGGTGTAAACAAACGTTTCCATTGAAGAGGAGAGAGGGCATGTTTCCTTCTCCTGCGAGACCATGGTGATTTAAGACGTCCCCTGAAATTCAACAACAACCATTAAATTAAAGTTGCGAAAACAAATAAATCAGTCGTTAATCACAGGCTAACGCATTAAGAAAAGATGTACGAATCAGCAGTTTATACAGATAAAACACTCAGGTAAGATGTAACCATAGGGCTAAAACCAGCGCAGGAAACCAAAATTCATGATATATGATTCGGTTTGAATAGTACACATATACATACTAATTTTAGTACTCACTGAAATGTCATAACTTCTCTATTTTAGTATTTTGTCTGTAAGTTTGGTACTTAGCGGAGCGGCAATTAAACCCCCCCCCTCCCCTAAGTCTATGAACTTTACAGCTTAGAATAAATGTGACACACCATATTAGCAGTGATAATGAAGATTAAGAGTCAATAATATGTCTTACTGTGCTTGCACTTTCGACAAAAGAAGTACTCCCTTAGTTTCATAATACATGACGTTTTAGAAGCAATTTTTTGTTCCAAAATATTTGACGTTTTACTAATACCAAGAAATAATTACTCTTGTTTACCTATTAGACCCTTATTCATTAATTGTGAACTATTTCTTGTATAAGCATTTAAATGCCTAGGTAATTGGATATTTTTAGGGGCACATGTCTTTTTAATATGTATTAATTGCATTTTCTTAATATGTGTGAAGAAGTCTAAAACGACATGTATTATCAAACGGTGGGAGTACACCGTACTGTTTTTCAGCTTGAAGTAAATGTTCAGTGACAGTAATCCTAAAGGATAAAACTCCAGTAGCTACACATGTAGATGTGAAAAAAGTTGGTTTATGATTGAAGTCAAAGTGTCAGGCCTAAGCTTCCTATGTTTGGCTTCCCTAACAAAATTTTCACATTAGAGTGGGCTGGAAGGAATTGCATCACTCAGTATAGTCCAAATTCCTCAAGAACCCCAGCGTCGACAAAGCTTTGATTATCATTTGACAGAGAAATTAAAACTGAGTATCCATCTGAAAGACAGCTACTAATTCACTGATGGTGCTGCAAGCACAATCAATAATAACCGCCTCTAACACCCCCAAATTAAGGAACCTAAAACTATGACGAACAGGATCCAGGTGAGGTAGTACCACATCCCCAATTATCTTTGAATACACTCTTCTCAAACTTGAAATTAAATACTGTATGTTGAAACTGTCAAAAGCGGATTCAGTATTAAATATATCTAAAGCTCCTTCAATGTGCCACACAAGTTTTGAGAGTAGAAAGACAGATAGAAGAGAAAGCACGAGCACCATGAATTTAATTTCGGTTCAAGGGTTGGGTTAAATTCTTCACCTCTTTGATCGGGAATGCCCAAAAATCTCATCTTTAACTTAGTTGATGAAAATTTGGAAGGATTTCACCTTCCTTCACATAATTGTTGACTACATTGTGCCCAAAATTAAATGAGAAGAAAAGGACACTGAGTTTCAGTTGGTTCAAGCCACTGCCTGCCTACATTCTTTTCTTCTTCTTTTTCGGAATTGTTCAAAGAAAAATTGGTCAAGAACTTAAATGAATGCACCGTTGATTTAGATATCCAAATAAACTAACAAAGTTGCTGATTCCATCAAACCAAATAGTTAATCAAATTGAACGAAACTGTCAAACAGTACTCAAAGCTTACACAAATCACTTTATAAATCAAAAGCCGTGAGTAATGAACAGAGATTAATGCATCGGGCTAAATAAAACAGTAACAGCTTTTGAAGGCGCGCGATCGAGATCTGAACTGAGAAAGCAAGAGAATCAATGATAAACAGAGAAAACTCACCGATCAGAGGAGGAAGATGAAGACGAAGCTGGTGAGGAGGATGTTACTATGTACAATACGGATCTCAAATGCATCCACGACGACGAAGACGGTGTAGACGGCGAATTTGACGAAGTTTGAATTCGTCGGAGTGCTTTCATCTATAAATAGTTCACTGCACAATAAAATCACTAAATTCTAGGGTTTTAACGCGTGCTCAGTTCAATTCATCAAAATCTTAAAAAATTTCTTCTTTATATCTCCGGTTCATCCTCTAATTTTAACCTACTAGTCCAAAACACAATCGGCAATCAGTACAGAGTCCGGCCAAGACGTTGAAACCGAAAGTCAATCCAGCATTCGTAGATGCAGTATCAATCCAAAATCGGCGCCGCCGCCGCCTGATTCAACAACAATGACGGCAAAAGTGGAGAAGAGAGGGTTTCGCGGTCGCCGTCGCGGTCGTTGTGGTGGTAGTGGAGCAATAGGCCAAGCAAGTGGAGATTCCACCATAAAACTAACTGAAATCTCTCTCTCTCTCTCTCTCTCTCTCAACTGCTTTTACTTTATTTATTTTTATTTCTCTCTCATCTCTACTGAATCCAAATTTCTTGTCTCTATCTCTCTCTTTCTCCTTTTTCTAATAGACGGGAATGGATGTTTAAGTAGTGAGAATTTGAGAAGCGTTCGTATCTAATCCTCAACTTTAGCAATATTGTTTTTGTTTTCATGTTTCTTTTTAGTTTTGAGGGGGTGGAGGAGTGTGCATTGATTTAGTCAAGGTAACTAAATGGCTTTGACTAACCAAGATATTGACTACATAGTTAAATATTCACCTTGTTTCACGTTAGGAATTTACTACTCCATTTGTCCTCAAATACTTGTAGTTCTAACACTTTGCAGACATATTAAGAAATGCAATCAATACATAGCAAATAGAATAAATTACCCATTGAATAATTCAAGTAACAAGACAATTAAATGATCTTACAGTGACAACTACCTAAAATAAATAAGGGCAGTTTAGGCAAAATGTGACAATGTTTTATGAAAAACTGTAAAAATTTTGGGACAAATAATCTAAGCTAAAACTGCATGTATTTTGAGACGGAAGGAGTACTAATATTTATGGGAATTTTACATTTAAGTATTTAATCTCTTTGTTTTATAAAAAGCTATATTTATTTCATTCATCCCATGAAATCAAAAGACGTTAAGTTTATAAGTTTATAAAGGTCGGAGCCTCATCCATTACATTACATGAAAATTCTCGAAAGCGCCGCTTTTTGAATCAAAGTCTATCTTTCCGTAGAATACAAATGCTGGAAATGAATAGTGATTCCTAAATGAATTGAAGTGTTCAATGTCATTTGCTCATAGCAATCTATTTGGGATCGAAAAAGCATTGGACAACATAAGTTGACATGGACCATGACTTACGTCCAATATGATATCGCGTGACAAAGAGATTGTGATATGTTCTATAAGGTAACTTTGAACTTTCAAAGTTATACTAATTGGGTAGTCATAATGGCTAGCTAGAGTCCGCTTATGACTTACGGCTCCTTTGCCAACATAATGGCTAGCTAGAGTCCGCTTATGACTACTGACTCGTTGCCAACATAGTATAATCCTATTGGGTCACACACAATAGAACAGATTGGAAAAAAAAGAGGCTAAAATCAGGGATTTTAAACAAAGCCACCGTACGGCTCCTTTGGCTCCGTACGACTCCTGGTAAGCCGTACGGCTGCCTCCCCGACTCTGTACAGTTTGTTCAGTTTTCTTGTACGACAAGGAATCCCGATCCCAAACGGAATTAGGTCAGACCCTAATATAAGATATGCAGCTGGGTTTGACAGCCTCTGTTGTTGATTTTGGAAATCAATAACAATTGTTTTAGAAACAATAAATTATAGCGGTAGGATTATTTATTTTGTGATCCATGATCATCAAAATATAATAATCAATGAAGCAAAGTAATTCCTACGAAGAAATCGTTTCTTCATCAAGCTTTGGGTCTAGCAATCCAGATCAAGAAGGTGTTCTTGATATTCGTTCGATGTGTGGATACCGATAGAGGGTGTTTGCGTTAACACCTCAAAGTCCTTGTTTATGAATTCGATCTTCAAGGGTATGTTTCTTTCATGTTGTATTTAATTTAATCAACATGCATGGATCCGGGCTCATGAGTTTTGATCTTATGTTTTATTCCGCTGCGCATGATGCATCAAAACCCAATAGTTGTACCATCAAGATTTGCTTCAAATCTTTGTCTAACGGTCACAAGGGTGCACTGTCTATAAATAGCCTTCATTTTTCAACAATGAAGGTTGCTGAGCTTCAAGAGAGAAAATTCCCAAGTGTTCAAAGTTTGCATTGAAGATTTTACCCAGATATTCAAACCTTCAAAGATCTCCTTAGCAAACCCAGAATTCTTCAAAAGCTTCAAGCCAAACAACCATTCATTTCTCAGCCTTGTACACCGAAAGTTTTCACTTGCTCAACATCATTTAGATCATTAGAGCATTTGATCCATTTCCACACACACAACCGATTTGTATGATCATATAGATTATACACTTCGAATACACCGGTTGTTATAATAGCTTTGATATGGTAGATTGTTTATTTAGAGTTTAGATTCTTCATTGTAATCTTGTAAAAACTCCTCTAAATTAATACAAGTCTAGTAGCTATTAGAAAATCCTAGACTAACCATCTAGGTAGAGGACGTAGTTTATTCAAGAACGAACCTCTTCAAATTTGTGTGTTTGTTCTTTATTTTCTGTCTTGTTCTTTAATTTTCATGTTTGTGGTTTCTCACTAAGTTCATCTATGATATGATCAGAAAAATGAATTTTGTTTTCCTTTGATCTTTAAGCTTTAATTATCTTGTGCATCATTGTGTTTTTCAACCCAGTCAAACCGCCAAACTCTTTATCTATCCACTTTGGCCAAACCGCAAACTCCGCTGTGCATTTTATCAGTTCGGTTCTAGTGCCTTGAACCGCAGTTGGCCAAACTGATAAGTACTCGGTTGTATTTTATAAGGGTATTTTCGAAAAAGTTGTAACCGCTATTCACCCTCTCTAGCGGTTCTATACCCTTGTTGCCATCTGGAACCAACAAAAATAATTCTAAAAAATTTATGAGAATGAAATTTTTTGGGTGCATCGTAATAATCTTAAAAAAATATGAGGATGATAAATTTTGGGCAGAATTAGATTAAACTCTAAATTATAGGAAAAATCACTTTTTTTTAACACTTGGAAAAAACGAGTTTTAAAAACGTGCAATGACATTTTGTACGGTTACATGTTTATAAATGACGTCACTTAATTTAAAACGTGGAGTAATATTTTTGTAAATAACTAACACTTTATTTGAAATGCAAGGTGACATGTTTATAAATAATTCACACTTATTAACACAATCACAATACTACTGACATTTTTTAACACTATCACTGATACTCTATAACACATAAACTAACACTCTATATGAACTGACATTCTTAAAACCACAATTGATTCTCTTAAACACTACAACGAGCACTCTTATAACATCCATACTAGCACTAAATGACACATAAACTAGCACTTAAAATAATACAACTGACACTCTTAAACACTACCGCCGGCACCGCGTGAAGTTTCATTTATTTGCAATATTGTCACCGTGCGTGAAGTTTCACGTATTTAAAAAAGTATCACCGCACATTTTGAAAACACATTATTCTTGATTGTTAAAGAAAACTGATTTTTCAGAATATTTACTTTTGATTAAATTGACTAAATAAATAAAAATAAAATTACCTATATTCATAGGAACCATTTTACTTAACCTGCGCTTTCACCAAGGCGTTTGATGGTGAAACGTCTTTAATTATTCTTCTTCTTTCTTTCTCTCTTTAATTTTTTGTTTCCTTCTTTTAAAACGTGTTCTTCTCTTTTTCATTGTGCGTCCAAAAGAAGCTCCCTTCAGCATGATTTTGTTGACTGATTTTTTTCGTACCCTCCTCCTCTCATTTATGCCTAATCCAAATAAAACTGAAAATTTGGTCAAATTTTCTCTGCGTTGTCTCTTTCAAAATTTTGGACCGACCTTCAAAATTCTTTTAAGGAGCTTATAACTCTTTAGGATAACTAGTACTCCCTCCGTCCCTAAATGAGTGTTTATTTTTAAGAAATTTTTATCCCAAAAAATGAGTGTCTTTTTTAGCATAACTTTGTCCCTAAATGTTTTTTTTGATTTTTTTTTTTCACATGTCTCTTTATACGTGCAAAACTAAATGTTTGGAAAGAAGATTATAAGATTATATATGAATCTTTGCTACCAAAGTGTATAAAAAGTTGACATTTTTAGATGTCATTTAAAATGAAATTTAGATACTAATTTAGGGACAGAGGTAGTAGTACTATAAATATAAGATGAATAATGTTGACACTTTGTTTTTTATAAAATCTTAGTCATTAATATAGTTGTCACAATTGATCAAATGTTTAATTAATTAGTGATTATATTTACAAACGCAATATTCAATTGTTCATTAACATTATAATTTGTGAGCAAATTCTTATTAAATATCTTTTACTTGTAAAGGAAAACTCGACTGTATAAGAAAATTGACATTTTTTTTTATCAAACATTATCTAGTTATTTATTAAATAAAAGGCTCAGGGCCTACATAGCTGTGAAACATATTACGTGAATAGGCTGCGTTGTTATGCGCCAAACAGACTACATTCCTATCTATCTTACAAATATTAAAATTATTACACATAGATTAAAATAGATAGATATCAGAGAGAATATTTTGTAGAGTAATGCCCCCTTTTGCTTTTGTCTTAGATATAGGCACAAGCTCGTGAAGAGTCCGTCAGAACATTGATGTTTGTATAAACCGTCCATTCTAATCATTTGCAGATTGCTAGGCACTCCGTCTGAATACTTGAGATGAATTTGCATGATGCGCTCCCCGTGACTATGCGACCTCTTGTACTAAATCCGCCTATTTAACATTTTTCTTCCAAAAGTCATCGGTGAGTGATTAGATACCGATAGTATACCTGATACTCCCTCCGTCCTACTCGAATTAGGACAAATTTCCATTTTGGGTGTCCCATTCGAATTAGGACAACCCAAAAATGAAAATGTTTTATTTAATGGGACCCACATTCACACTCACAATAACTTTCCACTCATTATTCTCTACCCCACTTTCTCTTTCCTACTTCATTTTTCATACTCACAACACCTACTCCACTAACACTTTTTCCTTAATCCCCGTACCAAACCCAAAAATCATATTTCGGGTGGGACGGAGGGAGTATACTTTAATACTAATTCTTGGAAAAATTGAAAAATGAGTAAATTTTTGAGTTTATTGCCAATTTGATCTGCGTACTATCAAAATCTTGACGATTTGCCCTCGTACTAAAGAAACTGCCACTATAACCTGCGTACTATGGTTTTAATAAAAAAGTGACCAGGGATAACGCTGAGCCGTTAGAAACTTAACGGGATGTCAATATATGTTAAAAAATTAACAGACTTATAATAAGAAAAAATCAAATGTGGCCCTGATAATTATATTTATATTCATAATAAGATATTAACAAATTTGCACTCATCTTAAATGAAAGGGTTAGAAGTGCAAATGTTATTTTATACTAATAACCCCTCTTCCATCCAATGACCCAATACCAACCCTAAATCAAAAATACAAAACTTATCTGCTCCTCCTCCTCCGATCAAAGTCTCCTCTTCTTCCCCAGCCCGCCACCATCCCACCACTACTAATCGCCATCCACCGAACCGCCATCCTCCAAACCGCCACCCACCAAACCGCCACTGTTGCTCACCCAACTAAACTCCCCTCATTCACGACACACACTCAACGCCTTTCTCTCTCTAACTCTCTATCTCCAGCCCGTTGACTTCTCTTCTTCTCCGTCTCCGTTGTCGTCGCCCCACCGTCTCCTTCACCGGCCAAACTCCATCCATCCTTTCGGCGAACGCAACCATCAAAGGCCGTCTCCTTGTCTGGCACCGTTCATCTTCTCCGACTTTCTCTTCCCAGATCTGGCCCAAACTTTCCAAATCTGGCCAGAAAACGATGTGGAATTGAATTAGTTAGGTTTTCGATTAATGGGTCTGGTGTGTTTTTGATTTATCGATCTCCGTTGGTATTTTCTCAAGAATCGTTGAAATTGGCGAATTTTTGTTCAATCCATGGTCTGGTAGTGTTGAAATTGTTTAAGGTGTTGGTGTTCTTGTTGAATACTAGTACTACTTTTTACCCAGATTCGAAAAATTTAAGATGAGTGCAGATTTGTTAATATCTTATTATGAATATAAATATTTTGGACCTTTATGACATTAATATAATTGTCAGGGCCACATTTGATTTTTTTTCTTATTATAAGTCTGTTAATTTTTTAACATATATTGACAGCCCGTTAAGTTTCTAACGGCTCAGCGTTATCCTTGGTCACTTTTTTATTAAAACCATAGTACGCAGGTCATAGTGGCAGTTTCTTTAGAACGAGGGCAAATCGTCAAGATTTTGATAGTACGCAAGTCAAATTGACAATAAACTCGCAAATTTTTGACAAACAAATTCAGGTTTCATAGGAAAACTTGTACGTACACTTTATAGGGTCCATCAAGGATGGGTCCAACCACTTTCATGCATATCCAGACGACCCACCACAATGATTAAAGTGAGTCGGAGAGAAAAATATGAGCAATTTTCTTTTTTTGCTTTGGCAAATGGGATAAAGAAAACAAGGTAAGCTTTTATGATTATGAACAGATAGTGACAACACCATTACAGTTTTTGTTACATGCTCCCTTCCCTTTCTATCGGCTTATCATTCGAATTTCCATTTGACACTAAAATATGAACGATTTTTTGAAATTTTACATTCAAATAATTTTGTACCTAACATTTTTTTTCTTCCATATATTATTATATGCATTCATTTAAGTGTAATGGTTACTAAAATATGAAGAGTCTCAAAAAATTTTAAAGTGACTTTAACTTTTCCGGTATAAGAAATGTAAAATCATAATTTGAAATGTAAAGTCACAAAAAATAATTTTTTGATTTGTTACTTAAAACAAGTGAAAAGTCTTCAAACAATTTATTTTGTTTAGCTAATAAATTAAAAAGTTTATGTTGATGCAACTCTAATCCTGCAAACAAAGGAAAAGTCACAAAACACATTAATCTTGATTTTAAATCCAAAGTTAGAAAATGATTTACTCTTTAATTTATCCCCCTAAAATAAAAAGAAAATTACAATGTAATTGATTATTTACATGTCTTCTTTTTTAGTTGTATTTTTTAGATACTTAAAAATAATTTTTCTTTAATTATAATAAAATATACTCAATTTGACTAACTAAATAAACAATAAATTATAAACAAATTTCCACGGAGTTTTTGCTAGTACTATGGAATGGAAGGAATACTAAGAGATTTTTTTGGAAAAGGAGGGAGTATATGCTTAGTAATTAATGTGCATTAGTAATTTTTGTACTCCCTCCGATCCAAAATAACTGTCTTTTTTTGCTTTTGCGCAATTCTTAAGGAAAACAATTAATATCATGATTTAGTGATAAAAGTGTCAAATTTACCCCAATTAAATATGCACAATTACTACACTAATGTCTCACAACTAAGACAATTAATAAAGCAAAACAAGTTTCAAGGCAAGGGTAAGAAAGACATTTAGCTCAAAAGTGACAGTTATTTTGGACCAAAATTTTGGCTCAAAAGTGACAGTTATTTTGGACCGGAGGGAGTACATGTTTGTCATTTCAAGAATAAAGTACTCATTAAGCATGGATGTGGAATTTAGTGTATCTTTCACTCACTGATTATGGTGTCTAATTATATTGTCTCAATTTCAATCAATTGATATTATACCTAACCAGGCAACACACCTACTATTGATTAATACAGTAGTTTCCCCCAAAAAAAGAAAGGAGTTTTTAGCCATTTTGACCTGTGTATTATTTGGGCGTAGTCAATGTGACATGCGTACTTCATAAACAACAAATGTGTCCTGCGTACTTTAGTTTCGTTTTCAATTTGAGCTATTTTTTAACACCAGTTAAAATTTAACGAAACAGTCAATGAAAGTTAACCTGTCTTGATTGGGCAATGCCCAATATAACCCCATCTTTAACCTTTAGTCAAAACCCAAAATCCCTTCACCCCTTCCCTTCCATCTTTCCCCAACTCCACACCCCATACCTTTTCCGTCCACCCAACCCCCTTCCTTACCCCACCCCTTCCCTTCCATCTTCATACACTCTACACCCAGAATCTATCTCATATACCAGCGAGTAGGGATGACCAACGCCGGTTCCGGTTCGCCATTTATGTGAACCTTAACCGGCCCTTGGTTACACCGGTTCCGGTTTCGGTTTCGGTCATCACAATCCGGTTCCGGTACGGTTTCGGTCCGGTTCCACACTACATTTTTTTTATTTTTTTATTTTTTTTATCATACAATACTTAATAAACAGGTTAAAATTTATTGAAAAACAAGGGATTTTTTTTATTTATCATACAATAATGAATAAACATGTTAAAATTTATTGAAAAACAAGGGATTTTTATATTTTTTTAATGGAAACGCCAGTCCGGTTCCGGTTCCGGTTCGCCATTTATGTGAACATTAACCGGCCCTTGGTTACACCGGTTCCGGTTATGGTTAACTCACCGGTTCGCTCCGGTTCCGGGCTTCTCCGGTCCGGTTTTCCGGTTCCGGACCGGTTTGATCATCCCTACTAGTGAGCCGAACCAAAAACCCGTCTCTCTCATACACACACGAAGAACCAGTCCCAATTCCTTCATTTTCACCTAACCCTTTTCTATTCTGGTTCAATTACGACAAACCATTCTCTCCCAGATTCAATTTTCGATTCCGATTGAAACCCAGATTAAATTTTAAATTCGATTTGCTACTGAAACGCAGATTTAATTGATTCACTAAAATTCCTCTCTCTCCCTCTCTCTAAAGCAATCTACAGAATGTATGTTATGTGACGAGCCATGTTTCCGCTACTGTGTATTTGTGCGAATGCGTGTTGTGTGTGTTTATGCGAAGGGTGTTGTTATACACACCCGTGAAATTTATGAATAACCCCGTAGTATGTTTGAAATTTTAGATGGTACAATACTGTAATGCACTGTTACGGTGTATTCATAATTTTACGGTGTGTATAACACCACCCTTATGCGAATGTGTGCTGTGTGTATTTGTGTGATTATGTGTGTGTGTGCGCCACGTATTTCTGGAAATGGTCACATTTATTATTTAGAGAAAGAAGAAGGTAAAAGGAGATGGGGGAGTGGTGGTGGAGATGGGGATGGGGTGGAATTGCCGAGGGATATGGGGGTGTCTTAAAAAAAAACAAATAATTGGATTAGGTTAATAGTGTAAATAGTCATGTTTTTAAAAATAATTAAAATTATAAAAATATATATTTATTTTAAGTTTTAAATATTAATGCTTCAATTTTTTTGTTCACAACCCTTTTACTTATAAAATTATCAATGAAGCCCTTAAAAGGAAAATCATCTTCAAACTAACTAGTACGTTAACTTTTATTGACTGTTTCGTTAAATTTTAACTGGCGTTAGAAAAATAGGTCAAATTGAAAACGAAACTAAAGTATGCAGGACACATTTGCTGTTGAGTAAACGACCAAATTGACCCGCTTACTATAGAATACGACCAAATTGACCCGCGTACTATCTAAACTACCAATGTGACCTACGTACTATCCATATATTAGCCAAATCAACCTAAATCGTTAATAGAAGTTAATGGACGTTAACGATGTCAGTAATTTAACAGACATTACAATTAAAATTTTCAAAAAAAACCCTAAAACCTAACAGATTCCTATCTTGTTTATCTGAATACTAAAATGTGTTATTCACCCTCTTCTCCATCAAGAACCACCATCACTACCTACCACCACTAATTTCCACCTCCAGCCATGGTCATCAATCACCAATGTCCAAACTTCAGAGTAGCATTTTGATTCAAAAGCCCAGAAAACTCAACAGGAAAATAAAAGAAAATCCTCAACATCATGAAATTCAAAAATTTGAACCATGAAACTCAGAATCAAACCTTCAAATACATCCCCACAGTCTCTGCACTGTCCTCGTGCTTGACCATTTCAATTCTTGGATCTAATATTTGAACCGCCCTCACGCACAAACACAGATACACATATGCACACACACGCACGCACCCAGATTCAAATGTCTTTCGATGAGCCCTGTTTCCAGATCCGAATGGGGACGGGGCTAGAGTCGGACGGCGAAGGAGGAGGCGGGGGAGCAAAGGTTGTTGTCCAAGAAGGCGGGGAAGATGGTGAAGACATCTGAAATTGGAAGGGGGCTGGGGTCCTTGGGAGGATGTTGAAGTGGTTTGGCCGGTGGTGAGTGGGGGAGGGGGTGCGCCGGTGCGGTGGTGGGGGTGGAGATTTCGATCGGCTCAAAAAAATCAAAATTCTCCAGATTGAGTATCTAGGTATAAATTAGTTAAACCCTTTATATTTAAGAAAAATGTTTTAGAGGTCAAAATTTTTATTATCGCACACATACACCCCCTCAACTTTCACATCTACAAAGTTTTCTAATGTATGGGATATATATGAATTTTTTTATTGTACTATCCGTTAAGTTACTAACATTGGTTAACATTTATTAACGATTTAGGTTGATTTGGTTGATATATAGATAGTACGCATGTCAGTTTGGTAGTTTAGATAGTACGCGGGTCAATTTGGTTGTATACGTATAGTACGCGGGTCAATTTGGTCGTTTACTCATTTGCTGTTTATGAAGTACGCATGTCACATTGACTACGCCCAAATAGTACGCAGGTCAAAATGGCTAAAAACTCAAAAAGAAAGAGGGGGCAACTAAGGGAATGATGGAGCAAATTGATGAAACCCTGATTGCCACGCTCAGTTTAGAATGAGATAGAGGAAGAGATGAAGCGGAAGCGTTAGGAATAAATACCTGTTGAATCCATCGTCTTAATCTTGAAGAGAGAAACGAGATGAAGAACAACTATTTAGGGAAGTGCTCTTCTAAATGATGAATGCCTTTTATTTTCTCAAGCACTTCTTAACAATAATGAAGAGAATATTTTGAGAGAAATAAAAAATGTAGTGTCCAAAAGGGATGATGGTGATCCCTTTATATACTAGACAAAGAGGCACTTCATTTAGGGACCACACCTATTCAATTCCTAAGCAATGTTAATTTACCATTTTGCCCATCAAAAATAGATAAATTACATTTTAGGGATTCTACACATTGACTATTGTTGACTACACTTTATATTAAAATTATAGACATGATTTTATATATGGAATTGACAAATAACTTGTGTTGCAATCCACAAAAGGTCTAACAATCTCCCACTTGGGTTGCAAAACAAATATCTTCCTTTTAAATCATGAATATAACATAAATGACAACCCGAATGTGCACTTTGTTGTCATCTACAACAATCTCGTCCATTAGTCATATAAGTAAAGGACTAAAGGGGCAGTCGTTGTAATTGATTCGCAACTAAACCCACTATAATCACATATATAAATCTAACTAAATGACATAGATCAAAAGTATAGATGTGTAGCATGGAACTTAATGAATATATACATATTCTTCCAACTAGTCCAACTTAACCAAATGAGATCAAACTTTAATAATAATAGAACAATAAAATTGAAGAAAACAACATAAACTCCCACTATATTAAATGTTATCAAAAGTTGTTACACCCATATGAGCAACATGCTCGTGAAACACTAGAGGTGACAACGCCTTAGTAAACGGATCCGCTAACATAGAGTTTGTACCAATAAGTTGTATTTCTATTTGTTCCTTTTGTACTCTTTCTCTTACAACAAGAAATTTAATGTCTATATGCTTAGACTTTGACGAACTCTTGTTATTATTGGAGTACAAAACCGCTGCCCTATTGTCACAATATAGCTTAATAGGTCTTTCGACGCTATCGATAATACGCAGTCCCTTAATGAATTTACGCAGCCAAATAGCTTGATTGGATGCCTCGAAACATGCAACAAACTCGGCTTCCATGGTAGAGGAAGTAACGAGTGTCTGTTTGGCACTTCTCCAAGAAACTGCTCCACCGGCTAATGTGAAGACATACCCAGACGTTGATTTACGGCTGTCTTGGCATCCAGCAAAGTCGGAATCGGAATACCCAACGATCTCAAGATGATCCGACTTTGAATATGTAAGCATGTAGTCCTTTGTGTTTTGTAAATACCGCATCACTCTTTTGGCTGCGACCCAATGTTCTCTCCCCGGATTGCTTTGGTATCTACCAAGCATCTCAACAATAAAAGCTAAGTTTGGACGAGTACAGACTTGAGCATACATTAAGCTTCCTACTGCTGATGCATAAGGGATATTTTTCATATACTTAGTTTCAAAATTGTTTTTGGGACATTGATTGAGACTGAATTTATCTCCTTTAGAGACAGGGGTGTCATGTGGTTTACAGTTTTGCATGCTAAACCTTTGTAATACCTTCTCTATATAGGCCTTTTGTGATAATCCTAAAGTACCTCGTGAGCGATCACGGTGTATTTGGATTCCTAATACAAAAGATGCCTCACCAAGATCTTTCATTTCAAATTTGTTTGAAAGAAATTTCTTAGTTTCTTTTAGAAGGTTCATATCATTACTAGCAAGCAAAATATCATCCACATATAAGACTAAGAATATAAATTTACTCCCACTGAAATTATGGTATATACAATCTTCACCAAGATTCGTTTCAAAACCAAAAGAAAGAATTACTTGGTTAAATTTGAGATACCATTGACGAGAAGCTTGCTTGAGCCCATAAATGGATTTCTTAAGTTTACAAACTAAATGATTAGTTTGTTCCAAATCATCCACCATTTCTGGTTTCTTCATATAGATGGTTTCCTCAATGTCTCCATTGAGAAAAGCTGTCTTAACATCTATTTGATGAAGCTCAAGATCATAATGTGCTACTAATGCCATAATGATCCTAAAGGAGTTTTTAGAAGATACCGGAGAGAATGTTTCTTTGTAATCAATACCTTCCTTTTGAGTGAAACCTTTAGCAACAAGACGAGCCTTATGTCTTTCCACATTACCTTGTGAATCCCTTTTGGTTTTAAATATCTATTTACAACCAATAGGTTTCACATCCTTAGGTAATGGGACAAGATCCCAAAAGTCATTGTCTTTCATAGATTTCAATTCTTCATTAATGGCATTGATCCACTTATGAGAGTCTCATCTCCCACTAAACCTAAGTGTCCTTCACTCTCGGCAAGATACACCTCATAATCATCCGAAATGGCACTTCTTCGTGCTCTATTGGATCTCCTTAAAGGCATCGGTTCTTCCTCATTTTGAGGTTGTTGAATTTCCTCATTTTGATCAACATTTTCATGTTGTTCAATATTTATAGGGGAGTCAATATTTTGAATTTGTTCCTCTTGAATTTCAGGTACAAGTACTTGATTTTCAATTGAAACTACTAAGGGAAGAGGTATAGAAATGGATTCCTCCTCTTCCTTAAATTCAAAATTATTATTCCTAATTTCCCCTCTAAACTCAACATCCTCAAAGAACCTAGCATTTCCCGTTTCAAAAAACGTTCTAGTTTTCGGGTTGTAAAATTTATAGCCCCTTGATCTCTCGGCATACCCTACAAAGTAGCAACTAACTGTCTTAGCGTCCAGTTTTCCTTCGTTAGGCCTATAAGGCCTAGCTTCTGCTGGACAACCCCAAACACGAAGATGATTTAAGGACGGTTTCTTATTCGTCCATAATTCATAAGGGATTTTATTGTTAGTAGCCTTAGAGGGAGCCCTATTGAGAAGATAAGTAGCGGTTTTTAAAGCATCGCCCCATAATGAGTGAGGTAAAGAAGTACAAGAAACCATACTCCTTACCATATCCTTAAGGGTTCTATTACGTCTCTCAGCTACACCATTCATGCTAGGCGTACCCGGCATAGTGTAGTGAGGGACAATCCCACACTCTTCAAGATAGCGAGCAAAAGGACCCGGAAGTTGTTCTCCCGAACCGTCATTCCAACCATAGTACTCCCCACCACGATCGGATCTAACGTTCTTAATAGTCTTACCTAGTTGATTTTCAACTTCGGCCTTAAAAGACTTGAAAACGTCCAATGATTGAGACTTTTCATGAAGTAAATAAATGTATCCATATCGAGAGTAGTCGTCTACGAACGTAATAAAGTATTGTTGACCATTCCAAGAAGGAGTAGGAAATGGCCCACAAATCTCCGTATGTATTAGTTCTAAGACGCTTGATGCTCTCGAGGATACTTTTCTTTTCGAGTTTGTAAACTTTCCTTTTAGGCATTCAATGCAAAAGTCCTTTTCAGGAACATCAAGTTTATTTATGATTCCTTCTGACACAAGCTTATCGATTCTCCTTTTGGAGATATGACCCAAACGCCTATGCCATAAGGTATAAGAATTTTCACTTGAAAACTTTCGCTTTTTAGATTTAGTTTCATTATTATGGGACTCATTTATTGTTTGAATAGTGTCAAGCAAATAGAGATTGTCAATACTCGATAAAGTACTAGTACCAACAATAACGGAATTAAAATAAAGATCACATCTTTTATTACCAAACGAACAAGAGTAACCTTCTTTGTCCAAAATAGTGATAGATATCAAATTCCTTCTAAACGAAGGTACAATAAAAGTATTATTCAATACAAAATAATATCCAGTACTCAATAATAACCTAAAAGTCCCTATGCCTAGTACTTCAACCGGGTTCCCAGCTCCCATATAGATAAATCTTTCATCTTCACTGGGTCTTCGGTAATTTAGGCAACCCTGCATAGACATACTAATGTGAGTTGTTGCACCAGGATCCAACCACCATGTATATGTAGGAATTGAAACTAAATTAGCCTCAGTACAAACAATACCAAACGACATACCTTTCTTAGCACGCCATGCGTGATACTTAGGGCAGTCATACTTCATGTGCGTAGGGTCCTTGCAAAAGAAGCACTTCTTTTCCTTACGATCATCAGATGATCCTTTACGCTTCTTATTGCTTGTTACCGCAATTTCCTTCCCCCTTCTCTTAGTCCCATGAGAAGAGGTGGAAGCTAAATGAGCACCTTCAATTTTAGGTTGCTTCAACCTATCTTCCTCTTGTGTCACATGTGAGATTAATTCATTAATATCCCACTTGTCTTTCTGACAATTATAGGTCACCTCAAAGTGACCAAACTGAGGAGGAAGAGAAATCAACACTAAATGGACGAGAAGATCTTCCGATATCTCTATCTTAAGTCCTTTTAGTTTAGTTGATAAGTGAAGCATTTCTAAAATATACTCCCTTAAGTTCCCGGTACCCTTGTACTTCATGGAAACAAGCTTTCTTAAACAAGAACTTGTTTCCGACTTTTCGCTTTTGGCAAAGCGCCGTTCAAGGGTCTCAAGAAAGGTTTTAGCATCAACGTCCTCGGGGACACTGTTAAGAAATGCCTCCGGGACGACATTTTTCATGATCATAAGACTTACGCGATTAGAGCGTTTCCACTTCTCAGAGTTCAAGCGGTCCTCAGCGGTGCTATCTTCACTAAGAGGAAGAGGAATATGCTCCCTAAATGCGAGGTCTATGTCCATGCAGCCCAAGACCATAGTTATTTTATTTTTCCAAGTTTTAAAGTTTGTCCCATAAGCATCGGAATTGTACTCATCGTAGCGGTAATTGACGAAGCATTAAGTAAATCTGTTGGTAGTTTAGAGAACAAGAATGAATACAAAACAATAATAAGTAACTACATTATGAATAAAAAGATTAATTATATCAAATGAAATCCATCACAAGACAATTAACATGACATCAAGACTAATCTTTGGATTGCGAATTGATTCATAAATAATTGACTTAGATGACAAGTAATTTGAACAATATTTTAATCAAATGCTTAATCTTCCTTTGGGTAGTCTTAAGCATTTGAGAAAACAACTTAATGTTCATTTTATTTGTCATCACATGAATACTTAAGTCTAGTCAAATATCAAGATCTTCTTTGGAAAATTCAAGACATTTACATATTAACTCAAATATTCAACACTTTACAATTTTTGGGTTTAAATAACGTTAATCACTTAGGCGATAATATTATTTAAACAATGAATAAAATTGTCAAAGCATATAATTAATCCAAAAAAAATGTTTGAAAAAATGAATGTTTTGTTAAAAAATAAAATAAATATATGACCCAAATAGCATAAGATGCCCAAACGGTACATCTTAAATTGATGTCTTTTAATAGCCAAAAAACAACGGACATGACAATCATTGTACCAAGTTCATTAAATTAATGAACCGACACATGATTTCTATCAATTCCATGTTCCAAAAAAAATAAAATAAATAAAAATTCATTTTAGTGGAATAATTCGGCAAAGACTAATCCACAAAAAAAATGCCAATAATTACGGGTCAAGAAAGTAGATCGACATGGTATGTACTTAAAACATAAAACCATGCTATTTAGGATAATCTTGCAAAAAATAAAATAAAAATGGAATCAAGTAAGTAGATCCACATGGTATGTACTTAAAACATAAAACCATGTTATGAAGGGATAGTCAAACTTGAACCATTGAGTTTAATTAACAAAACATTTTTCAAACCATTTTCTTAAATTCAGATGATGATTGTCAGTACTCTAGAATGAATTAGAGTCCCTAATCAACATCAAAAATTAATGATTCAACAGGAAAAAAAAAAGAATCAAAAGAAGCGTTTTAAGGCTTTCTTAAAGAACTCAATCTCAAACAAAATGAGCGGGGCTCTGATACCAATTGATGGAACAAATTGATGAAACCCTGATTGCCACGCTCAGTTTAGAATGAGATAGAGGAAGAGATGAAGCGGAAGCGTTAGGAATAAATACCTGTTGAATCCATCATCTTGATCTTGAAGAGAGAAACGAGATGAAGAACAACTATTTAGGGAAGTGCTCTTCTAAATGATGAATGCCTTTTATTTTCTCAAGCACTTCTTAACAATAATGAAGAGAATATTTTGAGAGAGAAATAAAAAATTTAGTGTCTAAAAGGGATGATGGTGATCCCTTTATATGCTAGACAAAGAGGCACTTCATTTAGGGACCACACCTATTCAATTCCTAAGCAATGTTAATTTACCATTTTGCCCATCAAAAATAGATAAATACATTTCAGGGATTCTACACATTGACTATTGTTATTCCATGAATAGTGGAAGGGAATTTTCCGAAGTTTATATTAAAATTATAGACATGATTTTATATATGGAATTGACAAATAACTTGTGTTGCAATCCACAAAAGGTCTAACGGGAAAACACCGCAATTAATGACAATGAAGCCCATTTCTATAGGTTAGTGGGATATGAGATAAGATTTTGCTGTTTTTAGTACGAGATTATCTCTTGGATCAACCATATAAGACAATCCATTTTTAGAAACCTAAACCACTTTGGATGAGATGATGAAAATTTATTAATAATATGAGTATTATTATTTGGATATAAACGAAGTTCAGTTCTTCTAGATAGGTTACGATTTTTAGGTGTTGGAGTGCGTATTTGCATAATCAAAAATAATTTACAAAATATTGTACGCAAATGATCTGCTCGTTGCCAAATCATGCACCGCAAGAAATGATAAGTTACTAGTACTTACTATTTACTACTACTACAATTTACAATTTAGTGGTCGAGTCAGATATTTTTTAGCAAATAATAAACTCTTTTCACTAATTAAAAAACTCGAAATAGAATTTCGTACATTTACACATAAGAAAGGAAGTTTCAATAAAATGCAATAAAATTCCAAAAAAACCAGTGGCGGAGGTATGTAGGGGCAAGCAGGGGCAATTGCCCCCCCTTGATTTTTTTTTTAAATAAAGCAAAACGACGTCGTTTTGTATAAGTATAAATATAAACCTAAACCAATAGAATCAGAGTTGAACGAAAAAGAAAAAAAAAAAAAGGCAGGAGCGACTTCAGCGAGCGACGTCGACGGAGACACGGAGACGGACAGAGGGCTTCTTCAACCAAGCGATTCTCAAGCAAATTCTATTCTCTATATTCTTCCCTATTCAAATATTTAGGTAAGAACTTCATCAATGTTGATTTCTCAATTAGAGTTAGGATTTTTTTTGGTTTGATTTGAATTTTGGGGTTTTACAACTCAATCAGATTGTTTAATCACTTTGGATTATTGAAATCAACATTACTTTTGTTTTTGTGAACAATCTCACTTTACTGTTTGTAACTTATGTTTTTTTTTTCCTTAGTTTCTTTTGGTAGGTGTGATTTGTAAATGTTGAACATCTCAATCTACATGGTTATGTTGAAGTAAAATACTTTTGTTACGCCAAAAAGCTATTACAATGTATTTTTGCTGCTAACAATTTTTTATTTTGCTTTGTGATTTGAATGACTGCGGGATGGTTGTTATTAGTACTAGAAGCTATAGGTGGAGTAGACTTTTGCATTGAAGATGCTTGAAACGATATGCAAATGGTATCTTCGAAAGTGGATGTAAGTACTACTAGTATATAGGAGTACACCAAAAAAAAAAAATCGGGGACGCTGCCCCCGAACCCCCATTCATTATTCGTTTGGCCCAAAAAAGTCTTGCCCTCCCTCAAATTCCTGGCTCCACCACTGAAAAAAACAATGATAATTGTTTATCTTTTATGTTTTTAATCAAATAAATAAGGAAAATTGCACCCATAAACTCGTTACTTGCTACACCATTACTCCGATACTTGCAATAAATGTAAGTGTTGCCTTGTTAAATTTGTAAGGGAATACTTTTTACTTAGAGCAACGCCGGGCACAAAACCAAGTCACAAAATCATGCTCACACAATGAGGTGACGATATATTATTGGTTCTAGCGATGGTGGACCCGCCACACTCTATATTATTGTATTAAAATTAAAAATAATTATAAATAAATACTCCTTCCGTCCCATTTTAAAAGTCAAAAATTTTCTAAAAGGGCGTCCCATTTTAAGAGTAAAAAAATCCTAAAATGGAAAGTGAGACCTACATGTCATACTCACAACAATCATCCACTAACTCTTCTATACCCCACTTTCTCTCTCCTACCAATCTATCAACACTCACAACACATCACTTTTTCTTTAATTCTTGAACCCATCCAATTTTTGACTCTTAAAATGGGACGGAGAGGGAGTACACTTTACCCTCTCACAGTTCCAAGAAATTTAGTGTAATTGTGTAAATCGTCGTAATCTATGGATGCATGGATTCATAACTCAAGAATGTTAGAAAATGTTTCGGTAATCTGTTTGCAGATATAATGGGCGGCGCTTACGAAGTTTAAAAGCCTATATTTCAAATTTGGGCCATAGTATTAGACCATGTAGATTGTAGAAGGCCCATCTTCGCGCCTAGTTTGGATGAGTAGAAACTGTCTTTCTAAATGCGTTTAAAATGACATGCGTACTATTTGTGCGTAGTTAATGTAACGTGTACTACATAAACAACAAATGTGACCTCCGTGATGAGACCGAGCCTTCTAGACCGGATGTTCTGCGGTCCAAATCGATGCGACCTAACACGCCTAAACCGGACCTGAACTCTTGGGGCCGAACCGGCGAGGAACGCGGGCAAGTAAGCCCGAGGGGACCGATCTCCCTGAGATATATGCCCGAGATGACTTTGCCTCCCGCTTTCTTAAGGAGCCCGCAGTACCCAGCTGGCACAAACGTACACGAGACGTCACCTATCCGTACCTGACATACCATAACGGTTGGTGATGGAACCATGCTTCCCTGACAGACACGCCACCTTCCCAGCCACTCTCCTGACCGGTCCACTGGGGATTCGCCACGTGTCCCCCCAGTACTAGGGTGTTAGTACCTTGTGCAGGTTTCTTTCCCTTGGTCATATATATACACCTTTTCGCTCCCATGAGAAGGTACGTGCTCTATCCAACTCACACACACAAGATCCACATTGATCTTCTTCTTAGGTTTTCCTCAGAGATCTTACTCTCACACCCGAGGGCCTAAGCCGGATTCAAACCCCGGCTCTGGTCTTAACGGTGTTCTTGTCTGTGTTGTGATCAGGATCAAGAGACAGCAAACCGGAGATCTAGTCTCCATGACCCCAAAAATCTAGGGCGTCATCAGTGGGTCCATTGCCACCGCAGGGCCCATGTCTTACGCCCTTGAGCTAGACAAAATGGGAGAATAAATTCCTTGGTAAAAATATTTTCTTATGAAATATTCCTAAACCCAAGATGCGCGGTCATACGCCCTCGAGCTAGACCGCATGGCCCATGTCTTACGCCCTTGAGCTAGACAAAATAGGAGAACAAATTCCTTGGTAGAAATATTTTCTTATGAAATATTCCTAAACCCAAGATGCGCGGTCATACGCCCTCGAGCTAGACCACAGGTCCCATGTCTTACGCCCTTGAGCTAGACAAAATGGGAGAACAAATTCCTTGGTAAAAATATTTTTTTTATGAAGTATTCCTAAACCCAAGATGCGCGGTCATACGCCCTCGAGCTAGACCGCAGGGCCCATGTCATACGCCCTCGAGCTAGACTAAAGTGGGAGAAGGCGCGGCCATACGCCCTCGAGCTAGATCGCGTGCATGGAAACAAAGATAGTTCATAAAAGAGCAAACCTTCTAAGCTATGTAATCAAAAGAGCGATAGCAAAAAAACACGCAAGAGAGGAAATCAATGACAAAGCTGGAAACAAATATACTTATACAAACCAAAAAATTACTTGTTCGAAAATGTCCGGACCTACACTATTACAAAAATCCCCAGGGTGCAACCCGATCTGATCTTCAAGAGGCCGGGGGAGGAGCATTCTCCATCTCTGGAACAGAGACAAAGGCATCAATGTCAGGTACAGATCCAGACTGATCCTGAGAAGCATCAGCAAGTGCGGAGGCATAAGGAGAGTAAGGAAGAACCATACCATCGATGTACGGGCCGCCGGGGCCAAAAGTTTTCTCCAAAGCTGCGACCAGAGGCAAGGTTCCCTCGGCAGAATATCTGATTCCATCAATAGTGGAAAGAAGATCTTGGACAGTGACCGGAGCGACGAGAGGGAGAGTTGATCTGACAGACTCGGGAAGCTCGGAGAGTTGGTCCGTAGTAAAAGGCACTAGAGCATGGCCAGAAAAGCATTGAGGATCTGAGGCCGTAATGGAGCAAAGAATCGCAATCTCTTGCGCACTGTATTTGCCCGTAGCTGCCAGATTACGACCTACTGTATGGAGAGCTGAGTTATATTGCTCTATGCCTGCTTCCTCCACCTTCTCTCTATAAGCATCGGACGCCTCAAACTCGGCCACGACTTTCCCTAGCTCTTCTTTCAGAACGAGCTCCCGGTCTTTCTCAAACCGCATGGCATCCAAAACCTTGCCATCTAGCTCATCAACTTTTTCAGATAAGCTCCTGTTCTTCTCCCTCTCCTCCTCCAACCGCTTGTCAGGCTCGGCCAGGCGAGCTTCAAGTCGTTGCTTCTCAGACTCAACAGTTGCTTTTTCAGCCTCAGCTCGGTCTTTGGCCTCGCGAGCTGCGTCGAGATCGTTGCTCAATTTAGAGTTCTCCTTGACCGCAGTCATCAACTCGGCATCTTTATTTTTAAGCTCCTCTCCCGAGCCCTCCAAGACCTTGGACAAGCGGACAATCTCATCCTTCGCCTCCGCCAATTTCTTCCCCCTCGCTGCGGCCAAAGCAACTTCAGCTTCATACTGAGACCGCATATATAGCAGGTCATTGCTAACCTGTTTTAATAAAAGAGCAAGTGAAGATTATATTAAAAGCGGGATGAGGGGTCAGAAGGCCAGAGGATCGATATATAAAAAGAAAGAGCACGTCGGGTTAAACAAGGAAAATGAAACACTAACCTCAGCCATAGCCAATCCCGCATGACCCAGGGCGGTTAGAAAGTTGGTCTTGGACAACACCTTCTGTTGATAGTCCGGAAAGTTCATACGGTGCAGGAGCCCATCGCCCACATAAGAATTAAAGCCGCGGCGGCTATGGAGATCAACCCCATATACCTCAGGGGCCTCAGCTACCTTCTTCCCGAACTCCTTAGCCCGGTCCTTATCTTCAATTAACTCTACGGGGAAGCGCTCCGAGCATAAAGTCCATTTGGCGGGGGAAGTTACAGTAAAACCGTGGGAAGGAGACTCCAGACGGGGTTGTTTATTTTTTGAAGGCAAAGGGTCGGCGATCGAACTCGGACCCCTTTTCTTCGGAGCCTCGGGCACTGTCCTGCCTGCGTCGTGCGAGAGAGTGGGAGACCCCGAGCCCGCCAAATCTTTTCCCCGTCCGCTCCCGCGGGGCCGTAGAGGAAGCTCACCCGTCGTTGGGACAACTGTAATAACCTTTTTAGACTTGTCCAAAAGGTCCGTGATCGGCAGTTTCCTCCCTGGGGCCTCGGCCTTTTGCATTTCGGCCTGCCTCTGCTGCTTCGCCTCAGCCTCCCGCTGCTTCGCGGCCATTTTCAAAGCGTTGATATTCTTGGGAGGCATGGTATCAGTGGGATCTGCGGGCAAAAGCAACGATCAGTCAGATATGATCGAGTAAACTAACAAGTAAGAAATTTCAGTTGATTAAGTATGAAAAAGACCGGTCAAGCCCGGATCCGGGCATTGTTCCCCCAATCGGCAAGCAGGGCACTCATGGGCAAAGGCAAAATCCTGGTGAACCTTCCAACAAGGATCCCGCCACATAGGAGCCATGTTAACCCTGCTCTCAAAATCAGGATTTCGGCATGGGGCCACCCCGGCATAAGCCAAAAGACTCTCATTGTTGATAATGGCTTGAACGTCGAAAACTTGTTCAACCTCGGCCACGGTCTGGTCCTCTAAAGTAACTGATTTTGTATGCCGGGCGAGATAATCCTGCATGGAGGACGCAAGCTCGATACCCCCATCTGAGCTAGGATAATCCTTGGAAGATATTGACACCGGGGAATTATTATCAGGCTTAGAAAAGGGCCACCCGAGTCGATTCTGAATCACCAGAGGATATCTCTGCCACTGATCGAATTTGTTAGAAGCCGCAGAAAAGATCTTTTTCGACCTGGGTTTCGTTTTCAAGCTCTAACTGCTCGCGGTGACCTGATGGGTGAATAAAACGTACAAGGCAGACAAAGAGGGTTCGTAGCCCAGTACCCTACTTACGACAATAAAAGACACCAGATAGCGAATAGCATGGGGAGTCAAGTCCATTGGGAGGCACTTGGAAAACTCCAGGAACTCGCAAATGAACGGGTCCAAGGGAAGCCGGAGGCCATTCTCAAATTGAACGAGATAAAACACACAAGCAATATTATCTGCCCGGACGCGGGCAGGACCGGTCAAATTGCTTCCTGAAGGAGAGGTATAATCATCAAGACCGCCGACGAGATAGATTTTGCGATCGATATGATACACAGTTAGAAACTCATCATCGGAGTCCTGCTCTTCCACCATGCCCGCTCCAGAACTGGAGGCTCCAGCCTGACTCACAACCCTATCGTCAGGCCCCTCGGGGAAGGAAGCCAAAATTTGAACAGGGGAGCGGACGCGTTTGACCATACGCGCGGTATCTGGGGCCATTCTCTCTAAATCCCCCCAGGGGTCAGAGGGTGTCTCAGATGACTCAGACTCATCAACTAGCCCGTGAGCCACGATCGCTCCAACCTCAACCTCAAGAGCGGGTTCACCATCAACCCTCATTTCTTGATCGGACGCTTCCGCACTGCTCGTGACCTCAATAACACCAGGGGCCAAGCCCGGAGATCGTGCCTGTTCGTCCTCATCATCATTAAAAGGAGCGTCCATCCAACTGTGAGAATCAGGGCCACTTGAGGCTACACGCTCCCCGCACGACCTTACCAACCTTCTACGTTTCTAGCCATATCTACATTATCGGGGAATCGAGTTAAAACAGCCATGACAAAAGTGCCCAAGTGTTCCTCTCCCCCCAACACCCTCATCCTTGTGGAATCATAATGGACGGAGGGACCTGTTTCCCACAACAGGGGCAAAACCTAGGGTTCCCAGCTATATGCTAAACCTATGGCAATGAACTCATTCAAAGACAACCGTTTCCAGGCATTCAACAGGAACCTGTATACCCCACCGGTCCTCCGGCAACAACCAAACAGGTCAGGACGGAGGTTACGCCCTAAATCCAGCCCTTCCATGGCTACAACAATATTTCAACAAATTTTCAGAAATTAGGAGTCAGAATCCGGACTCGAAGACACAAGGTTACGAGAAGTCACACAAATCTCGTATAAATCCGTGAGCTCGACAGGAGCCAGTTTTTAGGGTTCGCGCTCGAAAACGGCGACGAAAAGAATGGCGGAAATCAAGACGACGATGCGAAACAAAGAAGAAAAAGTGAAGTTCAGAACAATAGATGTAAATTAGAAGTAATGAACGAGAACGAGATCTTCAAAATCAGGAATCCGGAGAAGCAAAGTCTTCGTTGGAACTGGAAGGTAGAGAGACGGGAGTTGCGAAAATTTGGAATGATTCAGCATCCGTGATATTTATAGCGCCGGAAATGGGTCGGATCGACCCGAAATATCTGGTAACCCGATCGAAACCCGAAAAGTGAAGAGGCGGGAATTGCTTTTTCGAAAACCGATGACGGTTCGCATTTAATGAACGTGTTCCTGGTCATGTCAAAAGGCAGACGGCTACGCCACTAGCCTGACACAAGGGGCCCACCTGTCCTTTCGTCAACCACTATTCTAAGACTCCCGTCCCATTGCAATCCGTGCCCGCATTTATTGCGATTTGCCCGAATCGAGCCTAGGAAGTATAACTCCTCGCGCCGCACATGAATGAGCTAACCCTCGGAGTTAGGGGCCACTGATGAGACCGAGCCTTCTAGACCGGATGTTCTGCGGTCCAAATCGATGTGACCTAACACGCCCAAACCGGACCTGAACTCTTGGGGCCGAACCGGCGAGGAACGCGGGCAAGTAAGCCCGAGGGGACCGATCTCCCTGAGATATATGCCCGAGATGACTCTGCCTCCGCTTTCCTAAGGAGCCCGCAGTACTCAGCTGGCACAAACGTACACGAGACGTCACCTATCCGTACCTGACATACCATAACGGTTGGTGATGGAACCATGCTTCCCTGACAGACACGCCACCTTCCCAGCCACTCTCCTGACCGGTCCACTGGGGATTCGCCACGTGTCCCCCCAGTACCAGGGTGGTTAGTACCTTGTTCAGTTTTCTTTCCCTTGGTCATATATATACACCTTTTCGCTCCCATGAGAAGGTACGTGCTCTATCCAACTCACACACACAAGATCCTCATTGATCTTCTTCTTAGGTTTTCCTCAGAGATCTTACTCTCACACCCGAGGGCCTAAGCCGGATTCAAACCCCGGCTCTGGTCTTAACGGTGTTCTTGTCTGTGTTGTGATCAGGATCAAGAGACAGCAAACCGGAGATCTAGTCTCCATGACCCCAGAAATCTAGGGCGTCATCACTCCGTACTTTAGTTTCGTTTTCAATTTGACATATTTTTCTAACGCCAATTAAAATTTAACGACATAGTAAATGAAAGTTAACATACTAGTTAGTTTGAAGTTGATTTTCCTTTTAAGGAATTTATTGAAAATTCTATTAATAAAAGAGTTGATTGTGTGCTTGTGTTATTTTGGTATCTCTTGTTGGCGAGCGATCCCAACAAGTGGTACCACCAGAGCCCAGGTTGATGGACGGGCCCGATGCGGTGGACTGCGTGTGTGAAATACGTGAGATTTTCTCTGGCGAATGGAGCACTTTGTGGTCCTTGTGTCGAAAGTCTTCCCGATATTGGTGATTGGGCGGCGTGTCCCTCAGGTGGTGAATAGCGGCGGTATAGAGCATCTGGACCGACAAACATTCAATAAAATCTCTGACAGGAACCCAAAGGTACAAGGAAAATAACACAATGTACACAAAACCCAACTCACATTAAGCATACCAAGACATTCTCCTATAGCTTAGAAGCTGCAGCCTTGTCCAGGAACCAAGTAAGTTCCCCTTTAGGTGCAACCAATTGAACCGGTAACACTTGAGAATCTTGACCATCACCCAGGGCTACATGAACAGGTTGGGCTTTCCCACCTCCAGCAACCACCATTGCTATGTGAAAATGTCAATGGCCTTGGGTAAGTGATATCAAAAGTGTTGGCACTGCAACGATATCACTTCTGGCAACACTTAACACACACGAACAGAAAACAGTTTCTGAAAATAGTTTGCAGCGAAAAATCAACACAAGAATTATTTTTCTCAAGATATATAAATTATATCTTGAGGGATGCCTTAAAAGGCGAGACCTTCACTAAATAATATGAGATGAAGTACAAGGTCGAGAGTTCCCTAATGCAATTACAATGAAAGCTTTGTGGAACTACTAAGTCTAATACACAGAATCCTAACCTAGCCAAGACACTTATAATACTCGATACAAGAATATAAATGTGTTTGAGAATTTATAAGGAACTAAGGAATGTGTAAGACTTTCTTGTGAGGAGAGTGTGTGTATTTGCTTCAAGTGTTGTATCTTCAAACACATCCTCCCTTGCTATTTATAGGCTTGATAATTCTTGGGGAATACTCCAATAATGGCTTGGTGATTGATAAAAACGTGGTGGAGTGGAGAGGTGGAGTTGCCGAGACTTGGGGATGAATTTCTCCACATGTCCATATTTGTAGGAGCTAATTCTTGGTGCCCAAGTCCTTGCATACCCGACTTGTACCTTCTTGCTATCCACTCCTTGTACTTTATTGATCAACAACTCAGCCTTTGAATGGGTCAAATCCCATGTGTTTGTTGTGAATTAAATCCCCACATGTTTATGGATAAAATCCCATTTTATCCATAACTTCTTTTTAACTTCTTTGCATTATTCTAGCATAGGTTATACCTGAAAATGGACCAACATAGACAATAAAACTTGCAATAATATTAGTCATTAGTCCAGCAATTATTTATGAAGCAAATATACAAATATAATTCTTCAGCCCGTCGGCAACACTCGGAAAGTGTTGGCAGCACTTGTGGTAACACCACGTTCTGCACTTAAACTATGTTCGGGGAGGAGTTGATTACCGGAAAAGTCAAAGTGATTCTTTCTGGTGGTGGTTTTGGTGAGTCTTTGATAAATGAAACCCACCGCTTGTTTTCTTGGACAAGTGGGTGCCCGGGAAATAAAGAAGCCAAGTGTCCTTCCGGCCCCATTCCCAATAGCATGAGATCGAATTTTGGAAAGCCGCTTGAATTGGATGTATCGATTGTATTGGTATGGATTAAATGTTTGATACATGTCTCGTAGTCGTCAGCTGCGGGCCTCTGCAGATAATGCATCGTTGATAGCGTAGACATTTCCAGTAGGTATTGGAACCTGCCAAAGAAAAAATAAAAATAATTACTACCTCCGTCCCAAAATGAATGAATTTTTTTATTCCAAAATGTGCACTTAGATGACTTTTTACCATTTTTTTTCAATTTTCATTTTATACTTGCAAAACTAACATTTTGAAACACATGACAAGGATATTTATGATTTTTTACTCTAAAAAGTCAACTTTTTCGAAGTGTCCCTTGAATCAGAGAATTCTCATTGTATCATCAACCAAGGTGAGCCTATGGGATAGACCAATAGCCGATCCTATATACGAACTCAAATTTAACTAAACAAAATCTCTTAATGTAAAATAGGTTTTACACATCTCTTAGTGTAAAACAAGTTTTTTTATTAGACCGACTCAAAAAAGTATTAGTCCTTTGAAAATCATGTTTAATAATGCATCTTTTACTGCGACACAATTTTTGACTAGCACTAATATTACATGAATCTTTGAAAGAAAGATAAATGTTGGAAAAGCAATGATAATTCTGACTAAAATTTAGAAATAGGACTCTTATTTGGGCTAAGAAAAAAATAACAAGACCCTTATTTTTAGGGACAGCTTAAGATAGTTACTGGGTATCATATCTGAATTTCTAAACCAGTTTCAATCTTCCCGTCTGTTGACTTGTGTTTCTATAGAGCACAATTCTTCCGTCAAATATATTTTCACATTTAAGTCTCACCCCATGCCCGACGTTATGGTCCTAGTCGTGTATTTCTGAACTGACAATTTAGGCTTAATAGTGCATAAACAAAACATGACTAGTGAAGAAAGTGTTCATATCCTAAAAAAAATTGAATAATCAAATGCGAAGATCATTTTGGTACGGAGGGAGTACTAAAGTTTAATTCAACTTTTAGGAATGTGTACGATTCCTTGAAACATGATCATGGGTGATGTTCCACATCATAACTTCTGCAGCTTCTAACCTAAATTTCTCATCTCAAACCTATCCCACCATATACACAAGAGTGAAGTTTTTCAAATTTACTACTAGGATTAAAACATTCATTTTGCGACGGAAGGAGTATCAAACATTTCACTTCCCCAATCTCGCACATTCACTCTTACAAAATACTCCCCCGTCCTAAAATGATAAGTCTCATTTTTCTTTTTGTTTGTCCCAGAAGGTTAGTCGCATAATCAAAACTAAGGCTTCAAAATCACTCAATTTCCAAAAATTTTAATAAATGAGACTATCAACTCGGGACGAGGGAGTACTCTATTTGATTTTTGAATTGAAATTAAAAATACAAGATTGTTTACCTGAGAGATTTGATTAGGGAACCTCCGGATAGAACAACAGTGAAAGCGTCTCTCTCTTTAGTAAACTTGTCGGATAATTCGGCGGTGTATTTAGCCAGCGACACCGCCAGATCTTCTTCCGAATCGAATACTTGAACACTCCCTTTATCTTTCTCAATCGACATCTCAGCTGCCGATGATTGCATTTCAAACCTGAATTTCTTGGAATTCACGCCGATCGCCGACACCCTCTTTGACCCGATTGCGGAAAGCAGAGGATTTTGACCGATTAATCGGAAGGTCAACGGAATGTAGGAAGATGGGGTTACAGGTAGGGATGGAAGACGAGTGGGGAGATTGTGGCTGGTCCACCGGCGGCTAGGTGGCGGTCGTGCGATTGACGACGGTCGTTATTAAATACTAGTACTTCCGTTTGAAGCGTTAAGGTTAGCTGCTGATGCGGCGTTAAGTACGATGAGGTGCTTCGTTTGTAACTAACAACACATTAAGAAGCTTAACGAAATTGATAACAAGTGTTTAGAAGAATTTAACGAAATTGATAACAAATGTTTAGAACTTAATGGCTTATTAGTGTCCATCAAAACTTAATGTATCAATGTTTTTGTAACGAGTGTTTAAAGCTTAACAGGTAATGTATATGTCCATCAAAACTTAATGTATCAACGTTTGTAACGAAAGTTTACAGGAACATAACGAAATTGATAACGAGATGACAAAATAAAAAATGTATCAACGTTTGTAAGGAGTGTTTAAAACTTAACGAAATTGATAACGAAGCAAACTGATGAAAAAAATAAAAAAAGTGACGGCTGTGGGATTTGAACCCACGCCCTTTCGGACCAGAGCCTAAATCTGGCGCCTTAGACCACTCGGCCAAACCGTCTTGATGTTCAATTCAATGTATATTTAACAACAATAACAATTACAAACTCAGGTTTCCGCATAGGAGGTTCACTTTCACTTTTCTCTATAAGTTACACAGCCAAATGAAAGGAATGTAAAGGAAACTAGATAATTAAAGGCCACATCACATATCGATATTTATTTAATTACAATATTAGTTGTCGAATCGAAGCAAACAACTTTTACAAAATACCTCCCTATATATATATGTTTCAAATAAACGTAACGCTTTCCTTTTTTATTCCTCTCAAAATAAACCTAGACCGTAATGTAAAAATATCTAGCTCCAAAAGTCCCACCATGTTGATGTTGGTGTGGCACATGGCTGATCGAAAATACCATCATCATCTAACTCGAAGCTGCCCAACCTTTCCGTTGGTTCTGGAAAGGCGCCGTCTACTTGTTCAGTGCTCAAGCTATGAAATTTATCAGCTCCTTCTCCTTCTTCATGATAACCATCTATTTTTCTCCCCTCGTCATCAGAATACATATGCATGTCTTGCTGGTCTACTCCTCCATTTAAGCTACTCAACTGATATTTTAAATCTCCATTTTCCGAGCAACTATAATCCGTGCTATTTCCTTCAACATCTTTAGTTTCCCTGCCCCCCTCTCTAGGCATGTTCAGCTGATCACGTAGTTTCTGTAACTATCAAAATAAAAAGGAGAAAAAAGAAAATATAAGAAAAAATATTAGGCCTTCTCAAGCTAATTTGATAGTTGTTTAGTACCTATGATTTATTCGTGATAGACAATATTAGGCCTTCTAATATTATGGAAATAAGTATTAAACAAGTACTATATTTCGTATCATAACATCAAAAGGCCTAATATTGATTTCCATTTCGATAGTTATTATTGTAATAACTATCAAAATGGAGCGGGGTGACTGAGGTTTTGAGTTTAGTTCCTTCTCCTCACCCGTTCAAGCCCATAGAGGAAAAAAAAAAAAAAAAACTGTAAGAAGATGGAGTGGAGGGTCGAACCTGCATGAGCAAGGAATGCTTTTCCGTTTTCAAGGACTCAAAACGCGAGTTCAACTCATCATAATCGGCCTTTAATGATCTATATTCTTGCTCGATTTGCTTAGATTTCCATCTAGCTCTCTTGTTCTGAAACCATATAGCGACTTGACGAGGCTGTAGGCCTAACTCTCTTGCCATCTGAAGCTTTTTCCTTGGCTCAAGCTTGGCTTCCACTTTAAATATTGTCTCCATTGACTTGATCTGTTCATCACTGAACCTCCTATTGTTCTTGTCCTTCTTCTTTCTGTGAGACGTACAAACCGATTCTATCATGTTTTTTCTAACTTGAATATAAGTGAATCAAGTTTCCGCTGAGTTTGTTAGGAAGGATTTATAATCATCAGCCATATATACTAATTTCAAAGTTTCATTCTTTTGTGGTTGTTTTTCAAGCCATTTGGGCTTTTTACTTTGCGGCTAGTTTATACCAATCGATATTACGTATGCCACTATCTTTCTTATACTCCCTCCGTCTCAAAACAAACTTTTCATAACGAAAATTTAAAAAATATGTTGGAAAAGTAGGTGGTGTGAATGAAAATGGGAGAGAAAGTGGGGTATGAAAAGAGGGAAAAAGTGGAGTGAATCTTTTTCTTTTTAGTAAGTGTGAGTTTTTAACGAGACGTTCAATGAAAAATTTGTTTTGAGACGGAGGGCTGGTTGCAATTACTGTAGTAGTGCGGCAATTAGTCAGCAATTTGGTTTTGGGCCCAGTTTAGGAGATGATTTTTGTGATTAAATTTTCAACTGATGAATAATTTCGATTGCTAATCACATCTCATATTATACTTATCCAAATAAAGCATTGTTGTGTAAATCGAGACCAACCATTGCAAAACAGTTGAGCCGTTACTACAATTCAGAATCTTATATCATACATTTGTACACTAATGTCCCATGAGGTATGTATAAGTATTAATAAAGAGTTCTCCTCTATTATTTACATCTTCTAGGTCATCCTGCGCGGGTCAGGACCGTTTATATTTGGATAAAAGTTTGTGTGAGACGGTCTTACACGTAAAACAGATCTCGTTCTTATTAACGAGGCGGGACAAAGAATGATTGTCCTACGTGGCTATTCACGTTGGCTCATGTCCGTATCAAGAATTGGTGAAGTGTCCAGAATACTAGTAACAAGTGTCAGCTGCTCACCTGGCTTAAGCCAGCTGTAGCCTCTGTAATTGGCTTCCATTCCTTTTGGAATTTTTATTCTATAGGGCTGGTCACACCAACTCTGCATTTTGATAAAAATATCTGGTAGGTATTCTTGAATTTTCTTGTTGGGACCAAAAGGGTCTTTATTTTTTTACTGAAAATTGAATCTCAACTCAGAATGTGTTAGGATTTTAGGTCCCAAACACAATTGCTTGATTGATAAAGATGAAAACACAAAATAAAAAAATAGCAAGAACGAAACAAAATTGAAAAATAGACGAGGGCTGCCTTAGAAGGATTCCTTGAGAGTGAAAGCTAGATTATTCACTTGTGTGAGAGATTGTGAGATTGTGTGAAAGGTTTTCACCTTGTTCTCCTTGTACTCTCCATGATATAGTGAATTGATTCTCCGTTGCCCGTGGACGTAGCCAAGTTGGTGAACCACGTAAATCTCTTGTGTTCATCTATTTTCAATTTTGTTACATTCTTGCTATTGTGTTATTTTGTGCTTTCAATTTCATCATTATAAGCAATTGGGTTTAGGACCTTAAAATCCTAACAATTGGTATCTAGAGCTTCTGGTTTGTGGATCTTGTATTGCTTATTGGTAGCGATGTCAGGGAAGTACGAAATTAAGAAATTCGATCGCAAGGTCAATTTTGGTTTATGGCAAGTGAAGATGCGAGCAATCTTGGTGGGTAAAAATTGTGTCAAGGCTTTGCTTGGGAAGGCGAGAAAACCAACAAGCTTGACGGATGAACAATTTGATGATATGGACGAGAAGACTTTATCTCTCTTACACTTGAGTCTCAAAGATGAGGTATTGAGGGAGGTTGTGAGTGAGAAGACTGCGGCAGCGCTTTGGCTTAGGCTTGAGCAATTGTACATGACTAAGAGTATTAGTAACAGGTTGCTACTATTGAAGCAACTCGAGGAGTGTAAACTCAAAACATGTGAGTCTTTGGAGAAACATCTTGATGAGTTTGATGGCTTGGTCATGGACTTGAAGAATGTCGATGTCATGATTGATGATGAGCAATTGGCGGTAAAATTGCTTTGTTCTCTACCTCCGGAATACATGCACTTTAGAGAGACAGTGTTGTATGGCAAGGATGATATTTCTTTGGAAGAGATCAAGAACGCTCTACTACAACGGGAAGTCATTGAGACGCACTTGACCTCAACAAGTGCTGAATCTCAAGGTGATGGGTTAGTAGCTAGAAGCGGCAGAAAGTCAAAGAAGGGTCAATCCGGTTCAAGTGAATGGCAAAAGAATGTGATATGTCATAGTTGCAAGGAAAAGGGGAACATTAGAAGGTTTTGTCCAAACCAAGAGGATACAACCGCAAAGGCAAAGGGTGAAGCTGGAGTGGTGTTTGAAGACACTAGTGATGACAGTGACTGTGATGCACTTACTGCTTGTGATCCGGATACCGAGATTCGTGATAGTTGGATTTTGGATTCGGGTTGTTCTTATCATATTAGTCCCAATCGGGTATGGTTTTGTTCGTATAAGGCTGCTGGTGGAGTAGTTTTGTTGGGGAATAATACTGCATGCAAGGTTGTTGGTATTGGGACTATTAAAGTTAAGATGTTTGATGGAGTATTGCGGAAATTACAAATGTCAGGTATGTTCCTGAACTGAAGAAGAACCTGATTTCTCTAGGCACTTTGGATAGCCTTGAGTATAGTTTGTCCATTGCGAATGGTGAGCTATCGGCTATTAAAGGTGACTTGGTGGTATTGAAGGGAAAGAAGGTGGGGACATTGTATCAGCTTCTTGGGTCTACGGTTGTTGGTGATGTGTCTATTGCAACGGGGTCAACGATTGAGGCGGAGGTACTCAATCATGGGACATGACATTGGGTCACATTGGCTTGAATGGGATGACATAAAAGTCTTGGTATTTGTTGTCACAAGCATTGTTAGGTACAAAATTTTATGTGGAGGCGATTAGGATGACTGCTCACTTGGCTAATCGTACTCTAAATTCTGGCATTGGGATGAAGGCTCTGTTGGAGATGTGGTCAAGATATCTAGGAGAATACTCAAGATTGTATATTTATGGGTGTCCCGTGTATGCTTGTGTGAACAACAAATTGGAACCAAGGGCCAAAGGATGTTCCTTTGTGTGTGAAACTATTGGAGTGAAAGGATTCCGGTCATGGGATCCGGTGGCATCTAAGTTCCTGACATGTAGAGATGTTGCTCTACTTCTCCGTGGAAAAGGTAGTCCTGCAGGACGGATATACAAACAGGTGGAGTTATTCGGAGATGATAAAGAATTGGTGGAACTTGACTTAGATGTCAATAATGTGTCTGATGAAGCGACTCCAATTGATGCTCCAGTTCAAGAGAAGGAGACCAACAAGCAGGTGGAGACTACGTACCATTGTTTTTGGTAGAGTTTGATATGGTTTGGAAGAGATGGTGGCTTATGCATTGTCCGCTGCGAAAACAGTAAGTATGCATAAATTAATTTCTTTCAATGAAGATATATCGTGTGATAAATCTGCTATGTGGTCGGTCATTGTTAAAGAGATGGTATCTCTTATTGAAAGTAAGACATGGGAATTTGTTAGATCACCACCAAATAAGGTGTTAGTCAGTCACAAGTGGATCTACAAATTCAAAGATGGTACTCCAAGGTTTGGGGTAGACTACAATGATATTATTTCACCAGTTGTTAGACACGTATCTATTCACAACTTGTTAAGCATTATGGCGATGAGAGATCTAGTGCTTGAGCTGGAGATCTACATGCGCCTGCCTGAAGGGTTTGTTGTCGAGGGTAAGGATCATGTTTGCTTGTTAGAGAGGTCCTTGTATGATTTGGAGCAGTCAACTCGACAGTTTTATAAAAGGTTCGACACTTTTATTGTTACCCATGGTTATGCTAGGAGTGGATATGATTGTTGTGTTTATTTTATGGTTTGTAGTGATGGCACATTGATTTATCTTGTTTATGTCGATGTCATTCTTGTGGCTGCGATAGATATCAATGATGCTTACCAGGTGAAATGGTTATCTTCTTTAGATAGTCCCAAGTCTAAAGATGATGTGTCACGGGTTCCGTATTCAAATGCTTGTGTGTGCATTGTGGATGGCAAGAACAGTGATGGTTATATTGGGAATGGTGATTCAGATTGGGGCGGTAATCTTGTTGACAGAAAATTTACATTGGGGTATGTATTTTGTCTTGTTGGTTCCGCGGTTTATTGGAAATCTGGATTGTTGGATGTCACGGAGTTGTCTACTACCGAGACTGATTTTATGGCTATAACGAAGGTTGTCATGTTGACAAAGTTGATTGCTAAGTTCAAGAAGTTCTTGGACTTAGTTGGTGTTATTAGTCATTGAGGCCTTTAGGGGCGGGGCAATGGATATAGAGATGTTCTCTTGATGTACTAGCTTTTGGGGATTGATCGTCAAGGTGGAGAATTGTTGGGAGTGACTCTCAATTACCAGCAGCTTCCTGGGCGGCCGCACATTGGGATATGGGCGACCGCACAGAATGGCCTTGTTCATCGGCAAAATCACTTCAGTTGTTTTGGGCGACCGCCGACAGTGTTTTAGGCGGCCGCACATGTACTGTCGGGCTGCTGGGTTAAATCCGGTAGGGTTTGGTTTAGGCGTATAAAACCCAAAATTGGGCATCTCTTTCCTCAAGACTTCTGTGAGCGCAGCCAAAGGTAAGAAAAACACGGGAGGGCTGCCTTAGAAGGATTCCTTGAGAGTGAAAGCTAGATTATGCACTTGTGTGAGAGATTGTGAGATTGTGTGAAAGGTTTTCACCTTGTTCTCCTTGTACTCTCCATGATATAGTGAATTGATTCTCCGTTGCCCGTGGACGTAGCCAAGTTGGTGAACCACGTAAATCTCTTGTGTTCATCTATTTTCAATTTTGTTCCATTCTTGCTATTGTGTTATTTTGTGCTTTCAATTTCATCATTATAAGCAATTGGGTTTAGGACCTTAAAATCCTAACATAATGTTTATGTTTGAGAATTTCAATTAAACTTAAACAACCAGATCGCAAAATAGTTTATGTAAAACGACAACACAATACTCTTTTACGTTTCAAACTAATCGCTGCTAAAAATTATGTACGGAGATTAAGAAAATATGTTGAAAAGTAAATATTGTGAGTGGGAAGAAAAGAAATAAGTTTGTAAATAGTTTTTCTGAGTTGGTAGGAGAGAGAAAATTGAACATTTTGGATAAGTATCAATTAAAATGGGACGCTCAAAACGGAAATAAGTAGCGATTAGTTTGGGACGGAGGGAATACATACAATAATTAAAGCAAAATCAAACGAAACACGAAAAATTAATAACCCAGTTCATCAATGTAATCGACACGTAGCAAGTTAGGATCTTGCACGATAACATTTGAATACGGTAATACAACAAATTTGGTGGTGGAATATATTTTATGTAAATTCTTAAGAATAAGCTCTAAACCTAGATTAAAAGGAATCCTGAAAATTTGTCTGGGCTATATGGATGTCCTCTATGCGGCCGCGCCATGCGACCACATAGGACTTGTTTTCCTTCCCATGTTTGTAATCCAAATTTAAACAATCTTCTGTCCTCTATGCGCTTCCTTGTGCGACCACAATGGCAGGCTATATCTCATGAGGAAGTCTTGTGTGAGACGGTCTCACACGTGAGACGGGTCTCGTTGTTAGAAGAAATGAGCTTGTCCTGAGGGTAAACTATTTACTCTCTCAACGAGACACGTTGAGACCGTCTTACACAAATTTTTGTCATGTCGCACAAGGTGGCTCACTCCTAACAGTTGAATTAGAGCTATTTCATCCATTTTACAATAAAAGTCACGACTCACAATTATGTTTTAATTTTTTAAAAAATGTGATTTACTGTCCTCAAAATGTCCTCAAAAGAGTGGTTCATGGGTAAAGTTTCTCATAATCTATGAGGTTTAAGATTCGATCACTCTCATTAAAACATCTTTAAAAATGTGTTTTACTGACCCCAAAAAAGTGGTCAAGCGGTAAAGTCATGCCTCATAAGCTTAAAGTTTAGAGCAATGCTAGGGGCACAAAATAAACTCACAAAATCTTGCTCACAACATGAGGTGGCGATATTTCATTGGTTGCGTCGATAATGGACTCGCCACACTCTAATTAAAAACACCAATTAAATCATCACACTTAGGATTTTGTGAGCAAGATTTTGTGACTTTTTTGTGCCCCTAGTATTATTCTAAAGTTTAAGGTTCAATCCCTCTCTTTGGAACATCATAAAAAAAAGTGTGATTTACTTATCTCGATACATAGAATAAATGCGCGACATTTAATATGAAATAAAAGTAATATTTAATGATAAGTTTTCATTCATGAGAAAGTTATCAAGACCAAATTACCCTAACATTTTAAAGAAAGGGGATGAATTTCTGTCTGATAACTTAAAACCAATAAATTTAGTTTGGAATGTGTGGATATTTCCATAAATGTTACAGGGACCCGGAACCGCTCCACCCAAAACCACTGCACCCCTCCACCCAATGGCTCAGATCGAGACCACATATGCGAGCTCAACATCTGTGCGGCTAAGATGATTTTAATTTTTGTGGGTCCCACCGAGCTCGGACACATCTCATCCGTCAAACACAAAAAAAAATGAGGTGGCTATCGGGTGGAGCTAACTAAGGGGTGCAGCGGTTCGAAATCCAATGTTACAGTAACATCATTTCTATTTCTGTGTAAGCTGAATATAATCCTAAAGGGCTGTCACATTATTCCTTCCTAAAAGTTGAATATGATGTAGGGAAGCGGAAGCATAAAAGAAATAAAAGGGGATAAACACTATTAATCCGTTGATTGTTCTCAACAATGCCGGAAGAATAGCCTTCAATAACCCATTGATTCAACGAATACTAGGAAATTGGCATCAAAAGGGAAGAAATCCACTTTTGGGAATAAAGAACCACGTTCAATACTCAAATTTATTAATTAACAGCTGATTTTCGGAATTAACATTAACCCTATTTTTATAAGACTCCTACGACTTAGAAAACAAGTCAAACACTCCTAAAAATAATCCTAACCTATATAGTAACCTATTACAACTCAAAAACATCAAAATATATCATAAATTTACTTCTAAACATGACATTATATCCTATCTAAATATAAATCGACTTAGAAAATTTGATTGAGCGTTGCTCTTTTCTTAAATCCGAAAGTCTGAGTTTTCCTCCTTTCGTCCAACTCTTCGTATTTGATTAAGTTCTACGATTGTTGAAGATCGATCGCTAGTATTGATTAAATTCTACTAGGGTTGATTCCTATCAAGTTTTCCGCTACGTCAGTTGGTATCAGACTCTGGTTCGTTCTAGGAAGGATGGCACGAGGAAGAAAGATGGCCACTGTGGAAGAGATCTACGAACGTGAGGAGGATGTGCTGGACCAGCGTATCGCACGAGTCATAGATCAACGTATATCTGATCTCGAAAAGCTTAGTTCGAGGATTGTTCTCTCCGAGATTTTTGTCGAATCTTCAAGTCCAGAAATTCTTGTCGATTGGTAAAAACCTCCTGTATTTATTGAGTGTCATTGTGAAATCTGTCATTTAGTGACATCTCATCAAATGGGTGTAACTAAGGTTGGCCTCAAATCTTCACAAGATGAATTGATATGGAAGTTTGAGGTGATAAAAGGTAGTCATCCTTATGAAGATCCCTTTGAAGTTTATTATTCTAATTGTCATCAACTTGGCGCCTCAAGAAATTGATCATTGAAAATTTTATTCAATGTTACTGGACAGATTGGATGGATATTATGACGAGTGGTACCAAGTTCAAAGTTCGTCACCGGTATGAAGAAAAATTTCAAGATACGTGCCTTCAAACAAAATTCAAAATTCGAGGGCGAATTTTCTTCAAGCGGAGGAGAATGATGTAGGGAAGCGGAAGCATAAAAGAAATAAATAGGGATAAACACTATTAATCCGTTGATTGTTCTCAACAATGCCGGAAGAATAGCCTTCAATAACCCATTGATTCAACAAATACTAGGAAATTGGCATCAAAAGGGAAGAAATCCACTTTCAGGAATAAAGAACAACGTTCAATACTCAAATTTTATTAATCAACAACTGATTTTCGGAATTAACATTAACCCTATTTTTATAAGACTCCTACGACTTAGAAAACAAGTCAAACACTCCTAAAAATAATCCTAACCTATATAGTAACCTATTACAACTCAAAAACATCAAAATATATCATAAATCTACTTCTAAACATGACATTATATCCTATCTAAATATAAATCGACTTAGAAAATTTGATTGAGCGTTGCTCTTTTCTTAAATCCGAAAGTCTGAGTTTTCCTCCTTTCGTCCAACTCTTCGTATTTGATTAAGTTCTACGATTGTTGAAGATCGATCGCTAGTATTGATTAAATTCTACTAGGGTTGATTCCTATCATGTCTTCCACTACGACAGTTGGTATCAAACTCCGGTTCGTTCTAGGACGGATGGCACGAGGAAGAAAGATGGCCACTGTGGAAGAGATCTACGAACGTGAGGAGGATGTGCTGGACTAGCGTATCGCACGAGTCGTAGATCAATGTATATCTGTTCTCGAAAAGCTTAGTTCGAGGGTTGTTCTCTCCAAGATTTTTGTCGAATCTTCAAGTCCAGAAGTTCTTGTCGATTGGTAAAAACCTCCTGTATTTAATGAATGTCATTGTGAAATCTGTCATTTAGTGACATCTCATCAAATGGGTGTAACTAAGTTGGCCTCAAATCTTCACAAGATGAATTGATATGGAAGTTTGAGGTGATAAAAGGTAGTCATCCTTATGAAGATCCATTTGAAGTTTATTATTCTAATTCTTCATCAACATGGTGCCTCAAGAAATTGATCATTGAAAATTTTATTCAATGTTACTGGACGGATTGGATGGATATTATGACGAGTGGTACCAAGTTCAAAGTTCGTCACCGGTATGAAGAAAAATTTCAAGATACGTGCCTTCAAACAAAATTCAAAATTCGAGGGCGAATTTTCTTCAAGCGGAGGAGAATGATGTAGGGAAGTGTAGACACCCCGCCTTGGACCGCTCACCCCGATTGCATATTTGATTTTGTGTTTCCCCCCATTTTAAGTGTTTCTCGTTAGTTTCTGTCACTTCCGTTAAGTTCCTGACTGACTTCGTTAAGTCCAGGGACTAAACTGAATGACAGGACTGACTTTCTAGTCCATTCTGTCAAAATTGCCTTCTCTGAGTCGCGCGCCTCCGACAGGAGGAGCCAGGCGCGCGCGCCTCCCGCCCCCAAAGCAGGAAGCGCGCGCCTCTGGGCGTCAGTTACAGATTTCTGGCCAGGATTCCCTCCCTTGCTCAATTTACAAGATTTTTCCCGGGAAGGATTTCTTGGTGACTGAGTTTTGGCACCAAAAACACCCCTCTTTCACCTATAAAAACCTCCCTTTACCTCCATTTTCAAGGATCGAAAAAAATCATCGGAAAGACCCGATCGAAAACTAGACAAAAAAATCACTTTCTAAAGGTTCTCCAAGGATCTCATCAAGCAACACTTGAAGTTCTTCAAATTGTAGGTAAAAGTACATCTTTTCCTTTCTTTTCTACTTCATCTCCTCTCTCTCTTTTACTTTAATCAAATGTGCAATCACCCAAATCACTTTGGGACATGACTCTAATGATCACCTCATCTCATTGAGGTTGGTTAAGGAGTTATCTCCTACATTCCAAATCCTATTTTAAACCCCCTTTTTATGACTTAAAGAAGAAGAAGAAGAACATTTTCATTCATGTAGATTTTGATCAAGCAAGACCAACTTTAGTTGGGCGAGATGGGTGTTTCGGTACTTCCCATCTCGTAATCTAACCCCCGAACCTCAAAACAAAGAATCTCTGTTTTCGTAATCAAACTTAGGCTACAATCTATAGGTTTTTCTTATGTTCCTCAAAACATAGGTGGTGACTCTAAAAACAAGTTAGACATCCTAGGATAACACACGCGCTCGAGCCTAAAGCCGTGGTTCCCCCGGGGTATCTACAGTGGCGACTCCGCTGGGGAGTTATTTGAGGGTTAAACTTGCATTCTGATCGAAATCTACATCTTTTCTGGGCATTCTGTTTCCTGATGGGGGAGGCGCGCGCGTCTGGCCTTTTAAGCCTAAGGCGCGCGCATCCCGCATCAAGAACCAGAATCGCCCACTCCTTCATGTTCTTCATCTTCTTCTTCTGTTATTCTGCACTAATCACTTCTGCAGGGGTTACAATATGAACATGGGACCAGGGCAATCCCCTGAGTCCAAAGTCTGACATTCTGACAGGTGTGCCCCAGAAGCGCGCGCCTCCCATAAGCATTGCGCCATGCGCGCGCGTCCCACATCAGCACTCAGAGGCGCACGCTTCTGGGTTGGTTTCCAGAACAGAAACAGGTTTCAGTGACTGAGCAGAACAGTGGGGTGTGGGCACAGTTGCCTGCATCAGAACGGAATTTAACCCTCGGTCTGTTTTAATTTTGTGTTTTATTTACCGGTCACACGGGTGATTCGGGAGTTGTAATTTTATGTGCTTATGTGTTTTGTGTGTTTTTCTTTCTTTTCAAAAAAAAAAAAATAAAAAAAAAATTGTCACTTGTTAGACCTCACACTACATGCACATATTCCTATGAACTGCTCACTATCGAGTCGCACAAGTCCAACCCCAAACCCGTCGAGGGCCGTCCTAGAAAGTTTCAAGCTCCACCAGACCTTGGCTCTTTCGAAGCGGTAAACCTCAGCCCGTGGCGTAGTTCAAGACTACATGCCGGGGGTGACCTTTGAGCCTCATATTCAAGCCGAGCACAAACCACACAATTCTAGTTAGGGTCTAACACTCCGTGACTCAAGTCGGTTTCCATGTACCGAGATTTCCCTAAACTAATGTCTTCAAATCATACATGCCAACTTGTTGAAAGGGACGCCATAAAAATCCGTCCCCAAAAGTGGTTATTTTGGACGAAAATAAAAATCCGTCCCCGCATGTATGCTTTACTACATTAATTTAGTTTAATCCCGATACATGTAGGATTCACAAGCGCGATGGAATCCGATGAGTATATGGGACCGCGAGATGGTCTATATACTAGTGTGACGATTCCATTATTTTCTTAGAAACCCCAAAAGGGATTCATTCCCTCCGACTTAAAAAAAAAAAAAAAAAAAAAAAAAAAAAGAGGGTCTTTTCTTATGTGGTTCGAGTCGTGTGCCCAACTGTGTGTTCTAAGCCTCTTCATGGACCGCAAGTGTTACTCAAGACTGACAAGGGCCTCTTCTGCAATATATGTTCAATTGGTACTTACAAAGTCTATCGGGATTCAGCAAATCGGTTAGTCCGTGAAGAGATCACTCCAACAGCTCCAACATCAACCATGACCGGCAGCAGCAACACCATGTCTCTCGAACAGCTCTCAACTATGGTCCAACTCCTCCAAGAGCAAGTCTCCACCCTTAACAAAGAGGCACAAAGCAAAGACGACATTTGGCAATCCCACCTCGACAACCAAAGGGAGGCCCACGAGGCCGAAATGGAGCTAATGAAAGAAAAGCTCACCAACCTTGCCAAGGGAAAGAACAAGAACAATGATGATGAATCCGAATGGACCAAGGGTTTGTTCAAGAGTCCTTATGTCAACACCCGCACCAAGAAAATGGGGGAACCAAGTTCCGAGAACAATGAGCCCAAAATGGTGGATTCTATCATGGCCTACATCGACCAAAAATTCAATGGGCTCAACATGGGGAAAGGCTCCGACACAAGCCTTTATCAATCATCCATCCTCATGAGTACTATGACCGCTCTTCCCGATAAGTTCAAGATGCCCGACATAAGCAAATTCAAGGGCAACTCTTGTCCTATGGCTCACATTGAGACTTATATTTGGGCAATGGTTCCAAAGAAGGTCTCCACCAAGGTGATGGCTCAATGTTTTCCTCTCACTCTCAAGGGGGCGGCAAAAGATTGGTATGCTACTCTCCCGCTCACTGTCCGTCTTGATTGGGACTCCGCCATGCTTGCCTTCAAGAACCAATACCAAGGCAACACCACTCACCGGCCCACAAGGAAAGAGCTAGAGAACACTACACAACGAGACAATGAGTCCTTCATCGACTTCACAAGGAGATGGAATGACAAACTCTCTGAAATTGTTGAGAGGCCGAACACAAAAGAGCAAATGGACATATTTCTCAAGTGTCTCAAGATTGATCTCCGCACTCACCTAAGTGGGGCTTGCTACTCCGACTTCTCCCAAATGTATGAGGCGGGGGTACGCATGGATGACTTGCTCAAGGAGATTAAGAAGACCACTCCTACTTACCGCTACAAGGCCGCTTCCAACTCCACAAAAGAGGCCTCGGTCAACGCCGTCACTATTGACAAGGGGAATTACAAAAGGGTTCCTCTGCCTCAAGGGAAGAAGCCCCGAAGTGACCATGTCTACACGCCTCTCCAAGGCATGACTCAAACCGAAGTGTTCGAGGTCCTCAAGGCAAAGGTTCAAGTCGCACCCGTGCAAGGGTACCAACCCAAGACGATCAACCCCAATCATGCTCACCACAAATATTGTGGCTACCACCAATATAGTGGCCACACCACCGAGGATTGCTTCGTTCTCCGCAATGTCATTCAAGATCTCATAGATAAGAAAGAATTTGTAGTGACTAATGACGAGCATGTCAATGTAATAGAGATAGGAGAACTCGAGGGGACCACCCATTCAATCCCAATTGTGAATGGGGGCCCCAATGTTATGAATAAACTTGACAATTCTTGTTACGTAGTGACTTACGATGAGGTAATGAGGGAAGTACTAGAGAATAGGAAAAAGAAGCAAGATGGGAACGTCAACATGCTAACTCGATCCGGTCGAGTCATAGCAAGCAACCCTTCCACTTCCGCACCGAGCTCCTCTTCTCAAAGGCCGCAAGCTCACAACGCTCCCGAAGATCCTCTACTTGTCCAACTCAAGAAAACTCAAGCCAACATCTCTATTTGGGACCTCATTGCATCCTCAAAGAAACACCGAGATCTTGTCATCCGCAATCTCGATGATACATCAGTTTCTCCCGATACTACTCCCGAGGACCTCACGGCAATGATTGGTCACATTCATTTTGGCAACGTCATCACCTTTGCCGATATGGACCTTCCACCGTTTGGTTCCAACCACAACGAAGCTATTTACCTCAAGGTACGAGCAAGGGGGAGGCCCGTCTCAAGAGTCTTAGTGGACGGTGGTTCCGCACTCAATCTCATGCCTGGTAGAATCATGGGCATACTGGGGCTTAAGGATTCTGATTTGAAGCCTTCTACTCAAGTAATCCGAGGTTATGACAGCACCGCCCGTACAGTCATGGGTATGATCGAAATAGACATTGAGTTTGGGAGCATGGTCATGTCCGTTCCATTCCAAGTGCTTGATATCCCGGCCTCGTTCAACTTACTGTTGGGTCGACCATGGATTCACAGTGCTAATGCCGTACCGTCAACTCTCCACCAATGTGTCAAGATCCGAAATGGTGATGAAATAGTGACCGTAATGACTGAAAACATCACTATCCACAGAAAAGGTGAGCCCGTCCACCAAGTTCAGCATGGTCTACCAGACTCCACTCTCTCCGGCGTCTCAATCAACGCCATTGACAAAGAAAGGGGAAACGGATCATGGACCCCCAGCAATCACAAAGTCCTCCGCATGATGAGGAATATGGACTACTTCCCTGGTTTAGGCTTAGGGAAATATCAGCAAGGAATCCTACATCCCGTGCAAGTCCCATTTGTCAAGAACACCTTCGGTTTGGGGTATGAGCCTTCCAAAGAAGACTTGAAACAAGAACAAGCGATCAAGAACGAAAAGGCCCGAGCTCGTAAAGAAGGCCGTAGGTATGAAGTCCCTAATCTAAGGCCTTATCGCAAGACGTTGAATGGTTATTTTGTCCGCCAAGGGGAAGACGTTCCATACATGATCTTTCCCGAGCCGTGGGTTAACAATAAAGGTGTCAAAAAGCCCGGCATCAAAATCTTCTCCGATTGTGAGGTCCAGATATCCGAAGAGAACCAACTCCCATGTCGCCCCGTGAATGGTGGGGAGGAAGATGACTATAGAGTCCGAGACAGAAATCACCGTGGGGGAAGAACTGACAGATTTAGCCTCCATGTTTGAAGAGCTTGCCATGATGAATGAATGCCAAGTTAACGCCACCCATGACACCGTCATCATGAACGAAACTATCAGTGAGATCCCGCCAAGCTCCGAGCCGATCAACAATTGGTATTCAACAAAAGGGCCCGTGGTATCCGAGGAATTCTTAGTCCAAGAAATGGGTTGCATACCCCGCACAGCAACAAAGGAGGAGCAGCTCACACTTACCTTCGAGTCCGAGAGTGTCTCTAATACCCTCACCCAAGAGGATTTGGAGGCCATAGCCGAGCGTGTGTTTCTTTTCTTTGCTAATGAAAAATTTGATATTTCTGAGTACCCTGAGATTGCAAACATCATAAATGATGAATTAACTAATAATGAACTTAACAAACAAGTTAATAACGACTCAAATTATGATGAAATAGACCACGAAAACACAACATACTTAAATGAACTTGCTCAACAAGTCCGTAGTCGTGGCGATAATGGTCCAAAGGCTGACGAAGAATTGCATGTTGTTAATCTGGGTACCGAAGAAGAGCCAAAAGAAACCAAGATTGGAAGCTTCTTCAAGGGGGACGACAAAGACAGATTGACTGCACTACTACGGGAGTTCGTGGATGTGTTCGCATGGTCATACAAAGACATGCCGGGTTTAGACAGAAAGGTAGCGGAGCACAGGATCCCGATCAGAGAAGGTACCAGGCCAGTAAAGCAGAAGCTCAGAAAGATCAAGCCAGAATGGTCTCTGCAGGTCAAAGAAGAGATTGAGAAGCTCCTCATTGTGGGTTTCATCAAGGTTATCGAGTATCCGACATGGTTAGCCAACATTGTGACAGTCAGGAAGGCGAACGGCAAGGTTCGAGTTTGTGTAGACTTCCGGGATTTAAACAAAGCTTCCCCAAAGGATGATTTTCCACTCCCTAATATCGACATGCTAGTCGACTCCACTGCTGCCTATGAGGTTCGCTCATTCGTGGATGGGTTCGCTGGGTACAATCAGATTCTTATGGCCGAGGAAGATCAACATAAGACAGCCTTCACAACACCGTGGGGTACCTTTTGCTACACAGTCATGCCATTTGGGTTAAGAAATGCTGGGGCTTCCTACCAAAGAGCCGTGACAGACTTGTTCCACGATATGATTCACAAAGAAATCGAGGTCTATGTAGACGACATGATCATTCACTCCAAAGGAACCGATGGTCAACACCTAATCGATCTCCGCAAGTTCTTCGAAAGGCTCCGTCAACACAAGATGAGGCTCAACCCTGCAAAGTGCACATTCGGGGTTATCCGAGGCAAAGTTCTTGGTTATATGGTCACTGAAAGGGGAATCGAAGTAGACCCCTCCAAAATCAAGGCAATCATTGACATGCCTCCTCCAAAGACGCAGAAAGAGATTAAAGGTTTCATGGGAAGACTACAATACATCAGTCGGTTTGTGCACCAACTCACTTCCATGTGCGAGCCAATCTTCAAGCTACTCAAGAAGAATGTGGCTCTAGAATGGACCGACGCGTGCCAAGAAGCCTTCGATCAAGTAAAGCATTACTTGACGTGCCCTCCTGTTCTAGTTCCGCCACACAAGGAGAAACCTCTGTTGCTTTATCTCACTGTCAATGATGAAGCCCTAGGGGCTATGTTAGCACAAGAGCAACGAGAGTCCACAAAGGAGAACGCCATTTATTTTGTCAGTCGCCGATTCCAAGGAGGCGAAAAGAACTACTCCGTCTTAGAAAAGTCATGTGCAGCATTGGTTTGGGTCACTCAAAAGCTCAAACACTATATGGAAGCTTTTCCGATCAAGCTAGTAGCAAAAGTGGACCCGCTCCGCTACATCTTCGAGAAGCCTTTCATGTCAACAAGAATAGCCAAATGGTACTTCATGCTCGCCGGCTATGATATCACTTACGTCACACTAAAATCCGTCAGGGGAAAGTGTTCAGTGACCAACTTGCCGAATTCCCGTGTGACGAAGTGAAGGGGGAAGATGTACAGTTCCCCGACGAGCATTTAATTTGTACTGCAACCGAGGAAGACAAGTGGCAACTTTTTTTCGATGGCGCCGCCAATAAACACGGTTTTGGTATAGGGGTATTGCTTGTCGATCCAAAAGACATCTACACTCCCATTGCCATACGCCTGGAATTCGAAGCTACCAACAACATTGCCGAGTACGAAGCATGCATAGCAGGGCTCGAAGCAGCTCTCGAAAGAAACGTCACGGAACTAGAAGTGTTCGGCGACTCTTTGCTCCTTATCAATCAGCAATCGGGTAAATGGCGAACCCAAGACCCGACTCTCCAACAGTATGGTCAGCACCTTGAAGAACTGGTTGAACAATTCTAAGAGATCACTTTCAACTACCTGCCAAGGGATAAGAATCGCTTCGCTGATGCACTGGCCACTATAGCTTCATTAGTTGAAATGCCCAAAGGGAAAATGGTGAAGCCTTTCAAAATTGCTCGAAGGAACAGTCCGGCATATTGCATGAGTATCGAGATCAACAAGGTTCAAACAAACTCTCCGTGGTATTCGGATATCATGAACTTCCTCAAAGAAGGCACTTATCCCGAGAATAGCAATAAGAAGTCTCAAGCAGCTCTGCAAAGGATAGCCTCTCGGTACGTACTGATTGGGGACCGAGTCTATAAAAGGCACCACGACGGGATCAATCTCTTATGCGCCAATGAGACCGAAGCTCAAGAGATAATGTGTGAAGTGCACGAAGGAGAATGTGGACCCCACATGAATGGGTTTATGCTAGTCAAGAAGATACTTCGCATTGGTTACTATTAGAGCACTATGGAACGAGACTGTATCGAGAAAGTCAAAAGGTGTGCCAAGTGCCAATTCCACGCTAATCTGCAACATGCTCCACCCTCACAACTTTACAACATGGTCACACCTTGGCCTTTCTCTTGTTGGGGGATAGACATCATCGGTAAAGTTCATCCTGCCGGAAGCAATGAGCAGTCATTCGTCCTAGTGGCAGTCGACTACTTCACAAAGTGGGTCGAAGCACAAGCCTATCGGACCCTCAACGCCAAGAAAGTGGCCGAATTTGTAAAAATTAATATCATGTGCCGATACGGCGTGCCTCATGAAATCATTTCCGACAACGGCTCTCACTTCGAGAAGGAAATGGATGCACTTTTGGTAGAATACAAGATCACCAAGCACAAGTCATCTCCTTACCGGCCCCAAGCAAATGGCGCAGTCGAAGCAGCAAATAAGACCATCGAGACCATCGTCAAGAAAATGGCCTCAACAGGAAGGGATTGGCCCGAGAAGCTACCATTAGCATTGTGGGGCTACCGCACATCAATACGATCTGCAACAGGAGAAACTCCTTATGCATTGGTCTATGGTTCTGAAGCCGTACTCCCTATCGAACTTGAAGTCCCATCTCTACGGGTCCTCCTCGAGAATCAAGTCAACGAGGTCGACTGGATGCAAAGTCGATATGAACAACTAGCCTTGCTCGACGAGAAAAGGTTAAGAGCACTCAAACGCACAAGGGCGTATCAGCAAAGGATGGCAAGAGCTTTCAACAAAAAGGTGAAGCCTCGAAACATCAATGTGGGAGATTTGGTTTTAAGACAACATCCTCCTAATGCCATGAATCCCCTGGGGAAATGGGGACCCCGATGGATCGGTCCGTACGTGGTCAAAAAGATACTAAGTGGTGGTGCAGTCCGGCTCGTGGATTTAGATGGTGACCAGCTGCCAAAGGAGGTCAACCTCGACAAGCTCAAGAGGTTCTACGCTTAATAAAACAAAGACCAAAACAAAAAAAAAAAAAAAAAAAAAAAAAAAATCGCTCGCTAGGTTGAAAACCCGCAAGGGCGGCCTAGGCAAAAATTAGAGCACGTGCAAAAAAGAAGCCCGCTAGATTGAAAACCCGAAAGGGCGGTCTAGGCAAAAAACAGGGTGCACAACAAAAAAATAAAAATAAAAAATGGTCTTTGTTTGTTTGAACTACGAAGACCTGAGCCTCCCAATTGGAGGAACCTAGGAAACCTTCGGGTGCGGTCTAAAACATATCAAAAATACCCAATTCACTTCAAATAACAAAATGCAATTTTTATTCATTCAATGAACTATTCAAACCATTACAACGGATTTATTGAGCAACAAAAGGCATCAAAATATTAAATCCTAAAACAAAGTGGTCTAATTGCAATCTCTTAGGGTACTAAGAAAAATCCAATTTTCTCTTAGCTTTCAAAGGACCACCCGATCGTCTCTCAATCCTTTTCTTCTTAGGTAACGGAGGAGCACTAATACGCACCGAAACCTTCTGTGTTGCAACACGTCTCCTAGCATAAAAGTCATCCAAAGGAGTACCGAAAGGGTCAGCGAGAATGTTACTCGAATCAGCAGCAGCCTCCCTATATCTCAAAGTGCTGCTAGGCTCAAAACCCTGTCCCAACAACTCAGCACGAAGCACATCAACCCAAGTGGTGCCACGGTAAAGGGTGCCAAATAAATAGTCCAAGTAGCTCTCGGGAAGGAAGACACTCCCCCGATACAGAGGAGCGAAAGCCCAACGATTGCGGTCATCTCCCCAAGCCGACTGAAGCTCACTCGAGAAGCCAGGACCCATGTAAGCAACTGGACGAAGCATTCCATCCCTCGGAAAAGGAATTGTCTGTTGACGACCGAACTGCCGCAGAACCCGCTCTGGCTGGTAAAACGAAGAATCTCTCAAACCGGGTACAACCACGTGCTGAAAACCAAGAGTCCATTCCACAAAAGGACGAAGACCCCAAGAAGGAGGACACCACTCAACATCAATGGTCACCCTAGAGGCAAAGAATTTCTTCCAATCGTTTTCAGATAAATCCCAGATCAACAACTTCCTCCTATGAACGGCAAAAGGAGACAAATCACCATCCGGAGAATAAATCTTGAAGTGTTCTCGGAGCCATATGGTCAAGAGCAAAGGGCTTCCCCGACACATCTTGCCCGTCCTACGTAACTCATCAAGGCCGTGCAACGTCTCCCCTACAATAAGAGGGATTACACTAAATTGCTGCTCCTTAGCTTGTAAAATAATCTCAGCCAACTGCACGTCCGCAGTCCCGAAAGATGTAACAAACAGTACTTCGCTGAAGAGACAAACGGTCATGGCATTTCTTTTGAAAGATTGAACCATCGGGTCCTCCGAGTGTAAACTGAAGAACATCGGCAACTCAGTTATGTCAATCACGGTACCATGCAACATCTTCCTCACGTCCTCAACGGGGAGATTCAGTAACCCAACCCAAGAGTCGATGGCACCACGGTGATATTTAGGGACGGCAATCCGACGGGCCAAAGGCATGCCAAGGATGGCCCCGAGATCGTCAACAGTCGGCACCATTTCATTAGCTGAAAGGTTGAAGGTATGGCTGTCGCAATCCCAGAAAGCCGCGGCAGCTCTCAACAAATCCCAATCCGGCTTCAACGTCCGCAAGGTGAAAAGAATTCGGAACCCGAAATCTTTAATGAAGGCCTTCTTGGGATGGGTCTTGAAAGAATACACAAAAGTGCCCAAGTCCTTTTCATACGCACTAACGACCTTGGCATCAAGGGCAAAAGAATTGGAAGCCATGGAAAATGTTGATCACAAGCGAAATTAAGCAATAATAAGATGTTCAAAAATGGCAGAAAGGAGCTGTGAGAATCATTGGTCGAACAGAAGATGATATTATAGCTGTTGGGGGCTCTTTTGGTCAGCAAATGTCAAGCCCGGAATTCCGCCTCCCAGACGCGCGCGCCACCCGCCAGCAGTCTGAAGTGCGTGCGCTTCCCAAGCCTACATAGGAAGGCGCGCGCCTCCCAGGTCTAAATCGCTTCAAGAAAAGGGCCTTGTCAGAGATCTCCAGCCTAAATCAAGACACTGTCCCGATCCTCGGACACCCAGTTGGGCACACCTATTTCTGGTCCGCCCTTAAGGCATGTCAAAAATCGAAAGTAGGATAGAAACTCCCACTCAAAAGTAGGCTGTCCTCTTCAAAATTCCGAACTCCCTAAGTTCTGTCACGGGTGCCACACCCCCCTCAAGAGTCAATCTCAACATTTCATCCCCAGCAGGAACATTTTTCTGGTCGCGGTCAACTATGCCCGTACCCCGCAATTCAAAAGTCAAGTGTGACTCCAAACGGCACGAGACTTCAAAGCTCATCAAACGGATTCACTAACGGATTCGTCAACAATTTCATCAAACGGATTCACTAACGGATTCGTCAACAAGGGTTCACCAACGGACTCATCCAAGGGATTCACTAACGGATTCATCAAACGGGTTCACTAACGGATTCGTCAACAAGGGTTCACCAACGGACTCATCCAAGGGATTCACTAACGGATTCATCAAACGGATTCACTAACGGATTCGTCAACAAGGGTTCACCAACGGACTCATCCAAGGGATTCACTAACGGATTCATCAAACGGATTCACCAACGGATTCGTCAACAAGGGTTCACCAACGGACTCATCCAAGGGATTCACTAACGGATTCATCAAACGGATTCACCAACGGATTCGTCACAAGGGTTCACCAACGGACTCATCCAAGGGATTCACTAACGGATTCATCAAACGGGTTCACTAACGGATTCGTCAACAAGGGTTCACCAACGGACTCATCCAAGGGATTCACTAACGGATTCATCAAACGGATTCACCAACGGATTCGTCAACAAGGGTTCACCAACGGACTCATCCAAGGGATTCACTAACGGATTCATCAAATGGATTCACCAACGGATTCGTCAACAAGGGTTCACCAACGGACTCATCCAAGGGTTCACCAACGGACTCATCCAAGGGATTCACTAACGGATTCATCAAACGGATTCACCAACGGATTCGTCAACAAGGGTTCACCAACGGACTCATCCAAGGGATTCACTAACGGATTCATCAAACGGATTCACCAACGGATTCGTCAACAAGGGTTCACCAACGGACTCATCCAAGGGATTCACTAACGGATTCATCAAACGGATTCACCAACGGATTCGTCAACAAGGGTTCACCAACGGACTCATCCAAGGGATTCACTAACGGATTCATCAAAAGGTTCACTAACGGCCTCATTCAAAACATTCAGCCGGCAGGTTCACCTAACGGATCATGCCACCCCCTCTATCAACAAAAGCCGCTCACACAGGGAGCGCACCACTATCTCTCGCAATTTCAAATTCCTGCTTTTATCGAGTCTTTGCCTTTTCTTGGTGATGTCCTCGGCGGGTGTTTTTAACTTTCGTCGACGCGTTTTGCTTTGCAATCCACGTCGCCGAGGGGCTCTGTAGACACCCCGCCTTGGACCGCTCACCCCGATTGCACATTTGATTTTGTGTTTCCCCCCATTTTAAGTGTTTCTCGTTAGTTTCTGTCACTTCCGTTAAGTTCCTGACTGACTTCGTTAAGTCCAGGGACTAAACTGAATGACAGGGCCGACTTTCTAGTCCATTCTGTCAAAATTGCCTTCTCTGAGTCGCGCGCCTCCGACAGGAGGAGCCAGGCGCGCGCGCCTCCCGCCCCCAAAGCAGGAAGCGCGCGCCTCTGGGCGTCAGTTACAGATTTCTGGCCAGGATTCCCTCCCTTGCTCAATTTACAAGATTTTTCCCGGGAAGGATTTCTTGGTGACTGAGTTTTGGCACCAAAAACACCCCTCTTTCACCTATAAAAACCTCCCTTTACCTCCATTTTCAAGGATCGAAAAAAATCATCAGAAAGACCCGATCGAAAACTAGACAAAAAAATCACTTTCTAAAGGTTCTCCAAGGATCTCATCAAGCAACACTTGAAGTTCTTCAAATTGTAGGTAAAAGTACATCTTTTCCTTTCTTTTCTACTTCATCTCCTCTCTCTCTTTTACTTTAATCAAATGTGCAATCACCCAAATCACTTTGGGACATGACTCTAATGATCACCTCATCTCATTGAGGTTGGTTAAGGAGTTATCTCCTACATTCCAAATCCTATTTTAAACCCCCTTTTTATGACTTAAAGAAGAAGAAGAAGAACATTTTCATTCATGTAGATTTTGATCAAGCAAGACCAACTTTAGTTGGGCGAGATGGGTGTTTCGGTACTTCCCATCTCGTAATCTAACCCCCGAACCTCAAAACAAAGAATCTCTGTTTTCGTAATCAAACTTAGGCTACAATCTTATGTTCCTCAAAACATAGGTGGCGACTCTAAAAACAAGTTAGACATCCTAGGATAACACACGCTCTCGAGCCTAAAGCCGTGGTTCCCCCGGGGTATCTACAGGAAGCGGAAGCATAAAAGAAATAAATAGGGATAAACACTATTAATCCGTTGATTGTTCTCAACAATGCCGGAAGAATAGCCTTCAATAACCCATTGATTTAACGAATACTAGGAAATTGGAATCAAAAGGGAAGTAATCCACTTTCGGGAATAAAGAACAACGTTCAATACTTAAATTTTATTAATCAACAACTTATTTTCGGAATTAACATTAACCCTATTTTTATAAGACTCCTACGACTTAGAAAACAAGTCAAACACTCCTAAAAATAATCCTAACCTATATAGTAACCTATTACAACTCAAAAACATCAAAATATATCATAAATCTACTTATAAACATGACATTATATCCTATCTAAATATAAATCGACTTAGAAAATTTGATTGAGCGTTGCTCTTTTCTTAAATCCGAAAGTCTGAGTTTTCCTCCTTTCGTCCAACTCTTTGTATTTGATTAAGTTCTACGATTGTTGAAGATCGATCGCTAGTATTGATTAAACTCTACTAGGGTTGATTCCTATCAAGTCTTCCGTTACGTCAGTTGGTATCAGACTCTGGTTCGTTCTAGGAAGGATGGCACGAGGAAGAAAGATGGCCACTGTGGAAGAGATCTACGAACGTGAGGAGGATGTGCTGGACCAGCGTATCGCATGAGTCGTAGATCAACGTATATCTGATCTCGAAAAGCTTAGTTCGAGGATTGTTCTCTCCGAGATTTTTGTCGAATATTCAAGTCCAGAAGTTCTTGTTGATTGGTCAAAACCTCCTGTATTTGATGAGTGTCATTGTGAAATCTGTCATTTAGTGACATCTCATCAAATGGGTGTAACTAAGGTTGGCCTCAAATCTTCACAAGATGAATTGATATGGAAGTTTGAGGTGAAAAAAGGTAGTCATCCTTATGAAGATCCCTTTAAAGTTTATTGTTCTAATTGTTCATCAACTTGGTGCCTCAAGAAATTGATCATTGAAAATATTATTCAATGTTACTGCACGGATTGGATGGATATTATGTCGAGTGGTACCAAGTTCAAAGTTCGTCACCGGTATGAAGAAAAATTTCAAGATACGTGCCTTCAAACAAAATTCAAAATTCGAGGGCGAATTTTCTTCAAGCGGAGGAGAATGATGTAGGGAAACGGGAGCATAAAAGAAATAAATAGGGATAAACACTATTAATCCGTTGATTGTTCTCTACAATACCGGAAGAATAGCCTTCAATAACCCATTGATTCAACGAATACTAGAAAATTGGCATCAAAAGGGAAGAAATCCACTTTCGGGAATAAAAAACAACGTTCAATACTCAAATTTTATTAATCAACAACTGATTTTCGGAATCAACATTAACCCTATTTTTATAAAACTCCTACGACTTAGAAAACAAGTCAAACACTCCTAAAAATAATCCTAACCTATATAGCAACCAATTACAACTCAAAAACATCAAAATATATCATAAATCTACTTCTAAACATGATATTATATCCTATCTAAATATAAATCGACTTAGAAAATTTGATTGAGCGTTGCTCTTTTCTTAAATCTGAAAGTCTGAGTTTTCCTCCTTTCGTCCAACTCTTCGTATTTGATTAAGTTCTACGATTGTTGAAGATCGATCGCTAGTATTGATTAAATTCTACTAGGGTTGATTCCTATCAAGTCTTCCGCTACGACAGTTGGTATCAACTCCGGTTCGTTCTAGGAAGGATGGCACGAGGAAGAAAGATGGCCACTGTGGAAGAGATCTACGAACGTGAGGAGGATGTGCTGGACCAGCGTATCGCACGAGTCGTAGATCAAAGTATATCTGATCTCGAAAATCTTAGTTTGAGGATTGTTCTCTCCGAGATTTTTGTCGAATCTTCAAGTCCAGAAGTTCTTGTCGATTGGTCAAAACTTCTGTATTTTGATGAGTGTCATTATGAAATCTGTCATTTAGTGACATCTTATCAAATGGGTGTAACTAAGGTTGACCTCAAATCTTCACAAGATGAATTGATATGGAAGTTTGAGGTGATAAAAGGTAGTCATCATTATGAAGATCCCTTTAAAGTTTATTATTCTAATTGTTCATCAACTTGGTGCCTCAAGAAATTGATCATTGAAAATTTTATTCAATGTTACTGGACGGATTGGATGGATATTATGACGAGTGGTACCAAGTTCAAAGTTCGCCACCGGTATGAAGAAAAAGTTCAAGATACGTGCCTTCAAACAAAATTCAAAATTCGAGGGCGAATTTTTTTCAAGCGGAGGAGAATGATGTAGGGAAGCGGAAGCATAAAAGAAATAAATAGGGATAAACACTATTAATCCGTTGATTGTTATCAACAATGCCGGAAGAATAGCCTTCAATAATCCATTGATTCAACGAATACTAGGAAATTGGAATCAAAAGGGAAGAAATCCACTTTCGGGAATAAAAAACAACGTTCAATACATAAATTTTATTAATCAACAACTGATTTTCGGAATTAACATTAACCCTATTTTTATAAGACTCGTACGATTTAGAAAACAAGTCAAACACTCCTAAAAATAATCCTAACCTATATAGTAACCTATTACAACTAAAAAACATCAAAATATATCATAAATCTATTTCTAAACATGACATTATATCCTATCTAAATATAAATCGACTTAGAAAATTTGATTGAGCATTGCTCTTTTCTTAAATCCGAAAGTCTGAGTTTTCCTCCTTTCGTCCAACTCTTCGTATTTGATTAAGTTCTACGATTGTTGAAGATCGATCGCTAGTATTGATTAAATTCTACTAGGGTTGATTCCTATCAAGTCTTCCGCTACGTCATTTGGTATCAGACTACGGTTCGTTCTAGGAAGGATGGCACGAGGAAGAAAGATGGCCACTGTGGAAGAGATCTACGAACGTGAGGAGGATGTGCTGGACCAGCGTATCGCACGAGTCGTAGATCAACGTATATCTTGACACGCCCCCAGGTCCCGGGATCCCCTAATAAAACCTCAAACCTGGATGTGCGTGACTAACGAGAATCAAGAAACTAACAAGAAACTGGATGTTAACTGTTTATAACAAACTGACATGATATATATACTCTAGAGTAAGGAGCTAAGATAGCTCACACCACGAGTTCTAGACAAGAAAGTTTAAACCAAACATGATTATACACAGCGGAAACATGCCTAGCACATAAGCTGGCATTACAAGATGTCTAGAAACAACAAGCACTATACAAGACTGTCAACCCCAAAATAAGGAGTTACACAACCCATAATACATCGTCCTCACCAAAATGTAAAAGGACAACGATCCCCAAAAGAATAACCACCTGCGTAGTAAACTCCCAGCTATGTCGAGCCTCACTTCGCACTATCACTAGCCTTCCTTTGATCTAAGGAAAACAATTAAACAAGAAACGGGGTGAGATAAATCTCAGTAAGCTATTAGATGCAACTACATGACATATTATCATGCAATTCAAGTAGATACTCAAATAATCATGTATCAAGTATCATCAAGTAACAAGTATATGAGAGGCTAAGCCAACTCCTCAAGTAGCACATAAGGCTAAGCTAGTATGTTACAAAGGATATTGCTTCCTTCCTTATTCCTCCCAAGAATACCATTGTTATCGTAGCTTGTATTACTTTTGACAATCACGATCAATATCAAGAAACTACTTATTCAGTATATATCAGAAGACCCGGTAACCAGTGTCATTCCCAAGATCAAAACTCACGAGGTGTTCAAGAGTTTAGCATTCACTTATATCAGGCGTATTGCTCTAATAAAGGAAGCTATGCCCTTACTATGGCCTGTAGTAAGGGGTCAAGCGCAGATACATAGATCCCCGATTATCACTTTGGCCCCAGCCTCATGATAAGCGTGAACCTATATACCTCCGAACAAGCAAGGACCAGCTGGACTCACACAAGAATGCACAAGTAGGTATTTACTTGAACTACGGGAGAAGAACTAATCCAAAAGTAGTGGACTAGCTCACAACACGGAACATGCTTCAAGTAATCAAGAAGTCACATTGTTATCAAGTAAATATATGCAATGTTTGCACATACACATCAAGAAAATTTCTCATACACGTTAGTGCTTGTTCATAGCACTTTATAGTTTATTACCATACACATGTATTGGTGTCAATTCATGTACAAGATTTTATTGTCTTATACTCGAGTTATCATTCCAATCTTTGGACATTCAAGCATTTATAAGAGTTATATCTTTTTCTCTTACAAGTTCTTAATCCTATTCTTAAGATGTTCAATTCTAAGACTCTGTTCTAATGCCCCTAAAGTGCACAAACATTGATTTCAAGACAACCATAACACATTAGTGCTTGTTCATAGCACTTTCAAGACATAAAGAAGAGTTGTTACTCTTGTACTTAAGTTCTCATTTTAATTCAATAAGCACTCATGTTCAAGACCAAGTTCTAATGCCCCAAAATGTACATATACACTTGCTAGGATATATTATACTAAGGCTCTATGCCTTAGGAGGGATAAGGTTTCATTTCATTCATTTAACAAGCTCAAATTTTCCCGTCCCACAAGTAGGAGTATAAACTTACTAACACTCCCTAACATTCAAGAGTGCATTTTAACATGCTCAAAACACTTTTGTAGGGATACTTTCATTAATTTTTTTACCGTCCCACAAATAATAGAATAATTTTCTTTTATTCCATTTAAATATTTCACTGTCCCAAAAGTATAAGTATAATTTTCTAATAAACTCATTTACTCATTTAGGGATACTTTCATTCATTTCACCGTCCCACAAGTAGGAGTTTCTACTAACCTTTTAACAAACCCAAGAGGGTTAACCAAGTTTAAAACACTTTTTCAAGTTTCTTTCATACGCAGTATATTTATACTCCCTTTGTCCCAAAATTACAAGTATCACAAAAATTACCCCAAACACAAAATTGACAAGCACAAGTATTAGGAATAACATATATGCATGTTATTACAAGCAAGGGGGAGCTAATAACTTACCTACTCCGGAATCAAGTTCACCCAAATTAATTTCTATTCGGCTGGAAACGCTCTATTCAACGCCACAAATATATATTCGGGATCAGAATCAAGAACAGAGGGATAATTAACCTCGAGGAATCGAGAATAGGGTAAACCCTAAACCTAACTTTGAGACAGAGAAAGAACGAGAAGAAATTTTTCTGGGAATAAGCTTCTGAGAAGCAAACCCACTTTATATACATTCAACTTTTAGGAAATTGCACTTAGGCCCCTCAAGTTTCACTTTTAACAAAAAGACCCCTAAAGTCATATTTTCACAAATGACCCTAAAGTCAAAACTAGACATTTAACCACCTTAATATTCTAAAGCAGTTAAGAAATTAACACAAGTAAAACTAGCACATAATATGCAAGTTTAAGTATTTAACAAGTAAGTCAAATATTTAACAAGATTAAGGATGGGCGTTACATCCTCCCCACCTTAAAGAAAATTCGCCCACGAATTTCACTTACCAAAGTTTTCAAATAGGCTAGGGTATTTATCTCGCATCTCTTTCTCGGTTTCCCAAGTAGCCTCTTCTATTTCATGATTTCTCCAAAGGACCTTCACAATAGGAATCCTTTTGGTGCGCAAGACTTGCTCTTTCCAGTCAAGAATTTCAACAGGTTGTTCCTCATAAGACAAATCAGGCTGAAATGGAATAGCCTCATACTCAAGAACATGCGACTCATCCGCCATATACTTGCGAAGCATAGATACATGGAATACATCATGAATACCAGATAAAGAAGGTGGTAAAGCCACTCTATAAGCCAACTTACCAACTCTTTCAAGAATTTCAAATGGACCGATATAACGAGGAGATAACTTTCCTTTTTTCCCAAATCTCTTTATACCTCTACGAGAAGAGACTTTCAAGAATACAAAATCACCTACCTGGAATTCAAGATCCCTTCTTCGATGATCAGCATAACTCTTTTGTCTACTTTGAGCCGTGCGCAATCTATCTCGAATGAGTTTCACACTCTCAACTGACTGTTGAACCATTTCAGGTCCCAAGAGTCTAGCTTCTCCCACTTCATCCCAGCATATAGGTGTAGATACCCCGGGGAACCACGGCTTGGCTAGAGCGGTGAATTATCCTAGGATGTCTAACTTGTTTTTAGATTTGTTTAGAGTCGCCACCTATGTTTTTAAAGGAACATAAGAAAAACCTAGAAATAGCCTAATTTATGTACAAAACCAGAGATTCGGGAGAGAAGGGTTCGGGGGTTAGGTGACGGAGTGGGAAGTACTTAAACACCCACTCCGCCCCGCTTATGCGGGTCTTGCTACTATTGGTGTTCTAATGCTAAATGTCCTTCAATTTATTAACAATGCTAACAATTATAATGTAAAGAAAAGGGGAAAAGAATGATTTTATTGATTTAATGCTAAATATTACATGTAATAATTATGCTAGACAATTACATGAAGAGATGAAAATGGTGAATTAAAATGTAGTTTGGAATGTTGGGATGTAACCTTGGTCAAACTTCAATAGTGAAGTGGCCTTTTGATTGTATCCCTTTTTATGGAGATTGCATACTCACTTAGAAGAGATGAGAATATGAAGAAAGGAAATAAGACTTAGAATTTAGAAGAAGAGAATAAACCTTGTACCTTATGCTTGAACGGAGAAGAACCAAATCTTTGTGTTGACCACTTCTTGAAAAATAGACTTTTGTGTGTTTTGAAGTATTTTTGTGTTAAGAAATCATCCTTCCTTTCATGATGGAATGAAGAGGTTTATATAGGTGTTGGAGAAGTGTTTGTGGTCACAAAGATGGCCATTCCCCGGATCAAGCCAAGGCATAATGGTCTTGGGCGTTACAAATCAGAAAAGGAGGAAAATTTGGCAAAATCTGAGATTCTGGAAGCGGGAAGCGCGCGCTTCCCACCCCCCTATGGGAGGAGCACGCCTCCCACAAAGGAGGGCAAAGGCGTGCGCATCCCAGCTTCAGGAAATTCATATTTCAGCCCAAAAGTTAACCCCGTTATGCAGTTAAGCCCCAAAACTAACGGAATTAGTCCAAAAACTTAACGAACATCACGAAAGTCAACAAAAATAAATGAAACAAAGACTCAAGGTTGACTTTGCCACTTAGTCAAATCCAAGACTAACGGAGTATGTCAGGAACTTAACGAAAAGTAACGAAAGTTAACGAAAAGTAACAAAACTTAACAGAAAAGAGGAAGACAAAGAATGTGTATGCAATCGGGACATGAGAGGTCCAAGGCGGGGTGTCTACAATAGGAGATCGACACTTTCTGCCATAAAGAGCTTCATAAGGAGCCATTTCAATGCTAGACTGATAACTGTTGTTATAAGCAAACTCAACCAAAGGAAGATGAGTATCCCAACTGCCTTTAAAGTCAACAACACAAGCACGTAACATATCCTCAAGAATCTGTATAAGTCTCTCAGATTGCCCATCAGATTGGGGATGAAAAGCTGTACTGAATTTCAATTTAGTACCCATGGCACCCTGAAGAGCCTGCCAGAATCGAGAAGTAAAACGAGGATCTCTGTCAGATACAATACTCACAGGAACCCCATGCAGTCGGACTATCTCCTGAACATACAAAGATGCCAACTGAGATAATGAATATCCCATGGAAACAGACAAGAAGTGAGCTGACTTGGTCAGTCTATCCACTATAACCCACATAGCATCATGGCCTCGTCTGGTACGTGGCAAACCAGTCACAAAATCCATCGTGATATGCTCCCATTTCCACTCTGGAATTTCTAATGGTTGCAACAAACCTGCTGGACGTTGATGTTCCACTTTTACCTGTTGACAAGTCAAACATTTGGATATATACTCATCAATTTCTCTTTTCATATTGTTCCACCAGAAATGTTTCTTCAAGCTCTTATGATCTGTGAAGACTTCAAATTTTGTTCCATACAAGTAATGCCTCCATTTATGCAAAGCAAAAATAATCGCAGCCAACTCTAAATCATGAGTAGGATAGTTCTTTTCATAAGGAGATAATTTTCGAGAAGCATAAGCTATTACCTTGCCATCTTGCATTAAAACACAACCCAATCCTTCTTTAGAAGCATCAGTATAAACCATGAAATTCTCAGAACCACTAGGCAAAGCCAAGACTGGAGCTGTAGTTAAGGGCCTTTTCAACTCTTAAAAACTTGCTTCACACTTGTCATTCTACTCAAAAGAACTAGCTTTTCGAGTCAGATTAGTCAATGGAGTAGCAATCTTAGAGAATCCCTCAATGAATCTCCGATAATAACTAGCCAAGCCCAAGAAACTACGGATCTCTGTCACTGTAGTTGGCCTCTTCCAGTTTACAACTGCTTCAACTTTGGAAGGATCTACTGCAATACCAGTAGCAAACACAACATGTCCCAAAAATGAAACCTCTTCTAACCAGAAAGCATATTTGCTGAATTTTGCAAATAATTGTTTCTCACGAAGAACTTGCAATACCACTCTGAGATGTTGTTCATGTTCAGCCCGTGATTTAGAATACATAAGAATATCATCAATGAATACCACCACGAAACAATCAAGATATGGTTTGAATATACGGTTCATCAAATCCATAAATACAGCTGGAGCATTTGTCAAACCGAATGGCATAACAATAAACTCATAATGCCCATACCTGGTACGGAAAGCTGTCTTTGGTATATCATCAGATCTGATTTTCAACTGATGATAACCACTTCTCAAGTCAAGCTTCGAGTACACTACTGAACCCTGAAGTTGATCAAACAAGTCATCAATATGAGGTAACAGATATTTGTTCTTTATGGTTACCTGATTAAGATCTCTGAAATCAATACACAATCGCAGAGTCCCATCTTTCTTTCTGACAAATAACACTGGTGCACCCCACGGTGATACACTAGGCCTGATGAAGCCCCTTTCAAGTAATTCCTCAAGCTGTGTCTTTAACTCTTTCAACTCAGCTGGAGCCATTCTATAAGGTGCTTTAGAGATTGGTGCTGTACTTGGTAATAACTCAATACAGAACTCAAGCTCTCGATCAGGTGGCATGCTATACTCAGAAGAGAACACATCTGAAAATTCAGACACAACAAGAATATCTTCCATCTTGGGAACAGATAAACTCTTGTCAAGCACACATGCGAGATACCCGGCACAACCACGAGATAAAAGTTTTCTAGCTTTTAAAGCAGAAATAACATGTATAGCACATATAGGCCTATCACCTTCGAAGGTAAAATCAGGCAAACCAGATATAGAAAAAGTTACTACTTTTCTATGACAATCAATAGATGCATGATGCACATAGAGCCAATCCATGCCAAGAATCACGTCAAACTCCCTCATAGGTAACACGACTAGGTCAGCAAGAAAGGCATGATCACCCATAAGAACCTCACATTTCTTGTAAACCTCAGAAGCAAACATGAAATCTCCCATAGGGGAAGATACTTCTAGCACATAAGGCATAAAATCAGGAAGAACATGCAAGTGCAACACAAAATGAGATGCCACATAAGAATGAGATGAGCCTGGATCTATCAGGACTCACGCTCTCGTACTAGAAAGTAATATAGTACCTCCTATGACCGCAGAAGACTCAGCTACACCCTGCTGATCTAGAGCAAACACTCGACCCTGAACTTTAGGTCGACCCCCACTATCTCTCTTAGTACCTGAAGCCTGTTGACTCGTACCCCCAACTTGACTTCCCTTGCCTTTAGGACAATTCTTGATAAAGTGCCCAGTTTCACCACAAGATAAACATTTTCCTTGCTTTAGCCAACACTTGTCTTCAGAATGGCCTTCTTTCAAGCAATAACCACACACTCTCCTGGGACCTTGGACTGTTGTCTTAGAACCAGTTGATACACTACCTTTACTTTAAGATGGTTGTCGAAATCGATGATCCTGGCGGTTAGATTTACCACCCTTAGAACCAGATCCCTGTGCTTTCTCTGAAACACGACCTGTCATGATTGTTCTCTGCTTCACCTTATGTTCTTCAATGTCATTATCAATCTCATAAGACCTTTCCACTGCTTGTTGGTAACTAGTAAGCTGTAAAGAAAGAAGTTGCTTTCTGTACTCAGTCTTCAACCCTTTAACAAACCTCTGTGCCTTCTTCGCTTCATTTGGAACTAAGTGATCACAATACCTAGCCAATTCTGTGAACTTGGTTGAGTATTTCCCCACTGTCAAGCTTCCCTGCTCCAGATTAAGAAATTCCATCTCTTTTCTGTCTTGAACCACTGCTGGAATAAACTATGACTTGAATGCTTTCAGAAAATTCTCCCAAGTCTGTGGTACCCCTTCCAGTTCCCAGCTTTTATTCAAAACTTGCCACCAATGTTCAGCAGCTTTCTCAAGTTTAAAGGTTGCAAATGTTACCTTATCACCTCCTGCACATCTCAAGGCTGTAAATATCTTTTCTATACTTTCAATCCACTCTTCTGCCTTCTTAGCATCAAATTCCCCGTCAAAGCTACGAGGTTTCAACTTCAAGAACCTTGTAAGTCGATTAGGATAATCCCAGTCTATATTATCAACCATCTCTTCTTGAGGAGTTACAGATCTCAGCTGATTACTGCCACTAGTACCTTCAGAACTCATTGTACCTGTAGGTAAACACTCGGCGTTAATAACACCCCAAGACTAACCCATACCTAGGCCATAGACCCTATCCAGACTTAGAGCAAACCAAGGTAGCTAAACAGGGTAGCTAAACCAGGGTAGCTTTGATACCAACGTGACACGCCCCCAGGTCCTGGGATCCCCTAATAAAACCTCAAACCTGGATGCGCGTGACTAACGAGAATCAAGAAACTAACAAGAAACTAGATGTCAACTGTTTATAACAAACTGACATGATATATATACTCTAGAGTAAGGAGCTAAGATAGCTCACACCACGAGTTCTAGACAAGAAAGTTTAAACCAAATATGATTATACACAGCGGAAACATGCCTAGCACATAAGCTGGCATTACAAGATGTCTAGAAACAACAAGTACTATACAAGACTGTCTACCCCAAAATAAGGAGTTACATAACCCATAATACATCGTCCTCACCAAAATGTAAAAGGACCACGATCCCCAAAAGAATAACCACCTGCGTAGTAAGCTCCCAGCTATGTCGAGCCTCACTTCGCACTATCACTAGCCTTCCTTTGATCTAAGGAAAACAATTAAACAAGAAACGGGGTGAGATAAATCTCAGTAAGCTATTAGATGCAACTACATGACATATTATCATGCAATTCAAGTAGATACTCAAGTAATCATGTATCAAGTATCATCAAGTAACAAGTATATGAGAGGCTAAGCCAACTCATCAAGTAGCACATAAGGCTAAGCTAGCATGTTACAAAGGATATTGCTTCCTTCCTTATTCCTCCCAAGAATACCATTGTTGTCGTAGCTTGTATTACTGTTGACAATCACGATCAATATCAAGAAACTGCTTATTCAGTATATATCAGAAGACAGGTAACCAGTGTCATTCCCAAGATCAAAACTCACGAGGTGTTCAAGAGTTTAGCATTCACTTATATCAGGCGTATTGATCTAATAATGGAAGCTATGCCCTTACTATGGCCTGTAGTAAGGGGTCAAGCGCAGATACATAGATCCCCGATTATCACTTTGGCCCCAGCCTCATGATAAGCGTGAACCTCTATACCTCCGAACAAGCAAGGACCAGCTGGACTCACACAAGAATGCACAAGTAGGTATTTACTTGAACTACGGGAGAATAACTAATCCAAAAGTAGTGGACTAGCTCACAACACGGAACATGCTTCAAGTAATCAAGAAGTCACATTGTTATCAAGCAACTATATGCAATGTTTGCACATACACATCAAGAACATTTCTCATACACGTTAGTGCTTGTTCATAGCACTTTCTAGTTCATTACCATACACATGTATTGGTGTCAAGTCATGTACAAGATTTTATTATCTTATACTCGAGTTATCATTCCAATCTTTGGACATTCAAGCATGTATAAGAGTTATATCTTTTTCTCTTACAAGTTCTTAATCCTATTCTTAGGATGTTCAATTCTAAGACTCTGTTCTAATGCCCCTAAGGTGCACAAACATTGATTTCAAGACAAGCATAACACATTAGTGCTTCTTCATAGCACTTTCAAGACATAAAGAAGAGTTGTTACTCTTGTACTTAAGTTTTCATTTTAATTCAATAAGCACTCATGTTCAAGACCAAGTTCTAATGCCCCAAAAAGTACATAAACACTTGCTAGGACATCTTATACTAAGGCTCTATGCCTTAGGAGGGATAAGGTTTCATTTCATTCATTTAACAAGCTCAAATTTACCCGTCCCACAAGTAGGAGTATAAACTTACTAACACTCCCTAACATTCAAGAGTGCATTTTAACATGCTCAAAACACTTTTGTGGGGATACTTTCATTAATTTTTTTACTGTCCCACAAATAATAGAATAATTTTATTTTATTCCATTTAAATATTTCACCGTCTCAAAAGTATAAGTATAATTTTCTAATAAACTCATATACTCATTTAGGGATACTTTCATTCATTTCACCGTCCCACAAGTAGGAGTAACTTTTCTACTAACCTTTTAACAAACCCAGGAGGGTTAACCAAGTTTTAAAACACTTTTTCAAGTTTCTTTCATATGCAGTATATTTATACTCCCTTTGTCCTAAAATTACAAGTATCACAAAAATTGCCCAAACACAAAATTGACAAACACAAGTATTAGGAATAACATATATGCATGTTATTACAAGCAAGGGAGAGCTAATAACTTACCTACTCCGGAATCAAGTTCACCCAAATTAATTTCTATTCGGCTGGAAACGCTCTATTCAACGCCACGAATATTTATCCAGGATCGAAATCAAGAACAGAGGGATAATTAACCTCGAGGAGTCGAGAATAGGGTAAACCCTAAACCTAACTTTGAGACAGAGAAAGAACGAGAAGAAATTTTTTTGGGAATAAGCTTCTGAGAAGCAAACCCACTTTATATACATTCAACTTTTAGGAAATTGCACTTAGGCCCCTCAAGTTTCACTTTTAACAAAAAGACCCCTAAAGTCATATTTTCACAAATGACCCTAAAGTCAAAACTAGACATTTAACCACCTTAATATTCTAAAGCAGTTAAGAAATTAACCAAAGTAAAACTAGCACATAATATGCAAGTTTAAGTATTTAACAAGTAATTCAAATATTTAACAAGATTAAGGATGGGCGTTACATATCTGATCTCGAAACGCTTAGTTCGAGGATTGTTCTCTCCGAGATTTTTATCGAATCTTCAAGTCCAGAAGTTCTTGTCGATTGTTCAATACCTCCTGTAATTGATGAGTGTCATTGTGAATTCTGTCATTTAGTGACATCTCATCAAATGGGTGTAACTAAGGTTGGCCTCAAATCTTCACAAGATGAATTGATATGGAAGTTTGAGGTGATAAAAGGTAGTCATCCTTATGAAGATCCCTTTGAAGTTTATTATTCTAATTGTTCATCAACTTGGTGCCTCAAGAAATTGATCATTGAAAATTTTATTCAATGTTACTGGACGGATTGGATGGATATTATGACGAGTGGTACCAAGTTCAAAGTTCGTCACCGGTATGAAGAAAAATTTCAAGATACGTGCCTTCAAACAAAATTCAAAATTCGAGGGCGAATTTTCTTCAAGCGGAGGAGAATGATGTAGGGAAGCGGAAGCATAAAAGAAATAAATAGGGATAAACACTATTAATCTGTTGATTGTTCTCAACAATGCCGGAAGAATAGCCTTCAATAACCCATTGATTCAACGAATACTAGGAAATTGGCAACAAAAGGGAAGAAATCCACTTTCGGGAATAAAGAACAACGTTCAATACTTAAATTTTATTAATCAACAACTGATTTTCGGAATTAACATTAACCCTATTTTTATAAGACTCCTACGACTTAGAAAACAAGTCAAACACTCCTAAAAATAATCCTAACCTATATAGTTACCTATTACAACTCAAAAACATCAAAATATATCATAAATCTACTTCTAAACATGACATTATATCCTATCTAAATATAAATCGACTTAGAAAATTTGATTGAGCGTTGCTCTTTTCTTAAATCCGAAAGTCTGAGTTTTCCTCCTTTCGTCCAACTCTTCGTATTTGATTAAGTTCTACGATTGTTGAAGATCGATCGCTAGTATTGATTAAATTCTACTAGGGTTGATTCCTATCATGTCTTCCGCTACGTCAGTTGGTATCAGACTCCGGTTCGTTCTAGGAAGGATGGCACGAGGAAGAAAGATGGCCACCGTGGAAGAGATCTACGAACGTGAGGAGGATGTGCTGGACCAGCGTATCGCACGAGTCGTAGATCAACGTATATCTGATCTCGAAAAGCTTAGTTCGAGGATTGTTCTCTACGAGATTTTTGTCGAATCTTCAAGTCCAGAAGTTCTTGTCGATTGGTCAAAACCTCCTGTATTTGATGAGTGTCATTGTGAAATCTGTCATTTAGTGACATCTCATCAAATGGGTGTAACTAAGGTTGGCCTCAAATCTTCACAAGATGAATTGATATGGAAGTTTGAGGTGATAAAATGTAGTCATCCTTATGAAGATCCCTTTGAAGTTTATTATTCTAATTGTTCATCAACTTGGTGCCTCAAGAAATTGATCTTTGAAAATTTTATTCAATGTTACTGGATGGATTGGATGGATATTATGACGAGTGGTACCAAGTTCAAAGTTCGTCACCGGTATGAAGAAAAATTTCAAGATACGTGGCTTCAAACAAAATTCAAAATTCGAGGGCGAATTTTCTTCAAGCGGAGGAGAATGATGTAGGGAAGCGGAAGCATAAAAAAATAAATAGGGATAAGCACTATTAATCCGTTGATTGTTCTCAACAATGCCGGAAGAATAGCCTTCAATAACCCATTGATTCAACGAATTAGGAAATTGGCATCAAAAGGGAAGAAATCCACTTTCGGGAGTAAAGAACAACGTTCAATACTCAAATTTTATTAATCAACAACTGATTTTCCTATTTTTATAAGACTCCTACGACTTAGAAAACAAGTCAAACACTCCTAAAAATAATCCTAACCTATATAGTAACCTATTACAACTCAAAAACATCAAAATATATTATAAATCTACTTCTAAACAAATATTATCTCATATCTAAATATAAATCCGAAAATAACAATAAAAATAACAATAATAACTAAAATAAAGCCTTAAATATCTTCTTATATTAATCTCCATCATCCAGGGTACTTACTAGGGACTAAGTTTGCGAAAGCCAAATTGACAAGAGTTGATGAATGGTTGCCCCTTTTTGATCTGTATTGGCATATGTTAAGTACATGTATCAAGTTTGTTTTGTGAAAATGACTAGATTTTTGTCTTAAACTACCATTATTATTATAATTTAGTTGTTATCATAAGTGTTACAGTTTTACAGATAATCTTTTTCTTTCATTCGAAATTATTTTCTCATTTGTTATTTTTCACTTTATTAGATATTTTTTTAAATAATTTAAGCTTAAATGTGTATAAATACAATATGGCTAGTGAAGCAATTGTTTATATCTTTAAAAAAAATTGAATAGTCAAATGAAAAAATCATTTTAAAACAACATTGTTAATTTGTAGCATAATTAATCGCATTAAATCTTTTTATTTTTTTACCAATGTGAGAAAAATGTTAACTTTGTTTTGAAATGCACTCAAAGAATGCAACACTATTTATTACAAGACATATAAAATAATAATTACTCCCTTCATTTTAAAATACTTGTAGTATAAGAGATTTAAGTTTATCCCAAAAAACTAGTTGTTTTCCTAGTAAACATTTTGAGTTAGTCTCCTGCAAAACGCATTTTTCCTAGTGTCATTTGGCGCTCCTCAACACACTCTTTGGACCTTAATAACACATCAACTGGTCATCCTAAACATTGTCACTGGCTATATATTAACACATCAACTGCTCTTCAAATTTTTTCTCAGAAAAAACTTTCCGGCTATCACTTTCAAATGTTCTGGCTATCAGTCTCAAAGGTTCTGGATATCACTCTCAAAAGTTTTTTTTTTCACTGGAGATGCTTCATAAATTATATTCAGAAGACTATATCATATATATCCAGAACCTCTTGAGCTTGATATCCAGAAAGTTTATTGACCATGACCTTATTCAAATGTGCTTGAAAATCATATCCAGAATGCTTGTTATTGATATTCAGAACTGATGAAAAGTTCTGATTATTTACAAAAGTGTCACCGCGTTTTTTTTTAAAGAAATTCCACATATTTTCAAAAATTCCACCGAAAACACGTTTTTCCTAAGACTTGCGTAATTTACCCAAGATTTTGTGAAACATTTTTAACCTTATTTACTAAACACCATATTTTTATTAATAATTATGTACTTATGTGTTAGTTTAAAACATAAGTATTTTCTCTCGAAAAAAAAAAATAAGTATTTTGGACGTAATTTGTTTTCCTCCCTTCTGACCGTCTTTCCCATCTAAATGCAGTATTTCCGGGGCAAGCGTGACATTGCAAGAAAATATAAAAGCAACGTTGGTTTTTTTTTTTTTTTTTTTTTTTTTTCATTTTTCTTTTGTACACATAAACACGTGTTTATTTTCTTTTCTTTTTTCGACGTGTTTATTTTCTAGTATTATGGATTTTGTTTTTTTGAGGGTTTGCGTTGTCAAGTGAATGGCATTCATGCCCGGAGTATATCTCTTCTCGCAAATGCATTACTTCATCTGTTTCATAAAAAAATGCACTATTTTAAAAGTATATCATTTTTAAAATTTCATGTGTCTATTTTCTAGTATTGTTTAATACTTTCTCTGGCTCAGATTTTTTTTTATGTGATTTTTTGTTATCAACTCAAATAAATTTTGACCAAAGATTTAATATCAATATAATTATTCTGGTATAATTTTAAAAATTGTAATTGATTAAGTATTAAAAAATATATGAATAGCAAGTTTTAGAGAGATGGCCATAGCACTGTCGGTTGATCCATAATTTGATGTGTAACGCCACAAATAATTGATTATGAATAATACTATGGCACAAAAAAGTCACAAAAATTTGCTCACAAAATCTAGGTATCAAGATTTTATTGGTGTTTTTAATTAGAGTGTGGCGGGTTCATTATCGATGCAACCAATAAAATATCGCTACCTCATGTTATGAGCAAGATTTTATGACTTTATTTTGTGCCCCTAGCATTGCTCATTTTGATTATATATAGGAGATGTCCCCTTGATTTGTATATCAACCTAAGAAAGACACCTAGAGTTGGGCCATTTTTTCATGTGGTATATTTTTTTGACACATAAAGCAAATAAATGGTGCCACGTTCATGGGCTGGTTTTAAGGAGAGAGGAAGGGACAAATTAGGGGTTTCGTGCTAAGAATGGTTATCTCAATTGGGTGGTGCTATTTTGTTTCGTCCAAGTTAGTCTTATGTAAAACGCGTTTTTTAAGCTTAATTTTTTCTGTCGCCGGCATATAAACACATACACTGACTTCACTTGTACTCTTACACTGGCATTTTTTTACACTGACACTTCGTAATCAAATTTCACTGATAAGCATTCAAATAAAATTACCTTTGAAAACATAAGTAATAAATCCAGCCGTGACAAGCGAAAAGGGGAAAGCAGTTGGATGATGATAGGATAGGAACCACAAATCCATGAGTATGGAATAATGAATAAATTATGAAGAAGTAACATCAAAGATAGTGGGTGAAAGTATGCTTTATGTCAATGTTGATTGTTACTAAACTTGAATGCAGAATGGATAGGTTTTTATGTCTTGTTCTTTCAAGCTAATTAAGGATTTGTACTTTTCTTTTTTATGTGAAAATTAAATTTTTAAAAAATGTTTTCTCCATTTTATAGTGTTGGGTAACAAAAAAAATTATAATTAATATAAAACAAATTACTTTTTTTGTCAGCATAAAATAAGTGTACGTATTTCCTTAATACAGTGACTTACTATTTTCTTTGTATGTACAACAATTTTCAATTATTCCTACACTACGCACATTGTATAAAAAGAATTATTGTTACTCATATTTAAATTGTTTCTTAACACTCCACACCGTCCTACCCGACCGACCCCCAAAACTCAACTAGGGGTGGTAAAATGGGTGTTTTGGGTTTACCCATTAAAGTTAAAAATCCATTGGATATCCGGATATTTTAACTTTAATGGATACACCCAAAACACCCATTTTACCACCCCTAAACTCAACCCATTCCCTACTCCACTCCGCCCCGACAAAAAAAAATAATTTTACTCGTGCTTAATTTTTTTTTCCTTTTTTAAAGACCCCACCCAGCCACACTCACCTCACCACAACCACCTCCTTCCTCTAAAAGAATGGTTATTGTTTTTCATATTCAACTTGTATTGTAGTTCGTAATTTTGTAAATATAAATTAGAAAATGGAACCGTTTTTACACTGTTTTTCAAACACAGAAAAATAGTTTCCAAAACAATTTCCTAAAATTTATCAAACAGCTGATAACAAATTTATTCCATTTTTCAAAAAATATTTTTCAATTTCTTAAACAACAATTTTAAAAATCTAATTTTTTAAAAAATTGTTTTTTCGAAACAAACCTGAAGTTGTAAGTTTCCAGAAGTGGCATCATTTTGTGTCATGCCCTCTCCGCATGCAATTAATTAAAGGTTGAATAAATTTATTTGAAATTCTTTACCTATCTATATACTCCCTCCGTCCCACCCGAAAGATTTTTGGGTTGGGCACGAGGATTAAGAAAAAAGTGTTATTGGAGTAAGTGTTGTGAGTATGAAAAGTAAAGTAGGAGAGAGAAAGTGGGGTAGAGAATAATGAGTGAAAAGTTGTGGTGAGTGTGAGTCTCATTAAATAAAACATTTCCATTTTTGAATTGTCCTAATTTGAATGAGACACCAAAAATGGAAATTTGTCCTAATTCGAGTGGGGCGGAGGGAGTATAGATATACTGGATCAGTCAGTCCAGCACCTATTCATTGGGCTAGGCCCATTATCCCTTTATAATTAAGCTGACTTAAACTGCTTGGGTCCAGCACCTACTCATTGAGAAGGCTCTTCCCCCATTGAAAAAACTGATTAGTGATTATTACCCTCTCCGTTTTAAAAAGTAAATATTAAAATTGTATTAAAATTAGCTTTTAAATTAATAATATATTTTTAATAAAAATTAATTAGTCATTCTAGGACGAAAAGAGTAATAATTATTCTCCATATAGTTTTCTTTTTATCAGAAAGAATATACTGTGTATAGAGTTTGAAACTTGCAATATTTCTGATGAGAATAATTATTTTTTTGAATTTCTTACCTTCTCCTAATCACATGGAGTCATTTTTATGAAAAACTTGTTTTACATTAAAAAATGAAAACAGGTTGTACACAGTACACTAAAGCGAGGTTAAATAAATTTTTCTCGAGATTTTCACAATCACATGTAAATTTCAATATCAAAGATTTTTATTTAAATAACTCTTTTAATACTATGATTTTGTGTTATATCATTAATTATGTATTATTTTTCCAAAATTTAAGTCATATCAGAATGATATGCTATGCTATGACTTGTTAGGTAAATTGTAACAATAAATAGTGGTTTTCTTGAATTTAACAAAATGACAAATATCATAAATGAACCAAAATAAATTTAACGGAGCAGGAAATAAGGATAAATTAGAAATGTGGAAATTAAATCAAACCGGGCAATAAATGAAGTCGAGTCTTGTGTTGGACACAATCCCCGTAAGAAGATATTGCCCCGCACTGGTGCTAACGGTCTGCGGCAATCTTCTCTCAAGATGAAACGAATTTACAGTCCATGATAGAAGCACTTCAAATCAAGGACTTCGGCGAACATAACTGTGTTTGACACTTCCAGACTTTGAAGAAGACTAATGCAACAAGATGATTCTGTCTTTTAACAGATGCCGTGAGAATTCCATCCAATTCTGTGACTGAATTCCATAATTCAGTTAAATATTTAACCGAGTTCGTTAATTCAGTTAAATATGTGCTTCTCTAATTCTGATATGAATTGTGATGTCATTCAATTGTGATTGAATGATTGAGTGAGAATTTGAAAAACTGGTGGGGGGTTTATATAGATAATGAAGAGATGGGGTGCATTTTAGGAAAGGCACTATTAGCACTAATGGAGTCTGGTGGGATCTGGACCGTCGCATCAAATTCTGGATGAAGGGTGGAGATTGCATGGATCAGCCCAGCAGTTAAGGGTGTAAATGGTTCGGTTTGGGGGTATTTATGCACCGAACCACTAGTCATCGGTTTGTGAAAATTCCAAACTGAACCGAATCATGAAAAATTTCAAACCGAACCAAACCAAACTGCTATGGTTTGGTTCGGTTTGGTTCAAACCGCGGTTCAATTACGTAGATCAAACCGTGGTTCAAACCATAGTTTAGACTACGGTTCAAACCGCAACTCATTATTAATTGTCCATGATCACGGAGTAAGGGAGAAAGATGTGGGTCTTGAAGAGGAAAGTCACATGAAGAGAGGGACTAGAGGAAGAGAGAGGCCGAAGGAAAAAAAAACACTTTACAATGTAATGTGAAACTGGGGTGAAGATATGTTTATGTAATGTGGTTTGGTCTGGCGGTTTGGTTGGTAGTTCAGTCTCGCGGTCTCAAACCGCGGTTTGGTTTGGTTTGGTCTGGGAAGGTCAAACCACAAACCAAACCATGTGGTTTGCCAATATTTGAGACTGAACCGAACCATTGGTGCTTGAAAACCAAACCAAACCGCAGTTTGAACCAAACCACTTACACCCCTACCAGGGGCCGACCCGCATGTTCAAACAGACGCGGGTCCTGCCCTTACCGATCAATCCGACCGGACCTAGTTCAAACAGACGCGGGTCGTGCCCTTACCCATCAACCGACCGGACCTAGTAAAGTGCGCCATAAACCGCCCTTCGCGGGTCATGTGCCAAGTTGGAGCTAGTCCAAAATTAGCACACTTGGGCCACTAGTTGCATGGTTGGCCCAATAGTCCACTTGGTTGGCCCAAGGAGGAACCATTTGACGACTCCTCATTAGATGGATTCACTTAAATACTCTCATTACTTTCATTCTTAAAGCAATGTGGGATAACCATTTCATATCCCATAAACTCTTCATTTATCCACTTCAACTTGCATACTTTGAAAATTAATTTCTCATTCACCCGGAATTGGTTTTGAGAAAATAAATATACCACATTAATCTACTCCGAACGTAGATTACAAATATGCAATTAATTTTCATTTTCTTAAAATGAAACTCAATAGAATTCTTGATAAAAAGTCAGTCAAACCACACTTTTCTAAAACTAAAATTCCAACATGACTTTATATCAAAATATAGTTCAATTGTTCGAGATCTCAACTCAATGCCAAATACATAATGCTGAACTATCTCTATTCTTTAATTCATTTATTTCTCTGAAAATTTTGACCAAGACCAAGACTTAAGGAAGTTTTTTCTTTTTTTTTTTTTTTTTTTTTTTTTTTTCTAATTGTCCAATAGAATAAATCTAACTGTCTATATGAACATAGACAAAAGGTCTTACTTAAGAGTCTGAAATAGACAAAAAGCTCCCTCATAAAAAGGTGTTTCTTTTCTCCTTTACACCCACTCCCACCTTTTTTCTCAAATCTCAATGAATGATCAAATCACCATTGCAAAATAATTACAAACTATAATTTTTTTTAAAAAATAATAATAATAATATATAATTCCTTCAAAAATAAAATAAAATAATAATATATAATTAGAATTTTTTAACCTTCAAGAATAATCAAGAAACATGCCAAGAATTGAAAATTAGAAGAAGTACATGGACAAGAAAATAGATACATTTGCATGATTCATATTCCGGTTTAGTTTCACTGTTTATTTTTGAGGTTTGGACATCACTGCTCACTTGAGATTTGATTTTAACTAATCCATCACATTTAAACAAAATAATTATTTTGCCTCTTAATATTTGAATTGACTAATTCAGTATATTGGACTTTGTAATTGAGGAATTTAAGGACAAATCTATCATTTTATTTATCGAAAGTTCATAAAAGGTGAAAATCTCGAGAAAAATTTGTTTTGCAATTGTTTTTAGTGTAAAACATGTTTTCGTAAGACTAACTCTGATGACAAAAGAGAGGACACCTATAACCTTGAATAAATAATGATACTTATTTAAAATTCAAAACGAGCATTGAAATTAACCCGATAGATTCCTTGCTATCTGCAAAAACCAAATACGAATATTTTGATTACCCATCATAACGAATTCGTAGTTTTGAACTGCGATTCCATTGTACTAAAGATGCTAAATGGTAAAGGACATGTTCATGATTTTATAATTCCATTCATGAAAAAACTGGATGAATCTGCAAAGACTAGTATGCATTGTATTCATATTGATTTTCGGAATTGGATCAATTGAGTGCACATTTGAGAATGTCGTTATAAAATGGAGCATTTTTAGAATATGTGTAAACATTTAACATGAAGATGAAAAAGGGATATCTCTGTGTCAATTTTTTTTTTCTTTTAGTAAGTTTCCCCATTTTTACCTTTTGCAATAATAAAAGAAGGGGTAGTCTGTTTGTGTGTTTGTTGGTTTGTTTTGTTTGTTTTTTAATCCTGCAACTGCAATTCAATCTTTAATGATGAATCTCGCATTATCTCAAAACAAAAAGGATGCATTTGTTCTTACTGCACAAGGATGTTTCGAGAGTTTTGGAATGCTCGATGGACGGTTACTCGCCAACCCAGATTCTTCATGTCAAGTACTCAAAGCTAATCCAATGGGGGATTTCTTAAATGCTGAATCAAGACAGTTTCTAAATTTTACTTGGAGTATAATTCGTATGTTTCAAGATTTAAATCGAAATTGTCATTGTTGTATGTTAAGAAATGGATCTTTTATGGATATTTGGAGTAAGCCTCTGACCTTTGTGGAGTGCCGTCTCTTTTCTTATTATTAATACAATTGAAGTCGTGTTTTTCAAAAAAAAAAAAAAAGAAAGAAGGGTTAGTGATAAACTAGTTATGTATTTTCAAAAATCAAGGGTTTTTTTTTTATCCCGTCCGTCTCTCTCTTCTCTCACAACCCTCAAAATTTCTTCTATTGGTTTGTAAGTTTTCTTTCGATTAAATCTTCACTTTAATCCAAATTTGGATTTAGATTTAGACATAGATCTGTAACGACCCAAACTTTCCAATAATAATAATTATCCACAAACTAGGAAATCCCAAACGTCAAACACAATTCAAATCCAACGTTCACATGTAACGGCTAGTATAATCTAACCACAATTCAAAATAGTGCGGAAGCATAACTGTATTTCAAACTTAATGGCTAGTACAACCCACTAGCTCTAACATAAAACAAAACAAAACAAAGCAAATGTCTTAAGCTCTTCATTTAAACCACAGACTGCCCTTCCTTGCAATCTAACCATTTCCTCTACTCTTTATCTGGGGAAAATAATATAAGAAAGGGGTGAGCGAACAATGCTATACGGGATCTCTCCGGGTACTAAAAAGAGATGACCGAAAGAACGGAGCCAAACAATATTCTCAATGAAAGGCTAACAACAATAACTTAACTGTACACATCACAAGATACATTTATAATACTTAAGGAAGTTGTGGAACTATCACAAGTTCGTCAATTCCATAGTAACAAACACCTTTTCAGGGTGTGTACACCTTTTTAGGGTGTTAAGAGAATAAGAGACCTTGCACCTTTTTAGGGTGCTCCCTTATTAATTTAGATCATGATCATTAAACTACTTCATCAAGTAGCATATAGTGTCTAAGTTCTTTTCAATCAAACTAGACAATTTCATGTAGTCCTTTTCAATCAGACTAATTTCTGATAAGTCCTTTTCAATCAGACAAAGCTAATTGCACATGTTTCAATTAGATACAGTAATATTCCACATAGTGTTCAAGGTACAAGAACACATAATACAAATTCAATTCAGTTTAGATACCCATTGAACAAAACATATCAAGGGTAAGATTATTCCAAAAGACGTTCATGTCATAGGAGTTCAAATACTACCGGCCACTAAGTAGCTACACTTTAGAAAGAATATGAGGATCCTATTTCAAAGGATGAAACTCAAATTACTAGGAACGTAATCCCTTACCTTGGCTTGCTTAATCCTCTTTGCAATGCCACGCGCACGTATCTACAATCATGCGAAAAATAACTTTCTTTAGACGCGAGTAAACACTATTTCACTTCCGTCCCTATTATACTTTACTTCTTTTATTATTAATCTACGAGTTATTCTCTTTAACTCATTTTAAGGTTAATATTCGTTCTAGGGTTTCTCATATTACCCAATTATATTTATACCCAAAATTCCCTTTTTGGTTTACCAAAATAGCCCTAGGGTTTCATCAATTCATACCTAGGGTTTGATAGTTTCTATTCTCAATCATCATGTTCTAGTATTCAATTTCACACACTAAAACACTATTCACAGCACACACAAACACACGCACACACTCACTATTTACACACACAGGCACACACTGGTACACACACATACACATGGCTGCACACACACACAATACAGCACGCACACGCACACACCCAACACACACTGCCCGCACACACACACACACACACACACAATATCTTCTTTCTTTAGATCCAATTCTTAAACCCTAGTTCATCTTTAAAATTTAGGGTTTCAAACCATTAACCTCTCATGATCATGGCTTAATAACGAAGGTGGAGAAGATAAAGTTTATGGTTCAAGATTTACCTTTGTTGAACACGATCACCTTCTCTGGCTTCTCTCTCTCTCTCCCGTTATATTCTTTCTTTTCTTTTGTGGTAGAATAATAACACTAGGGATCTTAGAGAGGGTTTATATATTATAGGGTTTTCAAATCCCTAACTAAAAAGGATTCATTCTCCTCTTAAATATTGACTTGGGCTTTTCTACCTTGACCCAATAACCAAACCCAATACTTTCATTAATTAACTTTGTAACGACCCCAAAATCCGTTTCAAGTATTTTAATATTTATTTTATATTTTGAGAAATTTTTATCTAAAATTATGTGTGCATTTTATGTGTTGCATCATCTTATATGAATTGCACATTTTAATTGATTATTTGTGTTAGTTAAAATGTTAGTAGTAAAGTTTATTAGGGGAGTTAAAGTGTTAATGGAAAGTATAGGGGCCTTAGTGAAAGTATAGTTGAGGGGTTTATGTGTTAAAAGTGGAATTGGAGGGGCTTTAGTGTATGGGTATAAATACCAATCAAGGCTTACTTACCTTCACAATTTCACTACCTGGGAATGAATGAAGCAAAACACACACACACACTAGAAATCACTCTCTCTGGGTTATGAACAACAAAGGGTGTTGAATAGAGTACATCTACCGATCAATATTATTTTTCTTGACATCTTTTCCGGAAAATAGGTAAGTTACTAATCCCCCTTTAAATGTTAAAATGGTCATAAGTATGCTTTATATGCTTTATATGTGATAAAACATTGTTTTGGTATGTTTTATTTATACTTGTAAATTTGGGACAAAGGGAGTGGTATGAAAATGGTATTGTTGGGTGTTAGTATGGTTCTTAGCTGAGTTTTAGCCTTTGTGAAGTTGCAAAAGTTAAGTGTTGCAAGTATTGGTTTGTGAAACAAAAGGAGTGAACTTTGGTTAAGTTTTTAGGTCTGCCGGGTGATGTGGGCGGCCGCCCAAAAATGGGCGTGCGGCCGCACACCTATCTGAAGAGTTTTCTTCATGGAACAGAGCATTTTGGGCGGCCGCACAGCCCTGTTTGGGCGACCGCCCAGTTATCTGGAAAAGTTTGGAGTTTTCAAACTAAGGGGTTTAAAGGTCAATCTTGGTCTAGTATTTTGGGTAGTGTCCTAAAGTAGTTAGATGATTGTTGTGGATCACTGATGTGGTAGAAGTGGTACCTTTGTGTACACAAGTGTTGTGAAATGTTAGTATTTGATTATGTGAGCATTGTTGAACACTTTGTAATGTGTTGGAATAGTTCATCTTCTTGATGTGTTTGGCATGGTTCCCTACATTGGAATCATTGTCCCTGATTGGTGTTTAAGCAAGTATTTCTGTAGGGTGCTTGCGTGTAAAGTCCAGCTGGTACTTTTGTGTGTGTTGGGCAGTGATAGGGATTATAATGGTCTCCCGAGCCAAGTACATTGTAAGGCTCCTATCATTGGTTTCCCATTTTTAACCCCTTCCTTAGGCCAAAGGTTGGGCACTTTGGGTTATGACTTTGTGTCATTTTCCCCGTTGTTGTTGTTGTTGTTGTTGTTGTTGTTGTTTGGTTCCGGAACCCGTTTCAGCTCTTCGATGCTTCTCAGTTGATGCCTCTCAGATGGCTATTGTTTGGTTCGAGAACCTTGGCTCAGTATCCATGTATGAGTGTTCATTTCCGCTTTATGTGTTGCATGATGAGTTGGTCGTCATTTCCAACCGGTATGGGACAGTTGGCGATAGGGAGCCTCTCATATTATGTGCTATATGCTATATGATCAGTTGTGGCATTGTTCCTTTAAGTTTATCATATTAGCATGTAATGTAGTTGCATTTTAGTAACTTACTGAGATTTATTCTCACCCTTTATTTGTTTACCGTTTTAGATAAGAAGGAGCCCAGGGGATAGTTCACACACACAGGGAGGACGTCGAGGAGATCTTTGGGTAAGACATTTTGGAAAATGTGGTGTAAGTAAAGGATACATTATGTAAATGTAATACCTTTTGGGTAGTGTACCCGTGACTCGGTTTGTATCATCTCTTTTAGTAGATGTTCGGTTTGTAATTAAGTAAGTAAAGTTAGTAGTTGTATCCAAGTGGCTTAGTACTTGTTTGTGAAAGGTTGTTTTGTGACTTGAAGTCATGTTTTAGTATCAAGTTGGTTGTGTGAACCTTTTTATAGAAAGTATATTTCGAAAAATTTTCCTAAAATGTTTTATGACGTCTTCCGTGCGTGTCCCGGACGTGGGGCCAAGTAGGACCACGGGTCGGGGCGCGACAGTTGGTATCAGAGCTAGGTTGTAGATGGTCTAGAATGACTAAGTGACCTAGGAGGGTAGTTGAGTATGGAGTGAGTAACGTTGAGTGTTTTATGCAGGTACTCAGTAAAAATGCCGGAACATGAGGGTGAACAGTCTGGTACTGCAGGCCAGGGTAATGTAAGGGAAGAGGCTCGAGCTATGTTTCAAGGGATGTGTTGAGGCTGCAATGAAAACCATCCATGATCAGAGGCAAGGAGGAGAGCATGCACCTCCGAGGTATGGTCTAGAACAGTTTTTGAAGATGAAACCAACCGGCTATGATGGTGAACCAGATGTGACCAAAGTTGAGAGATGGATTGAATCCATGGAAAAGATATTTGATGTCTTAGTTTGTACTGAAGAAGATCGAGTTAGGTTTGCTACCTACAAGTTGAGTGGAGCTGCGGAGTACTGGTGGAGAACACTGAAGGCTAGTTGGGACGAAGCTCATGTACCTTATACTTGGGCAAATTTTCTGAGAAAGTTCAAGGAACATTTTATTCCAAGGGTGGATCAAGACCGGAAGGAAGTGGAATTTCTTAGCTTGGAGCAGAATACAATGTCGGTGGCTCAGTATGCAGCCAAGTTCACGGAGTTATCAAGGTATTGTACTCATTTGATTGCAACAGAGGAGAGAAAGGCAACAAGGTTTGTGAAAGGGTTAAAAACAGTGATCCGAACTCAATTGGTGTCCCACAAGCTACAAGAATTTCAAGATGCAGTTGATCGAGCTTATCAAGTGGAGCACGACATTGAAGAACACAAGAGGAAGGTGGAATTAACAAGTGCTGGAAGGCAAGGTAGACCACAACCGCAAAGGAATGATAATCGTGGAGGACAAGGGACTTCAACCCCCTTTAGAGGACAACCACAAGGGCAACCGAGTGTTAGAAATCAAGGTAATTTCTCCGGGGGTCAAAGCAAGAGAGTATGTAATTATTGTTAGATGGAAGGGCACAGTGAGGAGCGGTATTGGAAGAAACAAGGAAAGTGTTTGATTGTGGACAACTTGGCCATTTTCAAAGAAATTGCCCGAGATTGGGGAGTCAACCATCGGGTAGTGGTGTTGGACCGTCTCAGGGTCAGAAAAGGGATGCCTCGGGAAAACCAAAGGTTCAAGGTCGTGTGTTTGCAATCAATCAACAACAAGCTTCGGATGCTTCCACCGTGATATGAGGTATAATTTCTATGTCCAGTTTGAGGGCACGTGCACTTATAGACCCCGGCTCATCGCATTCATATGTTTCTGTGTCTTTTGCATCTCGATTGCATTCTTCCTTTGAGTCTTTGTCTTATGTGCTAGAAGTGTCGACTCCTATGGGAAATTGTTTGATAGCTGACAAGGTATTGCGTGATTGTGATGTGCATATTAGTGAGCATGTTTTACTTGCTGATCTAGTTATTTTGCCATTGCAAGACTTTGATGTTATTTTGGGTATGGATTGGTTAAGTAAAAATTATGCCTCTGTTGATTGTTTTAAGAAAGTGGTTACGTTTTCTATCCCTAGTGTGCCTGTGTTTACTTTTGAGGCAACTTCTTTGGGTAAGGGAATTCGTATTATTTCGTATGTGAAAGCTAGGAAGCTATTGCACCGTGGTTGTGTGGGGTATTTGGCTTGTGTTTTGGATACTACTAAAAAGTCTTCTAAAGTAGAAGATGTGAATGTTGTTAAAGAATTTCCTGATGTGTTCTCTTCTGAATATTCTATGCCTCCCGATAGAGAGATCGAGTTTGGTATTGACTTGATTCCAGGTACTACCCCCATATCTGAAGCACCTTATAGAATGGCTCCAGCTGAACTAAAAGAATTGAAGGTGCAATTGCAAGAGTTACTTGATCGGGGATTCATCCGTCCTAGTGTATCACCGTGGGGAGCTCCTGTACTGTTTGTCAAGAAGAAAGATGGGTCTTTGAGACTGTGCATCGACTACAAGAAGCTGAATCAGGTAACCGTAAAAAATAAGTATCATCTACCTCACATTGATGACTTGTTTGATCAACTCCAAGGGTCAGTCGTCTTTTCGAAGCTTGACTTGAGGAGTGGGTACCATCAGTTAAAAATCCGTTCTGAGGATATTTCTAAGACTGATTTCCGTAGTAGGTATGGTCATTACGAGTTTCTTGTTATGCCTTTCGGGTTGACTAATGCTCCGGCTGTTTTCATGGATATGATGAATCGGGTTTTCAAGCCTTATCTTGACACCTTCGTGGTTGTGTTTATTGATGATATTCTTGTGTATTCCAAGTCTAAGGAGGAGCACGAGCAACACTTGCGAATGGTTCTATCTGTTCTTCGTGAGAAGCAACTGTTTGCAAAATTCAGTAAGTGTGCTTTTTGGCTCGATGAAGTGTCTTTTCTTGGGCACGTGGTTTCTAATAGAGGAATATCCGTAGATCCTTCCAAGATTGAAGCTATTGTGAATTGGAAGAGGCCTGAATCAGTTACGAAGATTCGAAGTTTCTTGGGTCTAGCCGGGTATTATAGAAGATTTATCGAGGGGTTTTCTAAAATTGCTACCCCGTTGACTCAGTTGACTCGAAAGAATGTTCCTTATGTGTGGGATGGCAAGTGTCAAGCTAGTTTTGAAGAGTTGAAGAAAAGGTTGACTACATCTCCTATCCTTGCGCTTCCTAATGGAAATGATGATTTGGTAATTTATAGCGATGCTTCTAAAGAAGGCCTCGGGTGTGTGTTAATGCAAAACGGAAGGGTGATTGCGTATGCTTCAAGAAAGTTGACTCCGAGTGAGCAAAATTATCCTACCCATGACATGGAGCTAGCTGCGATTGTTTTTGCGTTGCACAAGTGGAAACACTCTCTTTACGGAGCCAAATTTGAGATTTTTACCGATCATCAAAGTTTGAAGTATCTTTTCTCCCAAAAAGAGTTGAATAACAGGCAAAGAAGATGGATGGAGATATTGAAGGATTATGATTGTACTATCTCTTATCACCCGGGTAAAGCAAATGTGGTAGCTGATGCCATTAGCCGGAAATCTTTTATGGCTTCATTGATGGTGCGTGAATGGAAGATGTTAGAGGATGCTCGAGATTGGGATCCTTGTGAGTCAAAGCATGGGGCTATTTTTGCGAGTATTCAAGTATTACCAGTTTTGATTCAACAAATAAAAGAAGCTCAGAAGGATGATCCGGAGTTGGTGAAAATAGTAGATAAAATCGAAGATGGCAAATATGAGGATTTCTCTCTTAATCCCGAAGGAGTGTTAACTTTTAGAGGTCGGTTATGTGTGCCTTGCGTGGATGGGATTAAACGTCAAGTTCTTGATGAAGGCCACAAGTCAAGGTATACTATTCACCCCGGGAGCACAAAAATGTATCAGAATTTGAAGCAACACTTTTGGTGGAATAATATGAAGAGAGAAATAGCGGATTATGTATCTAAATGTTTGACATGTCAACAAGTGAAAGCTGAACATCAAAGGCCGGCGGGGTTACTTCAACCGTTAGAGATTCCGGAATGGAAGTGGGAACATGTTACTATGGATTTCGTGACGGGATTACCTCGCACTCGAAGAAGGTTTGATGCAGTTTGGGTGGTTGTGGATAGATTGACCAAGTCTTCTCATTTTCTACCTATAGAGATCAGTTACTCGATGGAGAGGCTTGCGACTTTGTATATAAATGAGATTATGAGATTACATGGAGTTCCAGTGAGTATTGTGTCTGATCGCGACCCTAGATTTACATCTCGATTTTGGCAAGCGTTTCAGAAGGCTTTGGGTTCAGAGTTGAAGTTTAGTACAGCTTTTCATCCCCAGACAGATGGACAGTCAGAGAGGACTATTCAGATTCTCGAGGATATCTTGCGAGCTTGCTCAGTTGATTTTTCAGATTCTTGGGATTCTCATTTACCTCTTGTGGAATTTGCCTATAATAACAATTTTCAGTCAAGTATTGGGATGGCCCCGTATGAAGCTTTGTATGGGAGGAAATGTCGGTCTCCGATTTGTTGGGATGAAGTGGGAGAAGCAAAGATTTGGGGTATTGATATGGTGAACAAGTCAGTTGAGGAGGTTAAGCTTATCCGAGATCGTTTGAGTACCGCTCAGAGTAGACAGAAAAGTTATGCCGATCACCGGAGGCGAGATCTCGAGTTTGAAAAAGGTGACTTTGTGTTTTTGAAGGTTTCACCTAAAGTGGGGATTCGAAGGTACGGGAAGAAAGGCAAGCTGGCACCGAGGTACATTGTCCCATTCTAGATTTTGAGTAGAGTTGGTGATAGAGCGTATCGTCTTGCGTTACCTCATTCTCTTGATAAGATCCATAATGTTTTCCATGTCTCGATGCTTAGGAAGTATGTGTATGATCCTTCTCATGTCTTGTCCGAGGTTCCTGAGGATATTGAACCGAGTATGTCTTATGAAGAGCATCCGGTCCGAGTTATTGATTCAAAGGTTCAAGAGTTGCGAACTAAGAGTATTCCCCTTGTTCGAGTTGTTTAGAGGAATCATAATGTGGAAGAGTCGACTTGGGAGCTTCGGGAGGAGATTGAGAGGAAGTATCCTTGGTTGTTTGAGGGTTGAGGTAAGCAATCCTAAAATTCGGGTCGAATTTTCTTTTAGGGGGAGTGAGTGTAACGACCCCAAAATCCGTTTCAAGTATTTTAATATTTATTTTATATTTTGAGAAATTTTTATCTAAAATTATGTGTGCATTTTATGTGTTGCATCATCTTATATGAATTGCACATTTTAATTGATTATTTGTGTTAGTTAAAATGTTAGTAGTAAAGTTTATTAGGGGATTTAAAGTGTTAATGGAAAGTATAGGGGCCTTAGTGAAAGTATAGTTGAGGGGTTTATGTGTTAAAAGTGGAATTGGAGGGGCTTTAGTGTATGGGTATAAATACCAATCAAGGCTTACTTACCTTCACAATTTCACTACCTGGGAATGAATGAAGCAAAACACACACACACTAGAAATCACTCTCTCTGGGTTATGAACAACAAAGGGTGTTGAATAGAGTACATCTACCGATCAATATTATTTTTCTTGACATCTTTTCCGGAAAATAGGTAAGTTACTAATCCCCCTTTAAATGTTAAAATGGTCATAAGTATGCTTTATATGCTTTATATGTGATAAAACATTGTTTTGGTATGTTTTATTTATACTTGTAAATTTGGGACAAAGGGAGTGGTATGAAAATGGTATTGTTGGGTGTTAGTATGGTTCTTAGCTGAGTTTTAGCCTTTGTGAAGTTGCAAAAGTTAAGTGTTGCAAGTATTGGTTTGTGAAACAAAAGGAGTGAACTTTGGTTAAGTTTTTAGGTCTGCCGGGTGATGTGGGCGGCCGCCCAAAAATGGGCGTGCGGCCGCACACCTATCTGAAGAGTTTTCTTCATGGAACAGAGCATTTTGGGCGGCCGCACAGCCCTGTTTGGGCGACCGCCCAGTTATCTGGAAAAGTTTGGAGTTTTCAAACTAAGGGGTTTAAAGGTCAATCTTGGTCTAGTATTTTGGGTAGTGTCCTAAAGTAGTTAGATGATTGTTGTGGATCACTGATGTGGTAGAAGTGGTACCTTTGTGTACACAAGTGTTGTGAAATGTTAGTATTTGATTATGTGAGCATTGTTGAACACTTTGTAATGTGTTGGAATAGTTCATCTTCTTGATGTGTTTGGCATTCCCTACATTGGAATCATTGTCCCTGATTGGTGTTTAAGCAAGTATTTCTGTAGGGTGCTTGCGTGTAAAGTCCAGCTGGTACTTTTGTGTGTGTTGGGCAGTGATAGGGATTATAATGGTCTCCCGAGCCAAGTACATTGTAAGGCTCATATTATTGGTTTCCCATTTTTAACCCCTTCCTTAGGCCAAAGGTTGGGCACTTTGGGTTATGACTTTGTGTCATTTTCCCCGTTGTTGTTGTTGTTGTTGTTGTTTGGTTCCGGAACCCGTTTTAGCTCTTCGATGCTGCTCAGTTGATGCCTCTCAGATGGCTATTGTTTGGTTCGAGAACCTTGTCTCAGTATCCATGTATGAGTGTTCATTTCCGCTTTATGTGTTGCATGATGAGTTGGTCGTTATTTCCAACCGGTATGGGACGGTTGGCGATAGGGAGCCTCTCATATTATGTGCTATATGCTATATGATTAGTTGTGGCATTGTTCCTTTAAGTTTATCATATTAGCATGTAATGTAGTTGCATTTTAGTAACTTACTGAGATTTATTCTCACCCTTTATTTGTTTACCGTTTTAGATAAGAAGGAGCCCAGGGGATAGTTCACACACACAGGGAGGACGTCGAGGAGATCTTTGGGTAAGACATTTTGGAAAATGTGGTGTAAGTAAAGGATACATTATGTAAATGTAATACCTTTTGGGTAGTGTACCCGTGACTCGGTTTGTATCATCTCTTTTAGTAGATGTTCGGTTTGTAATTAAGTAAGTAAAGTTAGTAGTTGTAGCCAAGTGGCTTAGTACTTGTTTGTGAAAGGTTGGTTTGTGACTTGAAGTCATGTTTTAGTATCAAGTTGGTTGTGTGAACCTTTTAATAGAAAGTATATTTCGAAAAATTTTCCTAAAATGTTTTATGACGTCTTCCGTGTGTGTCCCGGACGTGGGGCCAAGTAGGACCACGGGTCGGGGCGCTTGGCCCAATTAAGTAATAAAAGTGTCCAAAAGGTTAAATAATTAGGGTAGGGGAGGCGGGTATTACAAGATCTCTCCCTAAATCTACCCTGCTTGTTTTCTGCTTGTTTTGTTTCTTTTTTTCTTCAGTTTTTCATTTTTGAATAAGTGAAGAAGAATATTGTTGAAATGGTTTTTGATTTATTCTCCGTTGTGGGAGTCTTTTTTTTTTTCTTTTATTTTCCGACTATCTTTATGTAATCATAAGTGGAAGATGTTAGCATGACTTGAAAAGTTTGGTTGGCGATTTATTGCTTCAGAGGCCTTAAATCATAGTATTTTTTAGACGCTAAATATTTTCCAGTGGATTTTGTGAATGACGATATATGGCAGTGACAAAGCTACGCTTGGAGAGGCATCTTTGCATTCCAGGGTATTGCTACAAGAGGTGCAAGGTGGAAGATCGAGAATGCTAATGCAATTTTATGCAGGAACACCATCTATTGTTATCCCTCTTCTTACATTTCTTATGTACTAGAAAATAAACCCGTACTCCGCACGGGAGCTAGAACACCTAATAACTTTACGGTGAATTTAAATTGTCTCATTTTTTTTTACTTTTTTAAAAGATCATGTTATTGCTAAAATTATTTGATAATAAAATTTAAATAATTTATTTGAAGGTTAAACTGGATTTGTTAGTTATACTCCTTCCATCCCAAACTTTTTGTTAATAATTGCCGTTTTGAATTTCTCCTAAGTTTAATTACTGATGGAAGTAAATTTCTCTCCTAAATTGCTGAATAGTCATAAGAATGCGGGTATGTTTTTGTAAAATATTTAATATACTCCCTCCGTCCCACTCGAATTAGGATTTTTGGATTGGGCACGGGGATTAAGGAAAAATGTTAGTAGAGTAGGTATTCTGAGTATGAAAAGTAAAGTAGGAGAGAGAAAGTGGGGTAGAGAATAATGAGTGGAAAGTTATTGTGAGTGTGAATGTGGGTCCCATTAAATAAAACATTTCCATTTTTGGGTTGTCCTAATTCGAATGGGACACCCAAAATGGAAATTTGTCCTAATTCGAGTGGGACGGAAGGAGTATACACTCAGTCACATATGTGAGAAGCTATGAAAAGTTATGAAATGAAGACCCGTTGCTTACTACTTAGCCCTAACTACCTATATACTCCTTCCGTTCGAATTGATATGTTAGATACAATAGCTATTGTAGTTTTATCTAAATCTTTGTAATTAACTAAATCTTAGTAATTAACTGCAACAATTTTACATACTCTATTAAATTAACAAATTTAACATACCTGATGTCCTGGTACCAATTTCATTATCCAATAGTAAATTTCTTTTCCTGGAACTATTCGTCCGTTGTGATGTACGCATTGATGAATCTGTAAACAAAATAAAAGTTTGAGGATATGGAAATTGCATGTGTGTTTAGTGTGTGTATATATATATATACATGTTTGTGTGTTGTGTGTGCCGCTTGTGTGTATAGGTTAACTACCTAAATTTCCCAAATTTTATTACGAATATTATTCTTAAACTCTGCAAGAGACTTTAGTTATATGAAAGAAACCTGACTTCAAACCTGTAGCCGAAAAAAATTTCTCGTCCATCTTTCGACATGCTTGTTCCTTCCTTCTCTTTCGCTTGTAAATTTGAACTTCCTTTTTTATTTTATTTTACTCATCAAATAAGCACGCTTTATAGAACCTTTTTTTTTTAGCAATTTCTTTTGAAGGAATACCTACAAAAATTAATATAACAACACAATACAATAGTTAGTATATAATGCATGAAATATTGAAATAGAATATTATATTACCGATATGGAGGGTTGATAAATCATTGCGTCATCTTCTTCCCTTTGTCTTCATTTATGTATAGAAAAGTATGAACAATGAAATTATCCTTGCATCTAAAATGAGAAGGGTGTTTTTTTTTTTTTTTGTAGAGTTGAGAGCTTAAAAGTACTATTTGATAAATAAATGTTTGGTTTTTATATTTTTGTAGTAGTCTTTAAAGTTGAAGAGTCTTATAACTTATGAGATCATGAATGCAAGTCATATTAATAATATGTAAGTTAGAGACTTTTTATATGTTAGCATAAATGCAAGTCATATTAATAAAATGTAAGTTATAGACTTTTTAGATTTTAGCATTATTTATTACAATGGTTCATCTTATCTTTTCATTTTCTATGATTTCAAGTTCACTTGACACTTTAAACTTTAAGAATTCCATCATAATTCAATGGTTTTGAATAATATGTTGTCTCTTGGAATACATGAAAGGATCGAAGCCATTGAATTATGAAAATTTGAATAGTAAAAAACTAAAAAGTCACTTCTTAATGAATTGTTCTTTAATGCATCCAAACCCTACCTAGTCTAATACTCTATATAGGAGTATAAGAGTATATTTCTACCTAGTTTAATACTCTATATATAAGAGTACATATTCTATTAGATATTAATCTCTTCTTATCTTCTTATAGAGTCACTAAATTACCAACTATCATATCTATGGATATTACCTATTATTTTTACCTAGGTATGAGAATGCCAAAAGTTTACATGATTCCAAAAGTCATAGTATATGGCATCCTCTAAATCAAGATAAACCAATTTTTGGCTTACGTGTCAATCCCAAAGTAAGTTTCACCAACTTTAAAATACTATAGTATAGATTTGTAATTGTTATTGTAATATATGTAGTGACTACTATATGGGATAAGGCACCAATCTTTGTGGATGACCAGCTCCAACTTTGTTTGTTTTGCACTTGATCAATGCATTACATCAATTCAAAAAAAAAACTAATAATTCATAATTGAACCTTCAAGCTTTCTTTTTCCAATTCATCAGAGTTCGAAATACATTATTTCCCATATATTCGAGGCTTATTTATGTTACAAATTTTGTTAAACTCTCATGTGTCGAGCATATGATCAAAACTGAATAAGTATGAAGTGATATATACTACTCCCTCCGTCCTAGAGTAAGAGTCCTACTTTCTATTTTCGTACGTCCTAGAGTAAGAGTCTCATTCCTAAAATGGCAAGGAATCTTTACTATTCATCCTACTTATTCTCTCTCATACTTTACTTCTATACTCACAACACTAATCAACTTACTTTTACACTCTCAACACTTAAATCACTTCCATCATTTCTTAATCTCCGTGCATTTGAGAGGTAGAACTCTTACTCTGGGATGAAGGTAAGTATCTATTAGGGGGTTTAATAAAATACATAAATTTAAATGGTTGAAAAAAATTAAAACTTTCCTAACAATCCATTTCATTTTTTTATTAGTCATCGTGTGTGTGTGTGTGTGTGTGTATATATATATATATATATATATATATATATATACTGCCCCCCGTCCAACCTCTTTTGACACTCAAGAGGTGAGCACAATAATAAAGAAGAAAGAATAAAATAAGGAGAATGTGTGGTAAAAATATGAAGAGAGAGAATGAATGAGGTAAACAGTAGTGTTGGTTGAATAAATTAAGTGGTGAAAAATGAAGAGTGAGAGAATGAGTGGTGTGGTAGAATGAACATTAAAGAATAATACTAGGGGCACAAAAAAGTCACAAAATCTTTCTCACAAAATCCTAGGTGTCATGATTTTATTGGTGTTTTCAATTAGAGTGTGGCGGGTCCATTATCGATGCAACATATAAAATATCGCCACCTCATTTGTGACCAATATTTTGTGCCCCTAGCATTGCTCATATAAAATTATAAGAAATAGGTTATTTTGGGAAATATCAAGTGAGCTGTGACAGACTAAAATGGAAACAAATGTCAAGTAAGCGGGGATGGAGGGAGTATATTTTACAAATATTTTAATATATTAAAATTCAATAATAAATATTTTGAATATAAATAAATTGCTACATTATTATATACTATAATAATATTATTAAATTATTTATAAATATTAAAATATTAAATTATTAGTAATAAAATAAGAGATAACTAATTAGAATGCATATTTAAAAGCATTGAATTAATTCAAATCTTGAATTAAACCTAAAAAGCTAAATTAATTCAAAATCACAAGATTTTGGGGGAAACTAGTTTTTCCCTAAATTATAAAAAAAATTGTATTGCAAAGTATTTCTAAATGTTCGTCAAATCTTACAAGTTTAAAAAATAGACTTTTTGTAATTTAGGGAGAAATTAGTTTCCCCCTAGTATGCTTAGTCGCAAACCTACTAAATTAGACCTAAACTCAGCCACTAATTATGTAATTAGGGCAAGCCAGGGTCGATCCACGAAGAACACTGATTATTTGCGTACTAGTCACTTAACCATATTGGGGGTTGAATTGTGATTGTAATTAATTCCTAAGAATGGGAAAATAAACTAAGTTGATTAAAAGCAATGAGTAAAAAGCACTCCAGATTTGATCGATATCCCTTGATACTTCTTTTTCTCTATTAATCATATTCACTTGATCACGCGATGTATTTTAATCTCTGTCAATCATTAATACTATTAATAGTAATAGTTAACCATAATAGTTACTATATAGGTTAACTACTACTATTATTAATACTATTAGTTAATCATAATAGTTACTATATAGGTTAACTACTACTATTAATAGTATTAGTTAACCATAATAGTTACTATATAGGTTAACTATTACTATTAATAGTATTAGTTAAACCATAATAGTTACTATATAGGTTAACTATTACTATTAATAGTATTAGTTAATCATAATAGTTACAATACTCCCTCCGTTTCATTTGAGTTGTTACATGGGGTGTGAATCTCAAAAATTAAGAAAGGTGAATAATAAGTGGTTGAGAGGAAGAGAGAGAATGAGTGGAGAATAATGAGTGGTTGGGAGGAAGAGAGAGAATGAGTAGAGAATAATGAGTGGTTGGGAGGAAGAGAGAGAATGAGTGGATGATTATAAAAGTAATAAATACTTTCCTATTTTGGTAACGTAACAACTTAAGTGAAATGACAAAAATGGCAAAATGTAACAACTCAACTGGAACCGAGGGAGTATATATTAACTTTTACTATTAATAGTAATTGTTAACTATAATAGTTACTATATATATTAATTATTACTATTAATAGTATTAGTTAATTATAATAGTTACTATACAAATTAATTATTATTAATAATAATATTAGTTAATCATAATAGTTACTCTCTTCGTCTCAAATTGAATGTTATGTTTTCTCTCAAAATGAATGATCTTTTGAAATATACCTTCACATAACTTTTTTTTTTTTCTTCTAAAAATCGTTATATTTTTACAAAACTAAAATTTTAAATTTTAATAATAATAATATTTATGATTTTTCTATTAATATTATTATTTTTCTTCAAAATGATCCTTAAATCCCAAATGTACATTCATTTGAGGAAGGATGTACTACTCTATAAGGTAACTATTACCATTTAGCTCACTATTAGCTAATAATATGAGTCAGTCTTATGAAAATATATTTTACATTAAGAGATGTGTAAAACCTATTTTACATTAAGAAATTATGTTTACATTAAGGAATGGAAACAAGTTTTACACTAAAGCTAAGTAAAACAAGTTTTTCTCAATATTTTCACCAATAATATTAGTTAACTAGAACAGTTACTATATATTATAACTATTACATTTACAATCTAAAAATAGATACTATTATAATAAATTTAATTAAAAACATTATTTTACTAATACATTAGAATATTTTAAGTAATAAGAAAATATTAGTTACTCATAATTGTTACTATATTGGTAAATATTCAATTTTCTATATAAATAAGATTACTATTACTAGCTAACATTATATTTAAAATGATGATTACTATATAAAAAAGTAATCACCTTCTATAAAATAATATCAGTAAAGTTCTACCGTGCAGAGCACGGGCTCTTTACTAGTAGAGTATTAAATTAAAATCCCGTCACTCTTGGAAAAAGGTCTGGAAAGTGGCCTGGCACGACTCGTGCTCAGGCCAAATTCTGGTCCTACCTTTTTCTTCATTTTTCTCCACTTCTAAGGTTGACTCGCTCCATAATTCAACTTGTTGAATTGACTTGATCTCGACTTTGACTATCTTCGACACTTGGGACTTCACTTTGAAGCTCATATAAAAAGATTACATCCGGATACAACATAAAGAGACTAAAATACACCCGGAGTACAATAAAGCTCAAATAATAAAATATTACCCCAATTACATCAAAATTAATCTAAGTACATCAAAATAAAGTATATTACATAAGAAAACAAGGGAAATAAATAATACAATATCCTCCACATCACCCCCAAAACCTACTCGTTGTTAAAAGAGTAGGTTTTGGGGGAAACTAGTTTCTCCCTAAATTACAGAAAGTCCATTGTTTTCTACTTGCAAGCATTTGACGAACATTTAAGAATAATTTGAAAAACATGACTTTTATAATTTAGGGAGAAGCTAATTTCACCCAAAATCTTGTGCTTGTTAAATATTCCCTCCGTCCAAATAATATACTATTCCCTCTTTAAATAAGTGTCTCAAAATAATGGTTTTTTTTAATAAATAATTTTGTCTTGAATTATTTTTTTATTAAATACTAGTCTGTTTATACTTGCAAAACTAAATATTTGAAAAGAGGATTGCATGATTATATATGAATATTTGCCATTAAATTGTACGAAACATAGAGATTTTTAGATGTTTCTTAAAATGAATTTTGGACATTCATTTAAGGAGGGAGTACCTTTGTTCTAATTCAAGGTTTTATATATTTTTGTGTATTTTAAAAAAAATAATAATCTTAAATTAATTTAATTATTATAATAAAAATTTAAACTTTGTTATTGGTACACTAATATAAATATTATCAATAATAATTTAGATTTATTTTAGAATATTTAAACTAACCTATAATTTATTGCTCAAAGTTCCTTCAAACAAAAAACAAAAAAAGTTAAGAAGCTTAAATTGGACTTATGTAGTATGGTTTTTGATGGCCAATACAATCCAAGCGAATCTGATCAAATAATAAGAATTTAATTATATTAGTCAGATTCTAAAAAATATAATAAATAAATTATTAGTTGATTTATCAATGATAATTTTTAAAATTGTTATTCAATGATTAAATTGATATTAATGTTTGTTAAAAGTTGATTTGTGTTGACTACCAAAATCAAATAAGACTATTTTTCTATAATAATAATTACATCCTTAATAACACTCATTTTGTTCTACAAAATGAATTTGATAAGTGTCACATTCATTTTTTCTATTTCAAAATAAATGTGGTCTTTATAAATCAAAAAAGTATACTTAACATAGTCTCAACAATGTTTTTTAAAGCTACTATAAACAATGATGAAAAATATAAAATGCAAACATTAATAAGTGATGCTTCAAACAAAAAAAATTAACAAGTGATTAAAATAATATCATTAACATGTCAATTATGTCGTTATTATTATTATAAGACGGGTGAAGTTATTAGTAATAATCTTATACTAGTATTTGACATATGTTCTCTAGCATTTTTTTCCTTTGGGAATTCATTTAATCTTATAAATGTTTGAATGTTGTACTTTATACCTCACTACTGTTACACTCGTGTGTTAAATGCACAGACAACTAAGTTTGATAAATTAATTAACAAGAATTTTTTTTTTATGAAAAAACAATAAAAGGAAATAGAAATAATAACTTAAGAAAATATAAGAAGATACTTATTTTAATAAAAATATATGATACTAGTATATTAATTTAACAATATTACAAAATCTGAATATGGTCCTTGAGATTATAGAGTTTGACTTCCAACTGCTTCTTCATAAACAACGTTTGTAGTTTCATTTGTAGACTTTCTCTCCACAATACATATTATCATGTTGAGTTGGTCTCCTGTAAAACGCGTTTTTCCTACTGGTTAGGAAAAACATGTTTTTCAAAACCTTCTGGCTATCACTTTCAAAGGTTCTGGCTATCAATCTCATATCCAGAAGACTTTATATTGATATCCAGAACGCTTTATATTGATATCGAGGACCCTTCTGGCTATCACTTTCAAAAGTTCTGGCTATCAATCTCATATTCAGAAGGCTTTATATTGATATCTAGGACCCATCTGGCTATCACTTTCAATGGTTCTGGCTATCAATCTCATATCCAGAAGGCTTTATATTGATATCCAGAACCGTTGAGAAGTTCTGATTATTTACAATAATGACCTTTCTGGCTATCACTTTCAAAGGTTCTGGTTATCAATATCGTATCCAGAAGGTTTTATAATTATATCAAGAACCGTTGAGAAGTTCTGATTGTTTACAAAAATGGCACCGCGTTTTTTTAAAGGGTTAATGACAATTTAGGGCCTGAACTCAAGGGGGGCCGTCTAAAAGGGGCCTCGACTTTTTATTTCCCGCTAAATCAGGGCTCAAAATCAATTTTTTTTTTTTGGCAATTAGGGGATTTCTGACGGTTTCCGTCAAAAACCACCGTTAAGTGGACATGTGCGCTGCACGTGACTTTTCACTAGGGGCAAATTGGGCAATCCCGTTTGGGTTAATGACAATTTAGGGCCTGAAATCAAGGGGGCATCTAAAAGGGGCCTTGACTTTTTTTTCGCTAAATCAGGACTCAAAATCAATTTTTTTGGCAATTAAGGGCTTTCTGACGATTTCTGTCATAAAACACCGTTAAATGGACATGTGCGCTGCACGTGACTTTTCATTGAGGGCAAATTGGGCAAATCAAATTATTTGAATGGTACTCAAACTACTCAATTCTCACATGATTTTATTTCGTCTTCATCTTGTGGTGTAGACATGCTCAAACGGTTCCAGTTTCGGTTCCCGGGGAGGCGCTCGAGCTCGACCTTTTCTCGTGGCCGTGGGTTGTGTATCATGCACGTCACCTTCTACTTCATTTTGTTGTTGTTGTATGTTGAATGACATCACTTCTTCGTTTCCTTCATGTCCTCCCATATTTTCACCACCAAGACCCCCATCATAAGAGGGATAGTAGGCATTATCATCTTGCATCGGTGGTGGTGTTGGTGGGTGAGATGAAGTTGATTTTGTGCTCTTTCCTCTTCTAAAGAAATACATTTTACAAAAATGACGAATGGAAAATATGGAGGATGGAAGTTGGAGAATAGATGAAAATTTGAAAATATGGATGATATGAGCAAGAGAATTGAAGAATGTGAGCAATTTCGTTAGAGAGAGTTAAGAAGAGAGTTACAGAGTTTGTGTAGAAAAATAGTGAAAGGAACTGGCGGTTCCACAGTTCTAATAATTTGGTTTTCCCAATTTGCCCTCAGTGAAAAGTCACGTGTAGCGCACATGTCCACTTAACGGTGGTTTTTGACAGAAACCGTCAGAAAGCCCCTAATTGCCAAAAAAAATTGATTTTGAGTCCTGATTTAGCGGGAAAAAAAGTCGAGGCCCCTTTTAGACGCCCCCTTGAGTTCAGGCCCTAAATTATGATTAACCCAAACGGGATTGCCCAATTTGCCCTTAGTGAAAAGTCACGTGCAGCGCACATGTCCACTTAACAGTTGTTTTTGACGGAAACCGTCAGAAAGCCCTTAATTGCCAAAAAAAAAACGATTTTGAGCCCTGATTTAGCGAAAAAAAAAAGTCGAGACCCCTTTTAGATGCCCCCCTGAGTTCAGGCCCTAAATTGTCATTAACCCTTTTTTAAAACACGTTTTTTCTAAGCGCTTAGAAAAACGTGTTTTTCCCAAGATTTTGCGTATTATGTTTAGGCCGTGCAACTGCAAATTGGTATCTTTAACCATTTTCACCAAATTTACAAATTTTAGCAACTTGGTATTCATAGTTTTGAATTTTCGCATATTTTCCGAGCATACAATTGTTATTTGCCATTGTATCTAATATCATTTGTTGTATGAAAAATGACGTAAATTTATATAGACAAAGATATGTTTGTTGTGTTCATCTATTTTAAAAACACAATCTAAATACATATAAATAAAAAGTTGTTTTGGTCAAATTTTGTAATCTAACTTCAAGGAGAAAAGTTGGGCATAATGGAATATAACGCTAAGAACTCAAGAAATTATAGACACGGTATTTAGATGAGGAAAGCCCTTGAACAACGTGTTCGCCGGCATAAAACCTCCAATAGTGGGATTTTATTAATGATGTGGAAGTACAAGGAGATTGAAAGTAAGAATGTAGCTCAAAGTAAAAATGCAGTGTGCGTAGTGTGCGTTAGAGTGTGTTATCTATTTATACTAAAAGAGTACAACGTAAACTATCTATCAAGGCCTAAGATCTCGGAGAGTTTGTTGATAGCCGAGTTATCCATTTGCCGTTGGACTTGAGTTGATAAGAGTTTGTCTTTGACTTCGTCTTTGCTAGTAAGTCACGTGTTTTATGAAACATATCCACGAATGAATTAACCGTGACCTGAAAAATAGGATCATTATGTACCTGCAAAATAAACGTGTTAATATAGATCAAGTTGAATAAGACAAGTCGTAGAATCAGGTTGTCGGAGCAAGTAGAAGTCTTCAAGTTATTGGTGCAGTGTAAATTTTCACTCCAAACAAAAGCTATGTAGAAATTGTGTACCACACCCGTCCACAATAATCAATTCATCCGTATTATTAACTAATAATGTAAAATTGGGAATTTAGTTTTTCGAATTTGTTTTTCTTAACACCTTGATTCATTAATTTGTTAGATCCCTAATCTTTAACTTTTTAATTGTCAAATTAAAAAGTAATAAATGTAAAATATGACATTTAGTTTTCAAATTTTTTATTTATTTCTTTAAATTTAACTGTGAATTAGGGTTTCTTTTGCTTTGTGCAATTCAAGATCTCTTTCTCTACTTGTCAAAATCCCTTGTTTCATCTCCTATTGTTGATGAAAGAAATATGCAGCTAGGACTGTTCTGGAAAATACCCACTTGACAGGACACTTGTGATCAAAGGTGATCACACAAGTGACAACACAACTGTCCTATCAATCTTTAATGCCATCCAATCATTCTATATGAAGAGAGTCCATCTTTACCTAAAATACAAAACAATAACTACCAAAGATAAACATTAGTAGGTTAGTCAAGTAAATCAAAATCAATATCCTAAAATAAATTACTCCTAATATAAACAATTATTAAACTATAATTTAATTAAACTAAATATACACATAATTCCTAAATTAAATAAAATCTAAATATATACACTAAATAAATCAGAATCACAAAGATACACAATATTAAACTAAGAGTATTTCATACTCTTTCAATCTCCCCCTATCTTTGTGGTTCTGATCAAAACATCCAAAACAATAATCTCTCCCCCTGAATTTGTACATTGGATTTTACTCCTCCTAAATACATATTTAGAACACATCTTTCTCCCCCTGTTCAATATGAAGACCATGCCTTTCTCCCCCTTTTTGAGAAGAACCATCAAGCTCAAAGAAAGAAAATTGTGAATATCTTCCACTCCCCCTAAATTTGAATCTCCCCAACAAAAATACCTCTAAGAGCATCATCAATCTCAACTTATATCGCAGCAAACCTTTATAAACCAGAAAGTTCTGCAGAAGATGTACTTACCTCTTAAAACAGTAACAGTCTTACCAGTTGACTGTCCAATTGAGTGACCAGTTATCCGCACAGTTGCACGAACAAGTTGCTTAGCACCAGCTGGATGCTTAACAACAAAAATGCCAGAGCTTGATCAGAGCAGCGGCAAACAATCATTTTATGTCACAATCACTCAGTGTTTCTCCTGAATTCTCGGATATATCTGCAAAAATGTTAGAGAGAGTGAATTTGCAGAATAGGAACAAGATGAGATGAGAGAAATGTAGCTAGAAAACATGAGGAAGAAGATATACTAAACCATAATTCACAACCAGATTTGTCATGGAGAAAATATCACGGGAGGACAGTGATTCTTCCTAAGAACTCGGGTAGGCCAAGGAGTTGGGAGAACCGAGTGACTTTGAAGTACCCATTTGAATTCCAAAACAAACGAGGATTTTGATTTTAAAATTCAAACTTTTTCCATGTTTTGTGATAAATTGTCCGTCCCAGAATTAGAACTCGCCAAATTCAACTGAATCTATTTATCCATAATGTACCATAATTTTCACCAACTGCACAATGAAACTTGAACATCACGCCATTAGACTATCGTTAATCACATGAAAAGCATCAATCTTTAACACATAAGAACAACAATTCAATTTGCTGATGTTAATACGAAGGGAGAAAAAAACTTAGAAAAATTATGCCTAAACACACAAGTGAAGATTGTCTCAATTTTGGTGTGACATAGAATGGTCAACTCAGTTCATGACTCGGTTTCAACTCACAAGAATTCAATGAGATTCACCTTCAATCATGCAGCCTCTAGAACACCCCCTTTGAAGGCTTATAACTTATGAATCAGTTACGGGGAAGAGATTTTCACTCTCACAATACAGTGTTACACTGATTCTCAAGTTACGTATGAATACATGTCAGCACATTGCCTAAATGAGTAGTAACTTCAAAGATTGGAGGCAGCTTGTTTTCTCCGCAACCTTAGATTGAGTGCCCACTCCATGATAACACAAGAAATTACCAAGATAATTTTATTATCGAGTCAAGAAGGGTCTCACATTCAAGGGTCAAAGCTCGGAGTCAAGGAACTAAAGTAGACCAAGTGATCACAAGAGACAATCGTGCAATAGAATGAATGCAGACTACTTTTTTTTTTAATTTGTGTTTACTGTAATATACAATTATACAGTTATCCAGTCAGTTGTCTGCACACTTGTGCAGTCAACTGGTATCACACAGTCCGAGAGACTTCTTAACTGAAGAAAATCTCTCAAAATCTAAAGCCTTGGTAAAGATATCAGCAAGTTGATCCGTTGTGGTTACATGTTCTAGAGTAATGATTTTTTAATCAACAAGATATCTAATAAAATGATGCATAATATCTATGTGCTTTGTTAGGAAATGTTGTATCGGATTCTTAGCAATATTATGGGGACTTAAGCTATCACAAAATACAGTCAAGGTTTCACTTCTAATACCATAATCCTTGATTATTTGGTTCATCCTCAACACTTGAGTACAACAAGTAACAACTCCCATAAATTCAGTATTAGATGGCCTACGAACCAAGAACTTAACATCTTTCCTTTCAAATTTTACCACTTCATCTTGAATGACATTGATCCAATTATTAACTTTTAAGGTTTCTGACTCATTCTCATGCTTAAAATTAGCAACGAAACAACAAGAGCTTACCTGATGGTACGCGGATTGGATGCATACCAAACCGGCTAATTCCCGGTAATGTATTCGTTTTCCTTTTGTTTTTATTCCTTCATCCACTCCCCCAATGACCTGGGAAGTTAGATGATCTCCCTGTATCCTTGCAGCAGCATCAGATCCTCTGCTTTCATGATCTTCATTGATTTCAGAATCTGAACTAGAATCTGCTGCTGTCTTACCATCTATCGTGGCAGTGACTGTTCATATGATCTGTCAACTGACCTCACAAGTGATAAATCTACAGATTCTTTTATACTCTTCTGTTCAGATTCATCATTAATCTGTTCAGGCTCCCAAGTGAAACCTACAATACAATTCTCAACACAATTGACAATAAGATCAGGAGCATTATCAGAAATTGAGTTAAAACATGAATGATTTTCAACCAACTTGTAACAATGATTAGAGGATCTTGCACCTTTCAAAACACATCTGTTTGAATCATCAAAGACCTCACAGATCTTCTTATCAAACTTGACATGTAGATCATCATCACACAATTAGCTTATGCTAATTAGGTTTGCCTTTAACCCATTAACATGCAAAACATTATGCAAGTTAGGCAAACCATTAACATTCAGCGTACCTTTGCCAATGACCTCACCTTGAGCACCTCCACCAAAATTAACTTTTTCACCTTTAAAGGCTTCATAGTCTTTGAAATGCTCAAGAGAGCCAGTCATGTGGCGGGAGCAGCCACTGTCAAAGTACCAGGCTCCTTCCACACTGCTCTTTAAGGAGGTAAACACCACTTGATACTTTAGAGTGTCCTTTCTTACCCATGTGGATTTTGGAGCAGACTGCTTTTGACTGGGCAGTTGTGTCTCCAACTGTGCCCAAAACTGTCCTATCAGGTGACCGCTGTTTTTCTCCAAGCCAAGTTCCTGTTTCAACTTGTAACAAAATGGACGTATATGTCCTGGGGAAAAACAATGGTGACACACGTATCTCTTTTTTCTATTTCTTCTGTTTTTGTGAGGAGACACGTGATTAGCATTAAATCTCTCATTGTTTTTCGAAGTGCTCTCACCTTCCTTAACAAAAATTGGATCTCCATAGCCTAATCCTGATTTTCCTTGATTTCCCATATTCAGGACTTCTTCCAGTTTAGCCTTACCATTGTTAAGTTTTGTAAGTGTGATAGTTTCTTTTTCAAGATCGCTTTTATACTTTTCACACTCATTGTCTTTTTTGGAAAGCATGACTTCTAACCTAGCTATGGAGTCCTTTTTAGTATCACTTTCACTCGACAACCTCTCATTCTTAGCCTTTAATTTCAGATTGTCAGAGGTGAGTTTTTCATTTACCTTCTTGAACTCCTTGAGTTTTTCCATTCGTTTAGACCAGTCTGCAAACAACTCAACGTATGTATTGTGAAGGTCCTCATACATGGCACTATCCTCTTCCTCCTGATTGGATTGCTCAGTTTCACCTGCAGAAGTGGAGTTAAAACATGCATACATGTTAGCACCATCTGAGTAGTCAGTTGTGCCGTCAGTTGACAGTACATCCTCACTATCAGATTCACTGTCAGAAAAGGAGGATTGTGATGATCATAAAAAATGACAGGTTAGCTGTCTGATTGTCATCATCTGAATCACTTAAGGTGTGATATCCCCTATCCCACATCGAAAATATGTGGGAATTGAGTATGCTATATAGAAGGCCCATACACTCCTACTAAGCATCAAATCATCCATTGGACTTTTGGAGGCCTGTGATGGGCTGTGGTTGACCCAATTGAGGAGATGTTTGGTGGGCTAGTGTGTGGTACCTATGTAGCGGGTCGGGTCTACGAACTCAGGTCGTTATAAATGGTATCAGAGCGGAACCCCGGCCTTAAGGCTTACGAGCTAGCCCGGGAGTACGATCTGGGTATTGATTGACCTTGCCAGGGACGGTAAGGGTTTGAGTGGGGGAGATTGTGATATCCCCCATCCCACATCGGAAATATGTGGGAATTGAGTATGCTATATAGAAGGCCATACACTCCTACTAAGCATCAAATCATCCATTGGACTTTTAGAGGCCTGTGATGGGCTGTGGTTGACCCAATTGAGGAGATGCTTAGTGGGCTAGTGTGTGGTACCTATGTAGCGGGTCGGGTCTACGAACTTGGGTCATTACATAAGGTTGCACAAAAACTCATCCCTCTCTTTTTGAGTGTGTTAGCACACTCATTTGCATAGTGTCCAAATCCTAAACACGCTCTACACTGAATGGACTCAATAGATCTTTTGTTTTCAGAAAAAAGTTTGTTCTTACTTGTTTCTTTCTTGAATGATTCAATCTTAGGGGAAGAAGCAGTAACCTTATTGGGAAACTTTTGTTGACGTTTTTTGTTCAACATTTTGTTGAATTTTTGAGTGATCAAGTCACATTCATCTTCCTCTAAATTTGAGTCATCAATATCCTTAGATAATTCTACAAGATCTTTGGACACAATAAGAGCACTAGCAAGAGCAATTGAATTTACTTTGCTAGTTTGTTACACTTCAAGTTTCAATTCAAACGTAGTTAGAATACTTAGAACCTTTTCAAGACTCACGGTCCGAGATCACAAGTTTCTTCATTGACAGAGACTTTGATGTTAAATTTTTCTGGGAGAGTTCTTAAAACTTTACTAACTAACCTTGCATTGGAGATGGATTCTCCTAATGCAAAGGATTCATTTGAAATATCCATTAATTTAGCAGAATAGTCTTGAATAGTTTTATTTTCTCCCATTCTTAAATTTTCAAACTCTGTCATCAATCTCCTTAATTTTGTTTGTTTGACACTATCAGACCCTTCACAATGAAGTTGTAAAATATTCCAAGCAGTTTTGGCAACTGTATGGTTAGAGAATAACCGATACAGATTGTGATCAACATGATCAGATATGGAGGCCATTGCCTTTGCATTGTAATTTGCAAGGGCAATTTCTTCGGTATTTCCATTCTTGCTCGGGTTTTGGGACAATTGTTTTTTCCTTTTCTTCTTCAGAAGCAGAAGCTTTTACTTTTGGATCAACTATTTCCAAAGTAGGGGATGTATATCCCACAAGAATACTGACCCAAGCGTGATGATCAATATTTTAGCCTTCCAAATGGTATAGTTTGAACCATCTAGAGTAGGCGGCTTACGAATATGAGTACAGTCCATAATGGCTACTTTCAAAAGATCGATCTCAGTATGTCAAGACTAGGCTCTGGTGCCAATTGAAAGAAATATGCAGCTAGGACTGTTCTGGAAAACAACCACTTGACAGGACATTCAGCACAAGTGTCCTATCAACTGGCGACGAAAAGAGTAAATGCAGCGGAATTTTAAAGACAAAAATTTAACACTTCAGCAAGAATTACTTGCTGGAAAACTTTCATATATGAAACGATCTTGCAGAATACAAGATTATGAAAGAAACAAAAACAACGAAAAGATCAAACCTATTCTAGATCTCTAGAATAAACCAAACACTAAAACACTTGAAGTCTTTATGAATAAGAAATTCAAGAAAACAATGACTCTCTCACAAAAAACGAAATTCTCTGAATGAATGCACAGAATCGGTGAAGAGCAAAGGAATATGGCGCTCTTTATTTATTGGATCGCTTGACCGCTTTCTTGATCACTTGTGATCTTCAATCAACCAATGATCCTTTCCTTGTGAGAGTCTATTTTTACCTAAAATACAAAACAATAACTACCAAAGATAAACATTAGTAGGTTAGTCAGGTAAATCAATATCCTAAAATAAACTACTCCTAATATAAACAATTATTAAACTATAATTGAATTAAACTAAATATACACATAATTCCTAAATTAAATAAACTCTAAATATATACACTAAATAAATCAGAATCACAAAAATACACAATATTAAACTAAGAGTATTTCATACTCTTTCAGTTGAGAAACCTACTTTTCTCTCCTCGTAGTCAGAGTTAATTAATCTTTTTTTTGTCAAACGAAAACTATGTTATCAAATATAACATTGTCAAAAGATGAAGATGATGTATTGGGCTTTCTCAATTTGCAGTTGTTCAGTTTTGCCAATGCTTAGAAAGTTTAGTTGACAATTTATATTTGACCTGAATCGATTGATTTATCAAGTACTCAACGTAATATCTTTTCCACGAGTGGATTTTGTGAATGCCAATGTTAAGTATCCTTCACTTCATAATAATAAAGGTATTCTTTATTGTCTCAAGTTATTATAAAGAGAGAATTAATAGGTTGTCGGGAAGCCAATTCAATGGCTGATAGTTTTTCACACGCTACTAGGTTATTTAATAGCCTTTTTAGATTTAACTAGATCGTTCGATCTTTATGGAAAACCTTCTCATCACTTTTTGTTTGTGCTATTAGTCTATTTTTTTAATGGATGTATGTTTACCTATTAATTTTTGATATGCATTATAGTCCTCTAAAAAATTCCTTTTGGCAAATCAGCATTTTGTAGATGGTCTTTTCCTTGCTTGTACTTTTTTCATTTTGCACTATTTTTTTATTTTTGTTATTTTCAGAAAAAAAAAAAGATTTTTGGGAGACAAACAGACAGAAAGTGAGTGTTTCTCGGGCAAAATGAATAACTACTTTTGTTTAGAATGAGAAGTTAATGTCTGTTTTTTATTAAGGGTCATTTTCTTAAAAATAAATCTTCTTTAGAATGAAAAAGTAAAAGATACCCCTTCCCATTAAAAAATAAATATTTTTTATTAATAAATTTTAAAATATTTTTTTATAAATTTAATGACAATGATACATAAATTACGAGTATAAATGAATAATGAAAAAAATATGTGAAAGAAACTCATTTCAGGACAATTGATTTTAAAAATACACTTATTTTGAGACAATTTTTTCAACAATAAATCTTTATTTCGAAGATGCATGGAACGTGAAGGATTTGATTATGAATGGGTTGTTAATCTCCTCATATATTCGGGATATCATAACCGAATATTGTGAGTGATTTAGTTAGGGTTATTTTTTATTTAGTATTATCTCCTTCCGTGTTTATCTCTTTCCATGTTTAGCTAATTAAGGTTTGTATATATATCCCTATTGTACATTGTTGTAAGTTAATGTCATAGAAATACAATTCCAATGTTTCATTCTTCTCTCAAAGTTTTCATGGCATCAGAGCTGTATGCTCCATAAATCTTACGCATAATTTTTCTTTTCTTTAGGGAATTTGACATAGACCCACCATGACCAAGAATGGTAGAGTCACGGTGGATATAATGTCCCCCTATTATAACTCAGCTTTCCAGCGAGATAGAGGGTTACATCATCTCGTTTTAGAAGGCGAAAAACAGAAACAAATCAATACCTCCAAAAGGGTGGGCGTGGAGGCCACTGATTCCCAGGTACGCTGCAGACGACGAGTTGTGCAACCAGTTGCCAAGTCAGTTATGCAAACAACTCTGCGGACAGCGAAACCCAAGTGTGAACGAAGGCCTCCTCCCATAGTAAATATGGCTGGGAAGATGAATAACGTCAACACTTGGATCATTGACTCAGGAGCAACCGAGCATATGAGTTGCAATGAGTCGATGTTAAAGAATCAAGTCAAAACCGGAACAGAAGCTTCTTTTAAAATTCCCAATGGTGATGTGATACCAGTCAAGGGCATTGGAAATACAGAACTCCTAAATGGATTAGAGATTAATCACGTTTTAAATATACCTGTTTTTCAATGCAATTTATTGTCTGTTAGCCGATTAACGAAAGATTTGAACTGGTCTCTCACTTTTTTCCCGAATTTTTATGTGATACAGGATTTGACCTCAAGGTCTCTGATTGGGACAGGTAGGTGCAAGGATGGTCTGTATCACATGGAATCGGTCATGGAAAAACATGCAGTTGTGCGACCAGATGTGTAGACAGATGTGCGACCAGATGTGCAGACAACCGTTCAATCAGCAATGGAGGGAACAGTTGACACACAGGTATGGCATAATAGGTTGGGGAATGCTTCTGTTTTTGATTCTCAGCTTTCTAATAATTTTGGTAAAGGGAAAGGACATTGTGACTCATGTATTCGAGCCAAAATGACGAGACTCCCTTTTCCGTCTAGTGATATTCGGACTCAGTCCTGTTTTGACCTTATCCATTGTGATATTTGGGTGGTTATAAAACTCCTTTTCTTTTGCGTGCTCATTACTTTTTGACCATTATTGATGACTTTAGTCGGGGAGTTTGGGCTTTCTTGATGAAACACAAATATGAAGTCCATCATTACCTCACTATGTTTTGTGTTTTGTAATATGGTCAACACCCAATTTGGGAAAAAGGTTAAATGTATTAGGAGTGATAATGGGGGTAAATTTTAGTCCTTGTTAATGCTCTGATATTATGTTGATAATGGGATAATACTTGAGACATCTTGTACCGACACTCCACAACAAAATGGAGCTGTTGAACGCAAGCATCGTCATATTTTGGACATGGCCAGGGCCCTTTGATTTGAGGCAGGATTACCTAAAAGGTTTTGGGGGAATGTGTTTTAACATCCACTTATATAATTAATCGCTTGCCTACCAAAGTTTTGAAAAATAAAACCCCTATAAAATCCTACTTCAAAAGAAACCTTCCTTTGATCATCTTCGTGTTTTCGGTTGTTTGGCTTATGCCAAGAATAACAAGAAACGGGGAGATAAGTTTGATGCAAGGGGGAGACCGTGTGTTTTTTTTTGGATACCCTTATTCACAAAAGGGTTATAGAGTTTTTGATTTGGAGTCTAAGGTGATTTACACGTCCCGTGATGTTAAATTCGTGGAATATGTATTCCCTTTCAAACGAATCAATCCAGAAGTAGGTACACCTCCTTTGGATAATAACAGGGATATAGATTGGGAAGAAGAAATTGCAGAATTAGAACAGCTGAAACCACTTGAGCAGTCACTTGAGCAGGTAGTTAACAGAATACAAGTAAACACACAACTGGACTCTGCAACACCAAAACATGAACGGTCAAATGTTCCAGCAGTTGATGAACCAGTTGTGCACACAGATGCTGAACAGGTCAACGAACAACTGGCACCAGAAACAAATAGGTGAAGTTTACACCAGAAACAGCAGCCTAAACATCTCCAGGAGTTTGTTGTTAACTTGCCAGGTTCCATAGACCATCTGCCTCCCAGTTCTAACTCGGTAACCTCGAAGGTATATCATCTATCTAAATATGTCTCTTATGATCGATTTTCTTCTAATCATAAGGCATTTCTTGCAGCCATCACTTCTTGTGATGAGCCTAAGTATTATCACCAGGCTGTTAAAGATCAGCAATGGCGTGATGCAATAAAAAGGGAGATAAGTTATTTAGAGGCCAATGGTACATGGTCACTTGAGGAGCTTCCCCCGGGAAAGAAAGCCGTTGGCTCCAAGTGGGTTTATAAGATAAAGTATAAACCAAATGTGGAAATCGAGAGGTACAAAGCACGATTGGTGGCAAACGGTTTTACACAGGTTGAAAGGATAGACTATCATGACACTTTCGCTCCTGTTGCAAAGCTAGTCACCATGCGTAGCCATCTTGCCATAGCAGCAAAATGCAATTGGGCGATTCATCAGTTGAACGTGAATAACGCATTCCTTCATAGGGATTTGGAAGAAGACGTATATATGAAGATACCACAGGGCTTTGCAAAAGAAGTGGATACTAGAGTTTGCAAGCTTCGGAAGTCTTTATATGGTCTTCGGTAGGCGTCAAGAAATTGGTACCAGAAGTTCACTATAGCTCTTCTTGCTATTGGTTTCAGGCAGTCGTGGGCTGATCACTCTCTTTTCATTTATAAGAGGGATAAGACCTATATTGATGCACTTATATATGTTGATGATGTACTTCTAGTAGGGAATGATGTTCCCAAGATCGAGACAGTAAAGAAGTATTTAGATGATAGGTTCAGCATAAAAGACCTTGGGCATTTAAAATACTTTTTGGGGATTGAAGTGGCGAGATCGAAAGAGGTTATTGTACTCAGTCAACGCAAGTACACACTGGATATACTCGAAGAAAGTGGATTGCAAGGGGCAGACAAAGTGAGTTTCCTATGGAGCAGAACTTGCGGCTCAAGGCAGATGATGATAGTCCTCATGTCGATTCATCACAATATCGCAGGTTGGTTGGCCGTCTTCTCTACTTAACAGTCACTAGGCCCGACATTCAGTTTTCAGTCAATCAGTTAAGTCAGTTTGTTACAGCACCACGGCGAACACATATGGACGCATCTATGTGTGTACTTCGTTTTCTTAAAGGAACGGCCGGACAGGGTATCTTCCTCCCAGCACATGGCGATTTACAGCTTGAGGCATATTGTGATACTGATTAAGGTGCGTGTCCTATGACTAGACGATCGTGCACAGGGTACTTTTTATTGCTAGGTGGAGCTCCAGTATCGTGGCGGACAAAGAAACAGTATTTTGTGTCTCGTTCTTCTGCTGAGGCAGAGTACCGAGAAATGGCAACCACAATTAGTGAGGTTATATGGTTGCGTTGGCTGCTTCAAGATCTCGAAGCGACACAACCACACGCCACACATCTTTTTTGTGACAATCAGGCTGCTCGATACATTGCTAACAACACAGTCTTCCACGAACGTACCAAACATGTTGAGATGGATTGTTACTTTGTTTGTGAACTGGTTGAAAGCGAAGACATTTTGCCTTGCAAAAAATCGACTAGTAATCAAGTTGCTGACATATTCACCAAACCTCTTGGTGCCACACAATTTCGGTTCTTGGCTGGCAAGTTGGGCATTCGTGATCTTTATGCGCCAACTTGAGGGGGAGTGAAGGATTTGATTATGAAGGAGTTGATAATCTCCTTATATATTCGGGATATCATAACCGAATATTGTGGTGATTTAGTTAGGGTTATTTTTTATTTAGCATTATCTCCTTCCATGTTTATCTCTTTCCATGTTTAGCTAATTAGGGTTTGTATATATATCTCTATTGTACATTGCTGTAAATTAATGTCAGAGAAATACAATTCCAATGTTTCATTCTTCTCTCAAAGTTTTCAGAACGAGCATTATTAATAAAAGCTTAAAAAAGTATTCCTTACTTTTCAAAATAAATATCGTACTTTTATTTTTTTTGGCCAACTTATTTCATCAAAATTTGATGAAGAAATAACCGTTTGATTGAAATTATAGAAATTGTTATCGATATTAAATTAAAATTTCTATCTATAATAATTTTTAACTTTTGTAAAAAATGATTGAACTCTTAATAAATTTTAGTTAAAATATAATTATAGTATAATTTTGTTGAATACAAATATTTATATATAATATTTGAGGTGGTTTCTTGTGAGAACACCTAGATCTGTCTCATAGAAGAGACGGGTCGACCCATGACCCGTTTACAACATTCTTCGCGAAACGTAGGATCCCAACCCATGCTCCACTCAAAATATGCCACGTGGCAGCAACCCATTGACCCAAAAAAAATTTGTTTTTTTTTTTTCCGGAAAAAAAAGAAATTCGTTTTTTTATATTTTTTTATTATTATTTTTTGACTTTTTTTTCGTTTGCCAAAAGTAATACTTAGTATAACTAAATGTAACAACTGTGTTACTTATAAAGTAACATTGTTTATAAGTAAACGTAACACCAGTTTTACAAAAAATATCTCATTTTACTCATCTTTCAACTGTAATACTAACTATAAATACGTGTAACGCTAACAATAACTAAATGTAATTATCGTTATACTGAAATGTAATAGTGTTTTTCCAGAATATTTTTATTTTTGAGTATTTTGATTTTATTTTTTGAAAGAAAGTAACATTTGAAAAATAACAAATTATATACATGAATGTAATTATTTGTACAAGTAAATGTAACACTTTAGTAGATGAAATTGTAACAGATTTCTATAGATAATGTAATACTTTTACATGTATCATGATAAATTGAACCCATTGTAACTTATTTGAAAACATATAGATATACTATTATACAAGTAAACGTAACTGTTTTACAATGTTATTATACAAGTAAAATGTAACATTCGTTTATAAAAATTGTTTCTTTCTTATTTTTACAATGTTACTAACACAAGTGTTTTTAGTTCTAAAGTGTAAATGGTTGAATTATTACTTTTCTATACATATGTGTTACAATTATGTATAAACACTGTTATATATAAGTAATACGTTCGTTACATTTTAGTTATAATAAGTATTACTTTTGGCAAATGAAGAAAACATAAAAATATTTTAATATATTTATATTTAACCAACCCCACCATTTAACCCACTTATTCTCTCAATTCATTTTCCACCACTCATTTTATTCAACTAACACTACTATTCACCCCACTCATTCCATCTCTTCATTTTCTACCACACAAACACTACTTTTTCCTTAATTATTGTGCCCACTCCTCTAGTACTACTTGTGCTGTGACGGAGGGAGTATATGTATTACTTTTCTAGATACAAACTGTTACATATAAGTAACACGTTTGTTACATTTAGTTATTGTAACTATTGTTTTTGGCAAACCGAAAAAAAACCCTTAAAAAAACTAAAAAAAAAAAAAAAAAGCAAAAGATTTTTTTTTTCGCCCGCAGGTCGTGGGTCCGGGTCATGGATAAAAAATGACCCGTCTCTACTATGAGACGGGTCATGGTGTTCTCATACAAGTTTTTGTTATAATATTTATTGTGGAACAAAAGGAAAGGAGTATGTAACACACAATGCCACACTAGATTTTCTCTGTCCCGAAACGATAATTATAATTGACTAGAAAATTATGTCAAATGGTTTGTGCCCTAGCGACATTTTGAGCAGGTTTAAGGGACCCGGAACCGCTCTACCAAATTTGCTACACCTCTCCACTCAATCGCTAAGATGAAGGCCACATACACACACAAATCAGGGGGCGGTCAAGATAGCTCCCGTTTTTGTGGGTCCCACCGAATTTGGCTCTATCTGAACCGTTGGTTGTAGGAAAAATGAGGTGGCATTGATCTCCACCATTGGGTGGAGCTAACTCCTTGGTGGAGCAGTTCAAAATCCAGGTTTAAGTCTTTCCGTTGTAAAGGTCTTAGGTTCGTTACCCCCTTCTGGCTATAATGAATTAGGAGGTTTAGGATTTCAAAAAATTGACTAGAAAATTATTGTTTCATTGAATATTATCATAACAATTTTCATAATTGCATTGGATCATTATATTTTTATAAATAGTGATCAATATTCTCTCTGTTATTGAAATTTAGTCTTTCTTTTTTTATTGTAACTCTGAACAAACGTGAGCAGTAAGTTAGGTTATTTTTAATTATCTTAATAAAAATCTGAAAATTGACATTGATAGTATTTATAATAGTGTATCAATAATAAGTTAGAAATTTTTATTAAGATAATAAAAATAGCGTAGTTTATTGCTCGAAGTTTATTCGTAAGAACAATAAAAAAAAAAGACTAACCTTTTTTATCTCAAGACAAAAGAGAAACTAATTTTCCAGAGACGGAGAGACTACTCCATCTGACTCAGACTAATGTTCTTACTTCTTTTTTGGTTTGTCCCAGACTAAGGTTCTTAGTTGCTTTATTACTTAAAATGGACCATGGGACCCATTTATCATTCTCACAACAAAAACTCCATACCCACTTTATTTCTCCTACTTTCTCTTACTTACTTTTTCATACTCACAACATTTACTTTTTTTTAATCTCAGTGTAAAGTCAAATTAAGAACTTTAATTCGGGACGGTGGGAGTTTTTTTTTAAAAAAGGACGAGTATTTCCTAAAAAAAAAAAAAAAAAAAGGACGAGTATTGTGTAAACAAATTTAACTGAAGTTTTGCCCCCACCCCTCTACTTACTCCCTCCCTCCCCTGTCTCTTGCAATTTGTCATTTCATTCCAAAATCTCTCCCACTTCTTTTGATTCTCTCTCTCTCTCTCTCTCTTCTAAATCTTCCTCTTTATAATGAAAACCAAATCATTACATTCATCATAGTTTTCATCATAACCCCTCCCCCCCTCCCCAATTCATCCCTCTCACCGATTCATATATACATCCCCAATCCCCCATTGACATATACTCTCAACTATATTATCGATCTAATGAAGCCTTTTGGTTTGAGGGGAATGTTGTCTGGCTCGATGTCTGTATATATACATACACCCCCATTTGTATCTATATTTCTTGAACTGGGTTATGGTGTTTGTACTGTTGTCGTCGGACCAGGCTTCATTCCCCTCAATCACTGCTTCCTTTTTAGATCCATTTCTCTTCCCCTAATTTCTACAACAATAATTTAATGAAGGTTAAGTTAAATTGGGTTATTTTAATTTCAATTTTATGGATAATTTTTGGGTCAAATGGTAATTCAGGTTGTTAATTAGTCGCAGATTGGGGTAATGATGAAGGGTCTTGACTCCTTTTCTTCATTTCTGACAGACAGGTAAACTTCTTTTCATCATTTCCATTTGATTTTACTTTAAAATTTGTTGGTTATAGATCCTGATTTATCATGATTTTAATTCTGTCAGTCTTGAATCTTTTTGAGGTTTAACCATGATGCGAACACTCTGATTTTTTCAAACCCACGTTTACATTGTGTTTTTTTTTTTTTTTTTTCCCTAATTCTCTCTCTCTCTCTTCTTAGGGTTTCTACATGTTTGGGACTAATCTGATACTCCAGATTTCTCCCTTTTTTTTTTTTTTTTTTTCTCAATTTGTAAGTTTTGAATCATGACTCTAATAATCGAAGATAAAAGATGGAACAATAAACTTTCCATGTGAAACAGATACATTGTTAGTTTTTCCAGTAATAGAGATTTTCTGTACCACTGTGTATCATTTATGTACCATAAGTGATCTGACGGCTATGCATAACTTTTGACATTTATATCATTTCAGTCTTAATAACTTATAACCATTTGATCTACAAGTAGTACACAAAAAGTGGTACAGAGGATCTCCTCCCAGAACGATACTCCTTCCTGATTACAGATTTCGTGTACAATTTTGTGTGCCATATGGATTACGAGCGGTACCAGCAGTAGAGAATGTGGTACACAAAGTGACACAAAAAACTTCAGACCCACTCAGATTACTTGTCAACCTTTCGAATAAATGTGTTTCATTTGTTTGTACACATTATCAATTATTAGTTGTACAAGGTAAAACATCACTAAGAAGATTACAACTTTAGAAATGCGACATTGATTTTGAAGAACATAAAAGGAAAAAATAGACACTTTATTATTATGAGACGGGAAGAGTATTAGTTAGTGAAGAGAATTGAAGGTGATATGCTACATTCTTGATGCATGTATACATACTTATACAGTATTATTCTTGAGAACTGATTGTATGTTATATAAATGTGATTTGGTTTCTTTCATGAAATAGGTATATCTTTGTAATGCAATCTTTTAGGTATCTTTCTTCTCCTTCCTTTTTACATGAAGAATGCAATCTTTTCTATATTCTACAATAGATATTATATTACCCTCACACAGTTCCTTAGTTAATGACCCTCTCTCTCTCACACACACACACAGTAGAATGAATAATCAGAAACAAGAAGGATTCAGTTGTACTGAATTCACATTATCATTCTTTTATGGTAGTTTCAATAGAGTAGGTTTTGGAGGAAACTAGTTTCTAAATAAATTATAAAAAATCTATTTTTTAATATTAGTATTACTTTTAAACCCTGAACATTAAAACCTAAATCTTAAACCCTAAACTTTAAATCCTATAAAAACAAGATTTTTTATAACTTATAAAGGAAGTAGTTTTTCCAAAATTTTATGATTCAATAATACTGTACTTTCATGAAATAGCTTAGCAAACTCTTTTGAGGACAACATTGTTGACTAATTTGCCCTTTTTACATGGGTAGATCATGGTAAAAGCAGTGTATTAGATTCATGAGTTGGGAGGGTGTTCTTGGGAAAGGTTCACAAACATGGACAGAGAGAGAAAGGTGAGTGAGAAGAGAAAAGGTTGTTTATAAAAGGAGGTTCCTCCTGACATTACAGTATTACACAGCATCACCTAAAGATGAAACAATGCTCTCGTGTGTGTGTGTGTGTAAAATTTAATGAACTGAAAGGAAAGGAGAGTGATGTATAGGAAAGAAGAGAAAAGGTTGTTTAATTAAAAATTTTACTTTATTTTATTACTCTATGTGTCCCGGAATAAATGTTATAATTGACAAGTCAATTATTTAAGGTTTTATTTATGTTTCCTTGATTGCTCCGATCTATTTATATGGATAGAGTGACACCTTCCTATGGCATTGCAATGTTTGTGCATATTATAATGGGTAGTATATGAAGATTACGAAACTCATACTTTATTTTTATTTTTGGTAAGACGACATTTATGTTGGGACAAACGAAAATGAAAAGTATAATACTCCTTCCGTCCCGAACTAAGGTTCTTAGTTTGACTTTACACGGAGATTAAGAAAAAGTAAATGTTGTGAATATGAAAAAAGTAAGAGAAAGTAGGAGTGATAAAGTGGGTAGGGAGTTTTTGTTGTGAGAATGATAAATGGGTCCCATGGTCCATTTTAGGTAATAAAGAAACTAAGAACCTTAGTCTGTGACAACCAAAAAGGAAAGTAAGAACCTTAGTCTGGGACAGAGGGAGTATTTATTTCGGGACATGGGGAGTATTTAAAATAGACTGTAAGACTTGTCATTCTCTCAACAAAAACTCCTTACTCACTTTATCTTTCCTATTTTACTTTTCATGTTCACAACATTTACTTCTTTTTAATCCTCATGCAAAGCCAAAATAAAAAGTTTAAATTAGGACAAGGGAACTATATTTGTTCACAAATGATATTTTCACTTTTTTAACGTTACTAGAATAAAATTTTAGGGAAAAATACCAAAAAAAACCCTCTAAAAAATTTTCATATCCAAAAAACCTACAAAATATTTCTTCAATATAAAAAGTCTTAAAATTAAATTACCGATACCAAAACACCCAAATATTAACGAATTAACTAACGCGGTTAGGTTTGATTATTCATATTAATAAAATATTAAATTTCCTTTCGATTGATGACGTATTAAAAATGAAAAAGCCTTTTGAAATGAAAAATAATTTAATTGTGATATTATTATATATAATAATAATAATAATAATAATATTTATATCAAAAAAAAATATATTTAATTATTATTGTTATTTTAGATAATTTATAATTTTTAATAAAATAGTTAATAATAAAAGTAATAATAATTAAAAGTAATAATAAAGAATAATAATGAATGTGATAATATTGAAAAGAATATCATCATAATTTTAATTTTTTTATGATCTTACATAATAATTAAAAAAATAAAAAACTTAAAGAAGCACCTTTTCAATTACTTCTCTAATATATCAAAATTCATATCTTTATTATTAGATATTAGGTAGTTAAATTATTATTATTATTATTCGTTTCTATAAATATTATTATTATTATTATTTAATAATAATAATATTATTATAATTATTTAGCGTTGTATTTTTTTTTAATATTCCTAACATGTCATTAAATGAAAAGAAAGTTAAGTTTTTAATAATATGAATGCTAAAACTTAACGTCGTTAGTTAAATAGTTAACGTTTGGACTTTTTGGTATTGATAATATAAATTTAAGACTTTTTAGTTTGAAGAAAAAAATTATGGGTTTTTTGGATATAAAAGTTTGTTAAGGGGGTTTTTGGTATTTTTCTCATTTTAAGTATCACTTAATGTTTGAATGCCTCATAGAAAAAGGCCATACTTTATGATTGATTCAAGTATACTAGTAATATATATATATATATATATATATATATATATATATATATATATATATATATATATATATATATATATATATATAGCTTGTAACTGATACACCATTAATAATGGTATCAACAACAAGTTTTAAATTTTCATTAAAATAACAAAATTAACTGAAAAATTATACTTAAGGTTATTTATAATAACTGTTGGGTATGATTATTATAAACCACTCCTATTACTTAATTTGATTGATACCATGACCTAATTTTATCTTTTATGGACTTTAGGATACATTGTAAGAAGTTTTATACTTCATTTAGCTAAGTCCATTTTTAGTTTGTTTAGGCTGGTGAAGATTGGCTCCTCAAATTTTGAAGAAAAGTTTCTAAGGCAACCTACCTCACAAGTGACCACATTTTGAGCAGTCACAAGTGACCACATTTGAGCAGTCACAAGAACCCTCACCTGAATCAGTCACAAGTGACCGCACCAGATTCACTTACAAGTGACCACATCAGTATCACTTTCAAGTGACCGCACCAAGCCATTCAAGTTGCCGCACTTGAAGTGACCGCAAGTCACTTAGCTTGCCTTATGAAGACCGAAGACTGAAGACTCAACTCAAGTTTGGTTAAACTTCACCATGGTCACACAAGTGTCCAAAGCCTTAGTTAGTTTATAACATTGCAAGATTCAAAATTCAAATTTTGAATCCAACTGTCTTCTAACGGTTTGATGGTACATTTGGACCACCACTACTCTTCAACAAAAAGGACAAAAAGGAATGAGCTCCAATTAGAATTCAACAGCTCATTGTCCTCTAAACTTTCTCCCCAAGATTTCTAACGGCTACCTCTCCATTCAAGGCTATAAATAGTCCTTGAGTTCTTCATTGAACATTGCTGAGATTCAAAGAGAGAAATTACTGTTGAAATACTTGGTGATTGAAGATCATACTCAAGATTTCCAGAATCATTTGAATCTTCAAGGACTTACCTTCAAATCTTCAAAGATCTCCAAAAACCTTCAAGTACACCACATCTCAAGCCCAGCAACACACAAGATTCATTAGACTCTCAATCATATAGATTATATAGAGTTCTTGATTCTTTACACACACACACACCCCGATTGATCAATCACATAGATTGCATCATTAGGGATACACTGGTCTAAGTCTAGGATTTATTCTTAATAGAAATAGGTTGTTGATTCAAAGCTTCATCTCTGTAATTTGTACTCAAGGAAAATCAATAAATACCTCATTCAAAATCCAAGACTGACCATCTTGGTAAAGGACGTAGATCTTTTAACAGATCGAACCTTTCCAAATCCTTGTGTCATTTACTTGCTGCTCTTTACTTTCTGCAAATTTACTTTCAGCACTTGTTCATCTTGGTCTTATTGTTCATATTAATCTTGTTTTGTCGTTTAGTGTTTTTTATCTTCCAGATATTCAAACTTGTTGTGAATTGTGTTTGTTTGTTTATCATATTGCCAAAGCTAAATCTGACTAACTTATCATTTGCCAAAACTTTCAAGACACTATCTTTCAATATCTCAACCTACCGCACCAAATCACCTTTGCCTACCGCACCCTAAGTTGCCGCACTCTTTCTACCGCAACTTAACCTACCGCACTGTTTCAATTAAAATCAACTCTAACTCATTTGTATCGAAAACTTCCGCTGTGCACATTACTCTTGAACTAGTGGTTTTTAAGTGACCGCAAAATTCATTGAGTAAGCATAAAGTTGAATTTAGAAAAAGGGTTGAAATTTTAAATAGGCTATTCACTCCCCCCTCTAGCCTCTTTTCATACCCTTGTTGTGTCTTTGGGACCAACAAGTGGTGCCAGAGTGAGTGGCAAGATAATGACTATTGACAGAGATGACATAGTCAACATTCTGGAATTGTAGGTAGAGGAAGGAAAAGCTTATCCCATCAAGCTTTGTTCAAGAGATTTGAATGCCTTGGCCCTTCGATTGGTGAACACAACCAACATCACCAAGGTCCCTCGAAAAGAATTTAATGAGGTCATGTATCACATCTGCCACTTGGTTGGCCAGACTATTTTTTGCAAAACTGGCAACAAGGCGAATCTGAATCATTCTCAGTGGGAGATGTCTGCTGCTATCTATCTGGGTAGGAAAATGGATTGGGGTCACATTATCTACAACTCCATTGTTAAAAATGTTCGTGCATATCAGTATGCTCGTGATGAGGGAAAGCCCAAGTATAGAACCAACACTGGGTTCATTACTTACCTCATGGCTCATATCAAGGAAATCAGGTCTGAGTACCTTAAGATGAAGGCTGATCTAGTTGTTCCTAATCCATGACCAAAATCTTCACTCGCAGCAACATGAAGGTTAATTTCAAAAATAGGTTTGGGGATGACCTCTATCAGAAATATCTTAAAGCTGATCCTGTTGAGCCTTACGAACCACCAAAGTTCACCAAACAAGCTCTTGCCACAATTGGAGGAAATCTTGATGATGACAGTAATGACAATGAAGGAACTGAAGATCAAGGTGATTCAGAGAAAACCAAAGATGAACCATCTGTGGCTGCCGCACCCGTTAAAGGAAAAGAGAAAGCTACCGCATCTCAATCGACCGCATTTGCACAGTCCAGCAAGCCCAACCCTAAGACATATATCAAAATAAGAGAGCCCTCAGTTTCTCTTGAGAAATCCACTTCCACTTCTCCAAAACCAGCAACTGCCGCACCTTCCATCTCCAAGAAGCTAAGTAAGGTTGCCGCAGTCCCTCAAACTTCCAAACCCACCAAGCCGTCAGCCCCTCTCAAACCATCTAAAGCTGCCGTACCCTCTCTTACCAAACTCAAACCCTTTACCACGGCAACTTCTGAGGGGGATCCCCAAAAGAAGAGACCTCACTCTCTTAGCCCTGTCAAGACTAATCTCAAAAAGGCTAAGGTAACGAAGCCTTAAGTACTTGTTCATCCCCCCACTTTTTATCCTGCTAGTTCACCTTAAGATGAGGTTGATGTTGTTATTCCCAAGGCTGCCACAAAACCAAAGTCCAAAACTCTTCCTGCCGCATCAGTAACCAAGGAACTGACTCTTGTGGATGAGAGTAGTTCGGAAAAGCAAGTAAAAAGTAGTTCTGAAGCTACTGAGGAAGTTTTTGCAGAGAAAATTCAAGATACTATTGAGCATGATGATGAAGATGTTGCTCCTGATGAATCTGATAAGGATGCTGTTGATAGTCCAACGTTTGAGCCCAAGGCTCCTGAAAAGACTGTTGATGTTGAAGTTAAGATTCCTATCACATCTGTTGATCAGATTCTTGAAGGCGACCGCACTGAAGCCGTTGGTGATCTGCTAAAGTCACCTTGACGCACTATTCCTCTACGGTCACCTACTCCTCCTCCCGTTGTTCCAGTTGATCAAACTCAGTCGACCGCAGATCTGCTTGTCGCAGTGCAGCTGCTAGTCCAACACCAACAAGAAACCAACTCTCAGGTCTCTCTTCTCACTTCCAACTTGATTGCCCTCCAGTCTGAAGTCACTGAAATCAAGTCTACTCAAGCCTCTCTCCAGTACCAGATTACCTCTCTTCCCTCTCAGTTGATTGATACCATTATGGGGGAGAGTGAGTACATCACAAAGGCTATTCGTGACTCTCTCTCTCTGGATCAACAAGCTTCAGTTCTGCCGCATTGACATCTGCTGCTCCACCTCCTGCCACACCATCCTCCTCTGCCGCACCATCTACTCCGCTGAATACTATCTCTACTGACTACTTGAAAGAGGCACTCAGGATTCAAACTGATGCCTTAAATAGATGTGTATTGAATGGGTTGGAGGAATCTAGTAAAGAGTTATCCAAGGCTATGGGTGCTGACAAGCAGAAACTCAAGGATGAGCTAGGCATTGTGCTAGAAACTCTTAAGACTTCTTTGAAAGAACACTTGTCTATTAACATGAATGCAGGTTTGATAGCTGTTGCTGAGAAGTTTGTACCCAAGATTCAAGCCATGACTGCCGCAATGCATGTGCAAACCAACAGGATTGAGATTGCCAACAATCGTATTGAGGGTCAGTCAAACAAAATTGATATCTTATCAAGCAGGGTAAACACTGCACTGAATAGACTGAATCGTGGAAGCACTCAAGGAGGACATGGAAGCTCTCAGACTCAAGGTGAAAAAATGATGAAGAGGAAGATGGAATCAATGTTCCAATCATGATTCCTGGTCTACCTGCTCCTGCCTACCTCTTTCAATTCTCCTCAAATCTTTATGGTATTGATGTCATTCAAGTTGACCACATCTGAAGTGACCGTGCGTGAAGTGACCACACTGGATATGTATGTTTTGTTATGATGGGCTGTTTCAAAACAATCTTTATTTTATGTTTGTTTTATTTGGGTATGTAAGTTAAAACAATATTCCTCTTTTGTTCTGTACTCCTACTCTTAAATTCCTATCTTTATAGAGTATGTTATTATTGTCTGTGTTTGATGCATTTCCACCTCTTTGATTTTATCTCTTGAAATGCTTCAAATCATATTTCTATCTTGCTAGGATTAGTATTTTCTTTTGTTTTCTTTATAGGATGATAGAAATCTATGACATTGGCTTAGTGTGTGCATTAACTTGGGACATGAACTTAATAAAATTTTATTCATTTGAAAACATGTTTTTACCAAGTACAATGAATTAGCCTTTGTTATAGTAGGTAATGGCCTCAATCAAATAGGAGGAGATTGTTGGGTATGATTATTATAAACTACTCCTATTACTTAATTTGCTTGATACCATGACCTAATTTTATATTTTATGGTCTTTAGGATATATTATAAAAGTTTTATACTTCATTTAGCTAAGTCCATTTTTAGTTTGTTTAGGCTTGTGAAGATTGGCTCCTCAAATTTTGAAGAAAAGTTTCTAAGGAAACCTACCTCACAAGTGACCACACTTTGAGCAGTCACAAGTGACCTCACCTGAATCAGTCACAAGTGACCGCACCAGATTCACTTTCAAGTGACCACATCAGTATCACTCTCAAGTGACCGTACCAAGCCATTCAAGTTGCCGCACTTGAAGTGACCGCAAGTCACTTAGCTTGCCTTATGAAGACCGAAGACTGAAGACTCAACTCAAGTTTGGTTAAACTTCACCATGGTCACACTAGTGTCCAAAGCCTTGGTTAGTTTATAATGTTGCAAGATTCAAAATTCAAATTTTGAATCCAACTGTCATCTAACGGTTTGATGGTACATTTGGACCACCACTACTCTGCAACAAAAAGGACAACTCAAAATGAGCTCCAATTAGAATTCAACAAATCATTGTCCTCCAAACTTGCTCCCCAAGATTTCTAACGGCTACCTCTCCATTCAAGGCTATAAATAGTCCTTGAGTTATTCATTGAACATTGCTGAGATTCAAAGAGAGAAATTGCTGTTGAAATACTTGGTGATTGAAGATCATACTCAAGATTTCCAGAATCATTTGAATCTTCAAGCACTTACCTTCAAATCTTCAAAGATCTCCAGCAACCTTCAAGCACACCACATCTCAAGCCCAGCAACACACAAGATTCATTAGACTCTCAATCATATAGATTATATAGAGTTCTTGATTCTTTACACACACACATCCCGATTGATCAATCATATAGATTGCATCATTAGGGATACACTGGTCTAAGTCTAGGATTTATTCTTCATAGAAATAGGTTGTTGATTCAAAGCTTCATCTCTGTAATTTGTACTCAAGGAAGAATCAATATATACCTAATTCAAAATCCAAGACTGACCATCTTGGTAAAGGACGTAGATCTTTTAACAGATCGAACATTTCCAAATCCTTGTGTCATTTACTTGCTGCTCCTTACTTTCTGCACTTGTTCATCTTGTTCTTATTGTTCATATTAATCTTGTTTTATCGTTTAGTGTTTTTGATCTTCCAGATATTCAAACTTGTTGTGAATTGTGTTTGTTTGTTTATCATATTGGCAAAGCTAAATCTGACTAACTTATCATTTGCAAAAACTTCCAAGACACTATCTTTCAATATCTCAACCTACCGCACCAAATCACCTTTTACCTACCGCACCCTAAGTTGCCGCACTCTTCCTACCGCAAATTAACCTACCGCACTGTTTCAATCAAAATCAACTCTAACTCATTTGTATCAAAAACTTCCGCTGTGCATATTACTCTTGAACTAGTGGTTTTTAAGTGACCGCAAAATTCATTGAGTAAGCATAAGGTTGAATTTTGAAAAATGGTTGAAATTTTAATAGGCTATTCACCCCCCCTCTAGCCTCTTTTCATACCCTTGTTGTGTCTTTGGGACCAACAATAACGATGAAAAAAATGAAAAAATCTTTTTAGAATAAAATTAGTACGCCCTCCGTCTCATACTAAAGCTCTTATTTTCCTTTTTGATTTGTCCCAGACTAATGTTCTTAATTGTTTTATTACTAAAATGGACAATGAGGTCCACTTATCATTCTCACAATAAAACTCTATACCACTTTCTCTCTCCTACTTTTTTCTACTTTACTTTCCATACTCACTATATTTACTTTTTCTTAATCTCCGTGTAAAGTCAAATTAAAAACATTACTCCCTCTGTCCCATACTTATTGCTACTAAATGAGAGTGCACGTGGATTAAGAAAATATGGTGGAGAAATAAGTATTGTGAGTGGCTAGGAGAGAGAAAATAAGTTAGTGGATAGTTGTTGTGAGTGGATAGAAAAGAGAAAAATGAACATTTTGAGTAAGTAGCAATGAGTATGAGATGAACAATATAGAAATAAGTAGCTATAAGTATGGGACGGAGTGTGTACTCACTACAATAAAACCCACTTATCATTAACAGACGTTAGAAATTTAACGAATTTAGTCATGTGCGTGCCACATGATAATAGGCTATTATGTATTTTAACTCTAAAATTTAAGGGCTTAGATGTCATTTCACCATGAAAGCTCTCTACTCTTTAACACTATGAAACCACCACGGCTACCACCACCAAACATCCACCGCTGCCTCCACAAAACCCCCATCACCACCATAGCCACCATTGTGCTGCCGTGGCCACCACCAAACTACCACCATAATCAAAATCAAACTTCAAATTCAATTTCTCCACTTCATTGTTCCAATCAATACAAAATTAATCATTTTACAACACAAAATTACAAAATCCCCAAAATTAAAGATCAAAATTCAAGAAAAAAGGAAGAATGGAAAAACCAAATCTGGGGTTTTTAAAAATCTGGGGAAAGAAAAACAAAAAACACAGATTTGGGTTCTTTAAAATTCTGATCCGCTTGTAGCCGCAGCGAATGTTATATTCGTATTCATATTATATTAAGACGATGTAATAAGAGGGATTATGTGAGCAAGAGTCGGAAAGATAGGAGAGCGAGAAGGTGAAGACGGGGGAGAAGGAGATGACAGTAAAGAAGGACAAGAGGTGATGGTCGTACAACAATGGAGGGATTGAAGATGTTGCTTTTTGAATTTTCATTAAAATAACAAAATTAACTGAAAAATTATACTTAAGGTTATTTATAATAACTGTTGGGTATGATTATTATAAACCACTCCTATTACTTAATTTGATTGATACCATGACCTAATTTTATCTTTTATGGACTTTAGGATACATTGTAAGAAGTTTTATACTTCATTTAGCTAAGTCCATTTTTAGTTTGTTTAGGCTGGTGAAGATTGGCTCCTCAAATTTTGAAGAAAAGTTTCTAAGGCAACCTACCTCACAAGTGACCACATTTTGAGCAGTCACAAGTGACCACATTTTGAGCAGTCACAAGAACCCTCACCTGAATCAGTCACAAGTGACCGCACCAGATTCACTTACAAGTGACCACATCAGTATCACTTTCAAGTGACCGCACCAAGCCATTCAAGTTGCCGCACTTGAAGTGACCGCAAGTCACTTAGCTTGCCTTATGAAGACCGAAGACTGAAGACTCAACTCAAGTTTGGTTAAACTTCACCATGGTCACACAAGTGTCCAAAGCCTTAGTTAGTTTATAACATTGCAAGATTCAAAATTCAAATTTTGAATCCAACTGTCTTCTAACGGTTTGATGGTACATTTGGACCACCACTACTCTTCAACAAAAAGGACAAAAAGGAATGAGCTCCAATTAGAATTCAACAGCTCATTGTCCTCTAAACTTTCTCCCAAGATTTCTAACGGCTACCTCTCCATTCAAGGCTATAAATAGTCCTTGAGTTCTTCATTGAACATTGCTGAGATTCAAAGAGAGAAATTACTGTTGAAATACTTGGTGATTGAAGATCATACTCAAGATTTCCAGAATCATTTGAATCTTCAAGGACTTACCTTCAAATCTTCAAAGATCTCCAGAAACCTTCAAGTACACCACATCTCAAGCCCAGCAACACACAAGATTCATTAGACTCTCAATCATATAGATTATATAGAGTTCTTGATTCTTTACACACACACACACCCCGATTGATCAATCACATAGATTGCATCATTAGGGATACACTGGTCTAAGTCTAGGATTTATTCTTAATAGAAATAGGTTGTTGATTCAAAGCTTCATCTCTGTAATTTGTACTCAAGGAAAAATCAATAAATACCTCATTCAAAATCCAAGACTGACCATCTTGGTAAAGGACGTAGATCTTTTAACAGATCGAACCTTTCCAAATCCTTGTGTCATTTACTTGCTGCTCTTTACTTTCTGCAAATTTACTTTCAGCACTTGTTCATCTTGGTCTTATTGTTCATATTAATCTTGTTTTGTCGTTTAGTGTTTTTTATCTTCCAGATATTCAAACTTGTTGTGAATTGTGTTTGTTTGTTTATCATATTGCCAAAGCTAAATCTGACTAACTTATCATTTGCCAAAACTTTCAAGACACTATCTTTCAATATCTCAACCTACCGCACCAAATCACCTTTTGCCTACCGCACCCTAAGTTGCCGCACTCTTTCTACCGCAACTTAACCTACCGCACTGTTTCAATTAAAATCAACTCTAACTCATTTGTATCGAAAACTTCCGCTGTGCACATTACTCTTGAACTAGTGGTTTTTAAGTGACCGCAAAATTCATTGAGTAAGCATAAAGTTGAATTTAGAAAAAGGGTTGAAATTTTAAATAGGCTATTCACTCCCCCCTCTAGCCTCTTTTCATACCCTTGTTGTGTTTTTGGGACCAACAAGTGGTGCCAGAGTGAGTGGCAAGATAATGACTATTGACAGAGATGACATAGTCAACATTCTGGAATTGTAGGTAGAGGAAGGAAAAGCTTATCCCATCAAGCTTTGTTCAAGAGATTTGAATGCCTTGGCCCTTCGATTGGTGAACACAACCAACATCACCAAGGTCCCTCGAAAAGAATTTAATGAGGTCATGTATCACATCTGCCACTTGGTTGGCCAGACTATTTTTTGCAAAACTGGCAACAAGGCGAATCTGAATCATTCTCAGTGGGAGATGTCTGCTGCTATCTATCTGGGTAGGAAAATGGATTGGGGTCACATTATCTACAACTCCATTGTTAAAAATGTTCGTGCATATCAGTATGCTCGTGATGAGGGAAAGCCCAAGTATAGAACCAACACTGGGTTCATTACTTACCTCATGGCTCATATCAAGGAAATCAGGTCTGAGTACCTTAAGATGAAGGCTGATCTAGTTGTTCCTAATCCATGACCAAAATCTTCACTCGCAGCAACATGAAGGTTAATTTCAAAAATAGGTTTGGGGATGACCTCTATCAGAAATATCTTAAAGCTGATCCTGTTGTGCCTTACGAACCACCAAAGTTCACCAAACAAGCTCTTGCCACAATTGGAGGAAATCTTGATGATGACAGTAATGACAATGAAGGAACTGAAGATCAAGGTGATTCAGAGAAAACCAAAGATGAACCATCTGTGGCTGCCGCACCCGTTAAAGGAAAAGAGAAAGCTACCGCATCTCAATCGACCGCATTTGCACAGTCCAGCAAGCCCAACCCTAAGACATATATCAAAATAAGAGAGCCCTCAGTTTCTCTTGAGAAATCCACTTCCACTTCTCCAAAACCAGCAACTGCCGCACCTTCCATCTCCAAGAAGCTAAGTAAGGTTGCCGCAGTCCCTCAAACTTCCAAACCCACCAAGCCGTCAGCCCCTCTCAAACCATCTAAAGCTGCCGTACCCTCTCTTACCAAACTCAAACCCTTTACCACGGCAACTTCTGAGGGGGGTCCCCAAAAGAAGAGACCTCACTCTCTTAGCCCTGTCAAGACTAATCTCAAAAAGGCTAAGGTAACGAAGCCTTAAGTACTTGTTCATCCCCCCACTTTTTATCCTGCTAGTTCACCTTAAGATGAGGTTGATGTTGTTATTCCCAAGGCTGCCACAAAACCAAAGTCCAAAACTCTTCCTGCCGCATCAGTAACCAAGGAACTGACTCTTGTGGATGAGAGTAGTTCGGAAAAGCAAGTAAAAAGTAGTTCTGAAGCTACTGAGGAAGTTTTTGCAGAGAAAATTCAAGATACTATTGAGCATGATGATGAAGATGTTGCTCCTGATGAATCTGATAAGGATGCTGTTGATAGTCCAACGTTTGAGCCCAAGGCTCCTGAAAAGACTGTTGATGTTGAAGTTAAGATTCCTATCACATCTGTTGATCAGATTCTTGAAGGCGACCGCACTGAAGCCGTTGGTGATCTGCTAAAGTCACCTTGACGCACTATTCCTCTACGGTCACCTACTCCTCCTCCCGTTGTTCCAGTTGATCAAACTCAGTCGACCGCAGATCTGCTTGTCGCAGTGCAGCTGCTAGTCCAACACCAACAAGAAACCAACTCTCAGGTCTCTCTTCTCACTTCCAACTTGATTGCCCTCCAGTCTGAAGTCACTGAAATCAAGTCTACTCAAGCCTCTCTCCAGTACCAGATTACCTCTCTTCCCTCTCAGTTGATTGATACCATTATGGGGGAGAGTGAGTACATCACAAAGGCTATTCGTGACTCTCTCTCTCTGGATCAACAAGCTTCAGTTCTGCCGCATTGACATCTGCTGCTCCACCTCCTGCCACACCATCCTCCTCTGCCGCACCATCTACTCCGCTGAATACTATCTCTACTGACTACTTGAAAGAGGCACTCAGGATTCAAACTGATGCCTTAAATAGATGTGTATTGAATGGGTTGGAGGAATCTAGTAAAGAGTTATCCAAGGCTATGGGTGCTGACAACCAGAAACTCAAGGATGAGCTAGGCATTGTGCTAGAAAACTCTTAAGACTTCTTTGAAAGAACACTTGTCTATTAACATGAATGCAGGTTTGATAGCTGTTGCTGAGAAGTTTGTACCCAAGATTCAAGCCATGACTGCCGCAATGCATGTGCAAACCAACAGGATTGAGATTGCCAACAATCGTATTGAGGGTCAGTCAAACAAAATTGATATCTTATCAAGCAGGGTAAACACTGCACTGAATAGACTGAATCGTGGAAGCACTCAAGGAGGACATGGAAGCTCTCAGACTCAAGGTGAAAAAATGATGAAGAGGAAGATGGAATCAATGTTCCAATCATGATTCCTGGTCTACCTGCTCCTGCCTACCTCTTTCAATTCTCCTCAAATCTTTATGGTATTGATGTCATTCAAGTTGACCACATCTGAAGTGACCGTGCGTGAAGTGACCACACTGGATATGTATGTTTTGTTATGATGGGCTGTTTCAAAACAATCTTTATTTTATGTTTGTTTTATTTGGGTATGTAAGTTAAAACAATATTCCTCTTTTGTTCTGTACTCCTACTCTTAAATTCCTATCTTTATAGAGTATGTTATTATTGTCTGTGTTTGATGCATTTCCACCTCTTTGATTTTATCTCTTGAAATGCTTCAAATCATATTTCTATCTTGCTAGGATTAGTATTTTCTTTTGTTTTCTTTATAGGATGATAGAAATCTATGACATTGGCTTAGTGTGTGCATTAACTTGGGACATGAACTTAATAAAATTTTATTCATTTGAAAACATGTTTTTACCAAGTACAATGAATTAGCCTTTGTTATAGTAGGTAATGGCCTCAATCAAATAGGAGGAGATTGTTGGGTATGATTATTATAAACTACTCCTATTACTTAATTTGCTTGATACCATGACCTAATTTTATATTTTATGGTCTTTAGGATATATTATAAAAGTTTTATACTTCATTTAGCTAAGTCCATTTTTAGTTTGTTTAGGCTTGTGAAGATTGGCTCCTCAAATTTTGAAGAAAAGTTTCTAAGGAAACCTACCTCACAAGTGACCACACTTTGAGCAGTCACAAGTGACCTCACCTGAATCAGTCACAAGTGACCGCACCAGATTCACTTTCAAGTGACCACATCAGTATCACTCTCAAGTGACCGTACCAAGCCATTCAAGTTGCCGCACTTGAAGTGACCGCAAGTCACTTAGCTTGCCTTATGAAGACCGAAGACTGAAGACTCAACTCAAGTTTGGTTAAACTTCACCATGGTCACACTAGTGTCCAAAGCCTTGGTTAGTTTATAATGTTGCAAGATTCAAAATTCAAATTTGAATCCAACTGTCATCTAACGGTTTGATGGTACATTTGGACCACCACTACTCTGCAACAAAAAGGACAACTCAAAATGAGCTCCAATTAGAATTCAACAAATCATTGTCCTCCAAACTTGCTCCCCAAGATTTCTAACGGCTACCTCTCCATTCAAGGCTATAAATAGTCCTTGAGTTATTCATTGAACATTGCTGAGATTCAAAGAGAGAAATTGCTGTTGAAATACTTGGTGATTGAAGATCATACTCAAGATTTCCAGAATCATTTGAATCTTCAAGCACTTACCTTCAAATCTTCAAAGATCTCCAGCAACCTTCAAGCACACCACATCTCAAGCCCAGCAACACACAAGATTCATTAGACTCTCAATCATATAGATTATATAGAGTTCTTGATTCTTTACACACACACATCCCGATTGATCAATCATATAGATTGCATCATTAGGGATACACTGGTCTAAGTCTAGGATTTATTCTTCATAGAAATAGGTTGTTGATTCAAAGCTTCATCTCTGTAATTTGTACTCAAGGAAGAATCAATATATACCTAATTCAAAATCCAAGACTGACCATCTTGGTAAAGGACGTAGATCTTTTAACAGATCGAACATTTCCAAATCCTTGTGTCATTTACTTGCTGCTCCTTACTTTCTGCACTTGTTCATCTTGTTCTTATTGTTCATATTAATCTTGTTTTATCGTTTAGTGTTTTTGATCTTCCAGATATTCAAACTTGTTGTGAATTGTGTTTGTTTGTTTATCATATTGGCAAAGCTAAATCTGACTAACTTATCATTTGCAAAAACTTCCAAGACACTATCTTTCAATATCTCAACCTACCGCACCAAATCACCTTTTACCTACCGCACCCTAAGTTGCCGCACTCTTCCTACCGCAAATTAACCTACCGCACTGTTTCAATCAAAATCAACTCTAACTCATTTGTATCAAAAACTTCCGCTGTGCATATTACTCTTGAACTAGTGGTTTTTAAGTGACCGCAAAATTCATTGAGTAAGCATAAGGTTGAATTTTGAAAAATGGTTGAAATTTTAATAGGCTATTCACCCCCCCTCTAGCCTCTTTTCATACCCTTGTTGTGTCTTTGGGACCAACAATAACGATGAAAAAAATGAAAAAATCTTTTTAGAATAAAATTAGTACGCCCTCCGTCTCATACTAAAGCTCTTATTTTCCTTTTTGATTTGTCCCAGACTAATGTTCTTAATTGTTTTATTACTAAAATGGACAATGAGGTCCACTTATCATTCTCACAATAAAACTCTATACCACTTTCTCTCTCCTACTTTTTTCTACTTTACTTTCCATACTCACTATATTTACTTTTTCTTAATCTCCGTGTAAAGTCAAATTAAAAACATTACTCCCTCTGTCCCATACTTATTGCTACTAAATGAGAGTGCACGTGGATTAAGAAAATATGGTGGAGAAATAAGTATTGTGAGTGGCTAGGAGAGAGAAAATAAGTTAGTGGATAGTTGTTGTGAGTGGATAGAAAAGAGAAAAATGAACATTTTGAGTAAGTAGCAATGAGTATGAGATGAACAATATAGAAATAAGTAGCTATAAGTATGGGACGGAGTGTGTACTCACTACAATAAAACCCACTTATCATTAACAGACGTTAGAAATTTAATGAATTTAGTCATGTGCGTGCCACATGATAATAGGCTATTATGTATTTTAACTCTAAAATTTAAGGGCTTAGATGTCATTTCACCATGAAAGCTCTCTACTCTTTAACACTATGAAACCACCACGGCTACCACCACCAAACATCCACCGCTGCCTCCACAAAACCCCCATCACCACCATAGCCACCATTGTGCTGCCGTGGCCACCACCAAACTACCACCATAATCAAAATCAAACTTCAAATTCAATTTCTCCACTTCATTGTTCCAATCAATACAAAATTAATCATTTTACAACACAAAATTACAAAATCCCCAAAATTAAAGATCAAAATTCAAGAAAAAAGGAAGAATGGAAAAACCAAATCTGGGGTTTTTAAAAATCTGGGGAAAGAAAAACAAAAAACACAGATTTGGGTTCTTTAAAATTCTGATCCGCTTGTAGCCGCAGCGAATGTTATATTCGTATTCATATTATATTAAGACGATGTAATAAGAGGGATTATGTGAGCAAGAGTCGGAAAGATAGGAGAGCGAGAAGGTGAAGACGGGGGAGAAGGAGATGACAGTAAAGAAGGACAAGAGGTGATGGTCGTACAACAATGGAGGGATTGAAGATGTTGCTTTTTGAGAGGGGTAAGAATGTTGGGATTGGAGTCCTAAACCTAAGGGGAAGCAGAGGGGGAAAAGGAGTCCAAATCATAAAGGTGGAAGGGTCGAAGAGGAGATCAAAACGAAGGAGGAAAATCTGGCAGGGGAGCGCGCGGGCGCCTGGTGTGGGCAGTAGACTCGCGTCTCCAGGAAATCAAAGCAGGCAGGCGCTTGGTTGGTTCCAGGCGGGCGCCTGGTGCCGCGGCCTGATTTCGGGAAAGTGCAGATTTTCCGGGATTTCTTCTTTGTATTGGCTTAGGACTTCCTTGTACTGCTATATAAGCATAAGTTCATCCAGAATATTGTGTACCCTAATAGGAGAAAGTTAGGATATCAAAGGAGAGCATAAAATAGTGTCTAGGAGGGGGCCGGGGGCTAGGAGAGCTATGGGTGGCGATCCTACAACCCGTCCATGATCATTGTTTGTGAGTTCTTGAGGGAGAGATAATAATATGTAGGAGAGGGTTGTTCATGGAGAGTTTCTATGCTAGATCTGTGTGAGTGCATATGTAAACTGTAACAATCAAACAAATTATTATAGTGATATTCTGGCTTGGGGCCTCCGGATGTAGCCACGTGGGGGTGGTGAACCGGGTTAACAAATCATGGTGTTCTTGTTCTTTCATATTATTATTCATGTGTTGAATTATTTCTCCATGTTGATGACTGCTAGTATGGGCTAGTAGATGTGGCGATCCCCCAACAACTGGTATCAGAGCTTTGATTAGAGATCTAGGGGAGATCCAAGGTGAAGAAAAGCGACAACAGATTTTCGTGCAGCGCACGTGCAGAATTCGTGCAATGCACGTGCATGCTCGGTGGAGCGCACGTGCAGATTTCGTGCAGTGCATATTCTTCATGTGGAAGACGTGCAGGGATCTAAAAGCTTCTAGGGTTTTTGGTTGAAAGCAAGACACGTGCCAAATAGGTCAACGATCGTGCGGAAGATCAGAAAGTCTGAAAAGTTCATTTGTTTCTTATGAGATCTGCAGAAATTCGAGGTGGAATTTGGAGATGCAGAGATCGGATCTGGAGGTGTTTAAGGGATCTTGGGGCAGTCAAGGTGGTTGGAAAAATATATGAAAGAAAGGAGATTGCATCAGGCACTTGCGTAAGCAACCGACGATGCAAAGGTGAGTGGTATAAGCCGGTTTGACCACGTGAGAAGAGGAGGACTTCTCGCAAACGACGGATGGGGGTTAGGAGGATGTTGTACTCTACCGAAAACATTAATTTTGTTTCGGGTGGGAGCAAGAGGCGTAAAGACCGGCCTGATGGTGTAAAAGGGAGAGACATCAATAAACGGTGTGTTAGGGTGGAGAGGTGACAATGTGTAGCTGATCAGCAAGGAGATAGTTACAAGTACCTAACAGAGAGCGAGAAAAGACCACAAGAAGACAATGCAAGAAGCAAGGTGTGTCCGAGTTTCATGGGGAGCATTGTAAGGGGAGTGGATCTAGGAGGGAGAAGGCGAAGTTAGTCTTGCAAATAAATCAAGGTAGAAGTTGATTTGGGGAGGCAAGAGGGATCTAACACGGAGAGGTTGAAGCGTCGCTTGGTTTCAACTCGCCTTATAATTTGGGTATGGAGGTTCATGGTGGAGGAGCGTGGAGGCTCAACATGGTGTAATGGTGGACCGTGGAGGCCAATCATTAACACAATGGAGAACTTAGTGCACGGTGTTACAATATTCAAGGGAGGTCATCTTCGTGGTGGGAGCTTGACGGGGACGATTACTACGCTTTTGGGTTTAGTCTCTAGGTGGGAGATTGTTGGGATTGGAGTCCTAAACCTAAGGGGAAGCAGAGGGGGAAAAAGAGTCCAAATCATAAAGGTGGAAGAGTCGAAGAGGAGATCAAAACGGAGGAGGAAAATCTGGCAGGGGAGCGCGCGGGCGCCTGGTGCCGTGGTCTGATTTCGGGAAAGTGCGGATTTTCTGGGATTTTTTCTTTGTATTGGATTAGGACTTCCTTGTACTGCTATATAAGCATAAGTTCGTCCAGAATATTGTGTACCCTAATAGGAGAGAGTTAGGATATCAAATGAGAGCACAAAATAGTGTCTAGGAAGGGGCCGGGGGTCTAGGAGAGCCATGGGTGGCGATCCTACAACCCGGCCATGATCATTGTTTGTGTGTTCTTGGGGGAGAGATAATAATATGTAGGAGAGGGTTGTTCATGGAGAGTTGCTATGCTAGATCTGTGTGAGTGCATATGTAAACTGTAACAATCAAACATATTATTATAGTGATATCCTGGCTTGGGGCCTCTGGATGTAGCCACGTGGGAGTGGTGAACCGGGTTAACAAATCATGGTGTTCTTGTTCTTTCATATTATTATTCATGTGTTGAATTATTTCTCCATGTTGATGACTGCTAGTATGGGCTAGTGGATATGGCGATCTCCCCCAATCCCCCAACAAAGAAAAGAGAAATAATAAAGTTACATAAAAATGCTACAAAATGTGACTTACAAAATATGAGGTGTCATAATTGTGTTGGTGTTTTTAATTGGAGTGTGCCGCCTCCACTATCGATGTAGTCAATGAAATATCGCCACCACATCTTGTATCCTTTATTTTGTAAACTCTTTTTGTAAGCCTAGAATTGCTCGTAAGAAAAACGATGGTTACTGATTAATACCTCCACATATGCAATTTACTTTAGGGAGGGGCTATTGCCACTACAATTTTTACTTTTCCACTACATATGCATTATATTTTTAGTAAATTAGTTTTTTTCTTGATTATATTGTCCTTATGGTATGACTATTTGTACTACAAAATTTACATATCTACTACATCATTAATATATTTTACAATTATACTTATTTTTGTTAACTTTTTACTTATCTCCAAATTCATTTTTTTATCGAATCTCCAAATATATTTTAGTAATGTTAAGAGTATATAGATTTATATTCATGAAGCTGTAGATAAGATAGTATGAAACTCCTTATTTATTAAAAAAAATCACCTTTTTTTATATGAAAAAAGTTAACATTTCTTATGTCTAGTATTTTTATTTTTATTTTTTGGGACTTAATTATATAAAATAGAAAATTAGGTTGATAAAAAAATTAAATGATCTGGTGAAGAAATTATATGATTTTCACAAACGAATTTCTCAATTGATGTATACAATTTTGAATGGTGAATCCATTATTTAATAGTTTTACTGCATATTAACAAAGTTAAATTGTACTATGTTGATACTTCTAAATATTTTCATATAATTTGATTTTTTACTATGCCCAATGAAATGCTAAAAAAATAAAAAGGAAAATTTATTTACAGTAGAAAACTTTTTTATTAAACAAGTTAAGCATCCTGATAAAACAATTAAATAAGGTAAACATCCTCAAAAAAATAAATTAAATAAGGTAATTTTTTATATTTTTTTAATCATAATAAGATAAGCATTTCGAAAGTAAATAATATCATGATCATAAACAGTTACAAGCTTAATTAGGTAATGCAGTGGCTAGTATAATATATTCCCATAATATTTCAATATTTCCTTAAAATGTGAAAGGATAACTATGTAATTTTACAAAACAATGTTGTGGATGAGCAACTATTGTAGTGGCAATAGCCCCTCCCTTTACTTTAATCTACTTAGATTTTTTTGCTAAAATTATTTTTCTCAATGTGTTACAATATTAATATTGTTATTAATTATTTATATTTTTCAAAAATAGTAATATGTTAGTACAACTTAATATAAATATTTTTTTTATAAAAAACTGTAATAAATATAAGGGTAAATTGCAATTTAAACCCAGAAGTACCATACCACCCTTCCAAGCGAATCCTGATATGTTTTTTTTGTCAAATCAGGTCTTAATGATTTAAAAACTCGCCAAATAAGGCCTTTTTGACGGATTTCGTTAGAAAAGTCAGTTATGTAGCATGTGCTTGGCACGTGACAGGCGGATTGGGTGACTTTGAATTGATATTAGCTATTAAGGGGTTAAGTGAAAATTTTGAAACTTAAAGGATTAAAAAGTATTAATATATAAGCAACAAAGAAATGTATAATTTTATTCTTTTCCTGGAAAAAAAAATACTCTCTCTGTCCCTAAATGAGTGTCTATTTTCAAGAATTTTTTATCCCAAAATGAGTGTCATTTTTAACACAACTTTGTCCCTAAATATTTTTTTTCAAAAATTTTTTCACCGGTCTCTTTATACTTGCAAAACTAAATGTTTGGAAATGAGATTACAAGATTATATATGAATCTTTGCCACCAAATTGTACAAAGAGTTGAGATTTTCAGATGTCCCTTAAAATAAAATTTGGACACTCATTTAGAGACATAGGGAGTAATTTTTTTTTAATTATTTAAAATCAGTTCATTTCAAAAAATATAATCTTAATTGGATATAATTGGCTGGTAAAAAAAATATTAGGCTATAATTAGTTAAATAAAATATAGTCACTTAAATTGTTCATCCCAAACCCAACCCCCCATCTTCATTCTTTCATCCCAAACCTAACCCCCAAATTTCATCCTAAAATCAAACCCGCATCCTTGTCCGCCCCTGCTACTGAAGATGGCGGCGGCGTCGATGGCGAGGACCGTCAGTGACCGGAGGTCGAGAAGCTCGGAGAGAGGTGAGTGACGTAGCCTTGGATTCCGTGAACGATGAGACGGCCGTCGTTGTAGAGATCGGGACGGGTGATTTCGATGCTGCCGACGAAGACGGTGGTGGTGGTGGTGGCGGTGACGTTTCTGGTGGATGTGATTGTGAGGCTGCGGTTGTAGGCTAGGGTTTCGATTTTGGTACCGAAGGGTAAATTGCGGAGGAGTTGGAGAGGGTAGAGGCCAGGGACGGAATGTTCTAGAAGGAGGAGAGAGAGGGAGCAGGAAGGGCAGGTGAGGAGGGAGGAGTCGGTAGGGACGAAAATGGTGGTGGTGGCAGCGGTATTTGGGAGAGAGACGGTGGCCGTGGAGAGTTGTTGGAAGAGTAAGGAAGAGAGAACGGCGGTGAAGTTGGGTGGAGCGGAGGAGTGGTGGGGGTTGTTGACGGGAGAAGGACAAGGAGGTACGGAGGGGGAAGAGACGGCGACGGTGGAGATGGCGATGGTGGAGGAGGGAATCAGGAGCAAGAACGATTGCCATGGTTTCTTGATTTATGTGTGTGTGAGAGAGAGAGAGAGAGGGAGAGGGCTTAAAATGGGAGATGTCAGTTTAAAACTTTTTTATTTAATATTTTAATAATTATTTTAATTTTCATCCTTATTAAGTTTCAAAAATTTCACTTAACCCCTTAATAGCTAATATCAATTCAAAGTCACTCAATCCGTCTATCATGTGCCAAGCACATGCTACATAACTGACTTTTCTAACGAAATCCGTCAAAAATACCTTATTTGGCGAGTTTTTAAATCATCAAGACCTTATTTACCAGGCTTCACTTGGAAGGGTGGTATGATATTTTAGGGTGTAAATTGCAATTAACCCTAAATATAAGTTAGAATTTGAGTTGGATATTATAATTTCAATATTTTTTTAAAAAAAATATAAAGTATAAAATTATTTTTATAATCTTTTTGAATCATTTTATACAATTTTATTGAATATGAGAAGAGTGAGAAAATAAAACTAAAGGAAAATTATAAATTTTAAAATGAGAAAGTCAGTCCATAATACCCATCATGTGACATGCACATGATCAATTTCGTTAAATTTTTAACGCCTGTTTGGACTTAGGGGGCAAAGTGAGATTATTTTAACATGAGGTACCAAAGTGAGACGAATTTCGCGCAGGGATGCAAAGCGGGATTGGGAGTATACTTTGGTGTTTGGGGGAAACATATTTTGGCCTTATCACAATAATTTAAGCTATTTAAAGGTCTAAAATCTAAAGTATGGCAAATACATTAATGGAGGAAAGTACGTCTAATTTGTCAAACTGATTTTATGACATCAGCTAGTTGTCAGGAAGCTTGATAATGGAGCCCTTTTGTTTGTTTTGGCTGTAAATGGAAAGACCTCATGCAACGAAAGCTCAATCACAATTTTCGAAAATTATCCTTTTTCATGTATTGCCTTTTTTCAATCAAACCTCCCATCACTGATTGCGTTGCGTAGGGGTGATTAATAACAAATGCAAGCATTCAAGTTAGTATTCATTGGTATGTAGTGCCAACTTCAAAAAATTTACTCCCATGATATGTTATGAGTATGAAAAGTAACGTGAGAGAGAGAAAGTTGGTAGAAAGTTTTTGTTCTAAGAATGACAAGTGGGTCTCACTTTCCATTTTAGGTAATAAAGCAAATTAAGAACCTTAAATTGGGACAGACTAAAAAAGAAACTACGAACCTTAAAGAGGGACAGAAGGAGTATTTTTTTTCACATACTTTTTTATTTTATATTTAATTCTCAGGTTTCTTGCTTGCGCCGGACTAATCTTGGGAATAGTAGTTTCGACTTCTCATTGCTACTACCAGTTAAATCGCGGGATGTGTCTGAATAATCAGCGCTTGGGCACATGTCAACTTGTTTTTTTTTTTTTTTTTTTATATACTTACATTTAGAAGAGAGATAAAAGAAAGGGACAGGGATATATTTTAATTATACATGCATTATATTATAAGCTTTGTATTATATAACAATAAAAATATCAAAAGATATATTAATAACGCGTCATTTTGTAAAAAAAAAAAAATTACTTTTAAGCAAAAAATTTAAGGTGGTACATGTAAAGCGAAACATAAATATAGAAGCGGATATAAATGCTAAGGCGGTTCGCATGTATATATCACAGCCTCAATGTTTGGGTAGAGCGTTCAAATTTTTAAGGTGGTACATAGGTTTTTTTTTTAAAGAAAAAAAAAACACCAAAATCTATTCTTAATTTCTTACAGTATAAAGTTTCTACCATTTATGCTTGGTTGCAGAAATGAATAATGTAGTTAGTGGGAGGCATATGTGCAACGGAGAGAGGAATGTATATGACTGTATCTTACTCCCTCCCCACCATATTGATAGCCTTCTATGACTATTCAATTTTTTAAGTAATTTACTCCCGTTGTTTCAAAATGATTTTCACGTTTGTCATTACTCCCATGAGAACACTATGACCCGTTTCTTCTATGAGACGGGTTGTTTGACCCGGATCCATGATCCATGAGGCATAACCTGCCACGTGGCAGCCACCCATTGCCCCCCCCCCCAAAAAAAAATCTTTTTTTTTTGAGTTTTTATATTTTTTTTCCGGCTTTTCCGTCGTTTTACCAAAAGTAATAGTTACCATAACTTAATGTAATGACTGTATACATATAAAGTAACATTGTTCATAAGTAAAAGTAATACATATATACAGAAAAGTAATAGTGTTTTTTTCTATGTTTTCTTCGTTTGCCAAAAGTAATACTTATTACATCTAAAATGTAACGAACGTGTTACTTATATATAACAGTGTTTATACATAATTTGTAACACATATGTATAGAAAAGTAATAGTATATCTATATGTTTTCAAATAATAAGTTACAATGGGTTCAATTTATCATGATACATGTAAAAGTATTACATTATCTATAGAAATCTGTTACAATTTCATCTACTAAAGTGTTACATTTACTTGTACAAATAATTACATTCATGTATATAAGTTGTTATTTTTCAAATGTTACTTTCTTTTAAAAAGTAAAATCAAAATACACAATATTTTATATTTTTGGAAAAGCACTATTATATTTCAGTATAAATGATAATTACATTTAGATATTGTTTGTGTTACATGTAATTATAGTTAGTATTACATTTGAAAAATGGGTAAAACGAGTTTTAGTTTTTGTAAAACAGGTGTTACGTTTACTTATGAACAATGTTACTTTATATGTATACAGTCATTACATTAAGTTATAGTAACTATTACTTTTTTGACAAACCGAAAAAAAAAAAAAAATGCCTATGAAAGGATGCCACGTGGCAGTGTCGCCCCCATGGGTCATGGAGCTGGTTCTTGGGTCGGGTCGGGCGGGTCAAAAAAACCGTCTCTACCATGAGACGGGTTTTCCATGTTCTCACTCTTTGTCAAGTTATAATACCCGTCTCAAAGTGAATAGTAAATTTTATTTTTGATAAAGAATAAAAACAAACAACTTTATTTTTGGATATAAAGTATAGATTACTCCCTCCGTCCCAAAATGATCTTCTCATTTTCCATTCCTCATTGTCCCAAAAATTTCTTCCCATTTTTATAATTTAGGCTTAAAAGTGCATACACACAACATGTCTAGTGAAGCAAGTGTTCATATCCTTACAAAGTTTGAATAGTCAAACGTGAAGATCATTTTGGGACGGAGGGAGTATTTAATAAATAAAAATAAATGTGGTATATTGACAGCGGGAGTATCTAATTTTTCTCTATCAGAAATAAACTAATGGGTAACCCGTGCTTTGCACAGAAAACTAATTTACTATTTTTTTCATATTTTATTTTTTAATGTTTTTACTTAATAAAGTAACATAATAAATTTTTGTAATATAATTATATTGTTTATGAATTAAAACGTTTGCTTACAAACTTAGAAAAATTGTGTTAATTTTCTAATTTTGTTGTAAAAATTATGATAATTGAAATTTGAATATAAAGATAAATTATTATCATTATGAATTAAATTTAAATTTTATAGATAATTGACTTGATATTGTTCAAGAATGATTTTATATATACACATTATGATTAGTAAATGTAAAATTTTATAATGTACATCTAATGTGTTAGTATAATAATTTTATTATGTATTAAATAAATAATTTTTCTAGTTATAGTAACTAATAGCGTATCCATCATCTTAACTAATACTATTATTAAATAATAATTTAAATAACTATTATAATTACCTAATATTATTAATTATATTACTAACATATATAATAACTATTATTATTCACTAATAATATTAATAGTCATAATTAACCTATATAGTAACTATTATGATTAATTAATACTCCATTTGTCCTATCGTAAGAGTCATACATTATTTGCGCACACTTATTAAAAAAAATAGAAAATTCGTAAACATTGCAAGTGGGTTGAGGGTATAATTGTCCAAAACACTATTCATTATTTGTCATTTTAGGAAAGAGACTCTTACTCTGGGACGTATAAAAATAGAAAGTAGGACTCTTACTCTCGGACGAAGTGACTACTATTAATAATAAATATTACTCCCTCCGTCCTGGAGTAAGAGTCCTACCTCTTATTTGCACGAGGATTAAGAATTGGTGGAAGTAATGTAAGTGTTGTGAGTGTAAAAGTAAAGTAGGAGATAGAATGAGTGGGAGGAATAGTAAGTTGCTTGGTGTTGTGAGTATAAAATTAAAGTATGAGAGAGAATGAGTGGGATGAATAGTAAAGAGTATTTGCCATTTTAGGAATGAGACTCTTACTTTGGGACGTACAAAAATAGAAAGTAGGACTCTTACTCTGAGACGGAGGGAGTAATATATATTGTATAATGATTAACTAATATTATTAATAATGATAGTTAACCCATATAGTAATTATTATGATTAACTAATTATACTATTAATAGTAATAGTTAATATATATAGCAACTATTACGATTACTAATACTATTAATAGTAATTTTTAATTTATTCAATAGTAATTTTTAATTTATTCAATAGTTAATTATAAATGTTAATTATAATAATAGTTAACTATTAATAGTCAACTATTATTTGTTTAACATTATTAGCTAATAATATTAATTACTATATAAGGTAACTATTATAGTAACTATTACTAATAATAGTAATAGTTACTATGATAGGTAACTATTATAATAACTATTACTAATAATAATAATAGTTATTATGATAGTTAACTACTATACTTACCTATTACTAATAATAGTAACAGTTAACTATAATAGTTAACTACTATAGTTAACTATTACTATTATTAGTAATAGTTACTATAATAGTAAACTATAATAGTTACCCTATATAGTAACTAATATTATTAGCTTATACTATTAGCTAATAGAAAAAAAAAATGAAAAGTCACTTATTTATGAGAATAGTGTTGATGTGGCATCATAATATTCAAGCTTTTTCATGACTTATCCACATGTCAACACCTTAGCCCTCCTCACTAACTATATATATATATATATATATATATATATATATATATATATATATATATATATATATATTTAAACATGCAACAACTCATCCAAAATTTGCACTAACCCTATAAATCACCATTTGGTGACTTGTAGTCCCTCCGTCCCGGTCTAAGGTTCTTAGTTTGACTTTACACAGAGATTAAGAAAAAGTAAATGTTGTGAGTATGAAAAAGTAAGTAAGATAAAGTGGGTAGGGAGTTTTTGTTGTGAGAATGACAAGTGGGTCCCATAGTCTATTTTAGGTAATAAAGCAACTAAAAACCTTAGTCTGAGACAAACCAAAACAGAAATTAAAAATCTTAATCTGGGTCGGAGGGAGTACATAGTTACTGTATTGTTTAGTATGCCTTTAGAAACCTTCTCTTAATAACAACATGGAGTACCGTACATGCTCATGATTCAATCTTGAACCAGATATGTTAGATGACAAAAACTTGTATTGTATGACAAAAATTTGTATTGTACGAGAACACCGTGACTCGGACCTAAGACCCACATGAATTTTATTTTTATTTTATTATTATTACTATTATTTTTTGTTTTATCAAAAGTAATAGTTACTATAACTAAATGTAACAAATGTGTTACTTATATGTAACAGTTTGTATACATAAAAGTAATACATATATACAGAAAAGTAACAGTGTTTTTTTATGTTTTTTTCGTTTGCCAAAAGTAATACTTATTACAACTAAAATGTAACGAACGTGTTACTTATACTCCCTCTGTCGCAGCTCACTTGACACCATTTGACCAAAACTGGTCAACTTAAGGTCGGTTTGACCAACAATTTATAGAAATTTTTATGATCCGAATAAAAATTAAAAAAAATATAAAATAATTACCATTAAAAATCCGCTCAATAACAATTTTTAATTTTTTTTAACATAAATATTTCTATAAAGTGTTAGTCAAAACGATCTTAAGTGGACCAGTTTTAATCAAAAGGTGTCAAGTGAGCTGGGACAGATGGAGTATGTAACAGTGTTTGTACATAATTGTAGCACATATGTATAGAAAAGCAATAATTCAACTATTTACACTTTAGAACTAAAAACACTTGTGTTAGTAACGTTGTAAAAATAAGAAAGTAATAATTTTTATAAACAAATGTTACATTTTACTTGTATAATAACATTGTAAAACAATTACGTTTACTTGTATAATACTCCTTCCGTCCCAGACTAAGGTTCTTACTTTCCTTTTTGGTCTGTCCCAGACTAAGGTTCTTAGTTACTTTATTACCTTAAATGGACAATAGGACCCACTTGTCATTCTCACAACAAAAACTTTATACCCACTTTCCCTCTCCTAATTTCTCTTACTTTACTTTTCATACTTACAACATTTAGTTTTTTTTTTAATTTCCGTGTAAAGTCAAACTAAGAACCTTAGTCCGGGACGGATGGAGTAGTATATTTATATGTTTTCAAATAATAAGTTACAATGGATTCAATTTATCATGATACATGTAAAAGTATTACATTATCTATAGAAATCTGTTACAATTTCATCTACTAAAGTGTTACATTTACTTGTACAAATAATTACATTCATGTATATAAGTTGTTATTTTTCAAATGTTACTTTCTTTTAAAAAATAAAATCAAAATACTCAAAAATAAAAAATATTCTGGAAAAAACACTATTACATTTCAGTATAACGATAATTACATTTAGTTATTGTTAGTGTTACACGTATTTATAGTTATAATTACAGTTGAAAATGAGTAAATGAGCTATTTTTTTATTTATTTTTGTAAAACTGGTGTTACGTTTACTTATAAACAATGTTAATTTATAAGTAACACCGTTGTTATATTTAGTTGTACTAAGTATTACTTTTGGCAAACGAAAAAAACAGTCAAAAAAAATATAAAACCTAAAAAAAACAAAAATTTGATTCTGGGAAAAAAAATTGACCAATGGGTCGCTGCCACATGGCAGATTTTGAGTGGAACACGGGTTGGGATCTTAGGATTCGCGGAGAAATTTGTACACGGGTTATGGGTCGACCCGTCTCCTCTATGAGACGGATTTAAGTGTTCTCCCAGGAGACTACCTTAACAAATTGAGTTGATTTAAAAAGTTGAACGTTAGTAGCCCACTACATTAATAGTAGCCCACTACATTAATATTTGGCATGGCCCATGCTAAAACACAAAAATCAATTAAATAGACAACTAAGTAGTCACTTCGTATATGGCCCAAGTTTTTTATTTCTTCTCTTTAATTTTATATACTGTCACAGAGTTTTTTTTTTTTTTTTTAGTTTTTAGCCATTTTGACCTGCGTACTATTTGGACGTAATCAATGTGGCATGCGTACTTCATAAACAACAAATGTGACCTGCGTACTTTAGTTTTGTTTTCAATTTGACCTATTTTTCTAACGGCAAATAAAATTTAACGACACAATCAATGAAAGTTAACATACTAGTTAGTTTGAAGTTGATTTTCCTTTTAAAGAGTTTATTGAAAATTCCATAAATAAATGAGTTGTGAATAAAAAAAGAAACATTAATATTCAAAGCTGAAAATAATTTTTTTTATGAGCAAAGTATTTTCATGTTAATATGAAATGATAATAATAAATTATTAACTCTTAATAGGTAAAATGTTTTATTTATATGTTAAATTGAAAAAATAAATCCTACCAGCTATTACTCTCTCACTCGACCCCAGCTAATAAAAACATAAAATTTAAAAGAGACCAATCTCTCTCTTCGAAACATACCCAATCTCTCTCTTACTATCTCTTCAACCAGAAAGGCTAAAACACCCCTCCCCCTTTCCAATGAAACCTCCACCGCCTCCACCTTCTTTCCTACAATCAATCACCTTATTTTACTCATTTCAATCACCCAATTTATTTCTTCAGATCTGACCGCCTTCCCCCTCTTCTTTTCTCTCAGATCCGATGACTCCATAGCTAGGCTATTAAACGAACCGAGCCCGTTCGAACTCGGCTCGAGCTCGGCTCGTTAAAGCTCAGTTCGAATGGGCTCGAAGTGCTATTGGAGCTCGAGCTCGAACCGAGTTTTCGAGCTCGAATTTTTATCGAGCCGGCTCGTGTTCGGCTCGTTTGTTCGACGAGCTTTGTTTGATCTCGGCTCGTTAGAGCTCGGTTTGTGTTCGACTCGTTAGAGCTCGGCTCGTGTTCAGCTCGTTATAGCTCGCTCGTGTTTGGCTTGTTTAATTCACGAATAACTCGAGCTCGGGCTCGGCTCGATAAGCTCGTTAACACGGGTTATTTTGTTTGCGTTTGACTCGAGCTCGGCTCGTTAAGCTCGAGCTCGACTAAATAATCATCATTATTGCTTTTGTAATGCATTATATGTATATACAACATTGTACAAAGAATAAATAATAACTAAAATATTTTTATCTTCAAAATGAATCTGTTGGGTATGCTTATCACTTAACCCTCCTACTTATGTTAGAATTGATTGATACCATCACCTGTGTTTATTTTAAGGACTTTAGGACACTATGTAAGAAGTTTTGTAACTTCAATTTTTAGCTAAGTCCTCTTTATAGACTAGGCTTAGTATCTAGGGCTGAAGCTATAAATTCATGGTAAATAGAGCAAAGGCAAAGCATGGTGCGCACACCTTCCATGCGCAGCGCATCCCTTCATGCGCAGCGCATCACCTTCTGCGCACTACATGCGCATGAATCTCATGCGCACTCAGACTTTCCTTAATTCTCACTTCCTGACCTTACCTTATAAAGCTTGGAAAGCGTCATATCAAGCTACGCTTTTGAATGAGCCAAATTTGCTGATGTGGACAAACGACAAAACAAGAACACTCAGCACACACGAAGATGGAGACGCTCCCCTCGTTTGAAATTCAAATCTGAAGACAGCTGTCACTCTTGAAAATTTTTGAAAGCTGTCAACTTGATGTCTCCAACGGCTATAAAGGACAGCTGCACGCCAATCACAAAGCGACAACACATAGTCCTTGCTCTGCTCCCCAACGGCTAGTTTTTGGAGCTCAGCTATAAATAGCATGCCCATCCTCATTTTCCAAGCTGCTGGTGTGTTACTTGAGAATTGCTTAAGATTTGCTTCCAAAGAGAAACTTTGAAGATTTGAAGATTGCCTACAAGATTTCCAGATTTCTAAGATCAACCTTCATACCTTCATACTTCACCAAGCCCAGATCCTATAAAGCCTTTGTAACACCAGAATCTTGTGCTCTCCATCTCATAGATTCAAAGAGCCCAGATTTCTGATACACACACAAACCTCTTGAAGTTTCGATCTCATCGATCTTACTTCTAGAGATACACCGGTTATTGTCTAGGATTTTGTTCTTTCATAGATTATAGATCTTTGAGTTAGTTTTGTTCTACCTCGCTGTAACTTGTAAACTCTCTCATATAATAAGATCTCCATTAGAAATCCAAGACTAACCATCTTGGTAGAGGACGTAGATCTTTTCCCGATCGAACCTCTCCAAATAGCTTGTCTATTGTTTGTGCGTTTCATTCTACATTTAAGCTTTACTCATATATTGTTTTGTTTGATCTTTGTAGATTGTCTTGCATCGTTCGAAGTGTGTTTGTGAGCTTTTTGCCTTAGTTCCATCTTGCGCCTATCTTTAAGCTAAAACTTAGTGCGTGCGTATTTACACTTCTGCGCATACTCCCTGCGCATAAGTGATTAAGACTTCCGCTGTGCATTTCACACTCTTGCTGCGCGCTATACTTAGCCAAATTAAGAGTCGTGCGCATTCGCCATTGCTTTGCAAAAGGGTTTGAAAAGAATTTTAAAAACGCTATTCACCCCCCCCTCCCTCTAGCATTTTTCATACCCTTGTTGCCCTTCTGGGACCAACAGAATCAAACAACATTAATTGTACAACAACTAAAATTAATTTAATTTTTATACATTCATATAATGATATAATGATCATATAGCGACTATACACATACAATACAATAATACAATATAGATTGCACAACAACTAAAATTAATTTATTCTATGCACATTCATTATGAAAACGTAGAGATATATACACAATAGTCGGATTTTTTTTTCAAAACTAATTTATTATTTTCAAATGTACACATATTTGTCTTATATTATTTTTCTCTTTGAAATAAAAAATTAAATTAAATTAACATCTATTATTGTAGTTATATATGCAAGTATATTTAATTACTCAAATATAGAATGAACAAAATATTTATCATTTACACATACACACACATATATATTTCACATATAAATGCGTTTGTAAGTAGAAAAATATTTATTAAATATATATATATATATATATATATAGGGTCGCGCTCCTGTGAAAACTATTTTATATGAGAACCGTGAGAACCAATCATAACCATTAGATTAGAAAAAAAAAATCAAGGGTCCAGATGTTAGATACACTTGGACACATTAGTTAATTTTCGAAAAACAATTGGATACATTAGTTTTTAACATAGTGTATCCAAGTGCAACACTTAGATACAATACTTATTAACCTATCGTATCCAAGTGTAATATCAAATTTTTTGTAATGTATCTAAGTATATCAATTGTATCTAACATATAGATCCTTGATTTTTTTTTCTAATCTAATGGTTATGATTGATTCTCACGGTTCTCACGATATTTAGGTTCTCATTTGAGCACCTAAACCCCTTTAATCTCAAAGGTTTCCCTTTTTATTTCTTTCAACTTCAATCCTTTCAGTTTAATCCTTTTCCGTTAGGAAACTAACTGAAATCTTTTAATCTTCCTCCTTTCCGTTAACTTTCTAACTTTCAAGGTTTTCCAAGTAACTATTACATCATTTCAAGTTAGTTTTCTAACTTTCTAACAATTCTTTTAAGGGTCATACTTTCCTTCCGTTCTAATCCTAACGAAATTACTAACTTTTCCGTCCCAACCATTAACATCTTTAATCAAGAATTAATACCCAATCCATATGGCCTTTAGGCCGAATCCCCTAGCTTCAAGATTCAACGATTTGGTCAATTTTCCTTGTTCTTAATTTTCCTTGTAATTTCTAACATCAATCTATTCACAATCAATAACAATGATCATTAAAATCAACAAATAAATTTCCCCATCTCACCTAGGCCATTCGGCCGAACCTAGTATGGGTGTAAACCCATAGTTTTCTTCTTTTTGTTAAATCCTAATTAACTTTAATTCCTTATTTGTTCAATCCCCATACATTATACAATATTGATTTATTCAATTCATGATCATAAACCAACCTTAAAATAAAGCCAGACATGAAGATCATTATTTTACCATAGCATTTAGATCCAAACATTTAACCGTTTAAAATCTTGCCATTAATTTACTAGCATGCAAAAATCCTAATTTTTATTTCTTTTAACGATTTTTCTAACCTATGCCCTAAGGGCATAGGATAAGCAATATAATTATGGTAATACTATTAATGTTTATCTAAGAAAATGTAGTTAAAGATTCTATCCAATCAATTTCACAATATTTTTCTCCTAAATTTTAGGCTATACTTAGACCTTACCGTATTTACATTTTTTATCTCCCAATATACTCCCTCCGTCCCATCCGAATTAGGATTTTTAGGTTAGGCACGGGGATTAAGGAAAAAGTGTTAGTGGAGTAGGTGTTGTGAGTATGAAAAGTGAAGTAGGAGGGAGAAAGTGGGGTAGAAAATAATGAGTGGAAAGTTGTTGTGAGTGTGAATGTGGGTCCCATTAAATAAAACATTTCTATTTTTTGGTTGTCCTAATTCGAATGGGACACCCAAAATGGAAATTTATCCTAATTTGAGTGGGACGGAGGGAGTATCTTTTTTCAATTGCACAGGTGTTTTTTTTTTTGTTTTTTTTTTTATGAACAAACACAAGAATGTTTTGTTTCAAAAAAAAATTATACAAGTACAGTATCCAACCAGTTTCCCTTCATGATTTTCTCAACGGCAACAAAGACGTGGTCACAATGGAGATCTTCTCCGAGATTTTAGCTTAGTTTGTTAGGATAATTAGTTTATCTTTTTCCTTTGTGATCGAGTATAAAACTGAGTTATGAGGCGGTACATACACACACGATACACTGATTGATTCTTGTACTCCGCCATAGATCTCAAGCTTTGTAACCACAAAAACTATTAATCCAACCGTTCCGGGGTAGTAGGTCCTCAAAAACACCTCCCGAGGCTTTATGCCGGTGAGATAATTTTCTCAAGGGCTTTCCTCGTCAACATCAACGTGTTACATTTATTTCATATTCCATTCATCAATTATATTCCATTGTGTAAGGACATGGCTTGCAACACAAATCATTTAGACTTCCATTCATAAAGTTATGATTATAATATTAAATTATAAAGTATAGTTGATAATAAAATATGTAGAATTCCTGGATATATATTACCTAATTGTGATGGGCAAAATGGTAATTTATTATCATAAAGCTTGAAAGGGTGTGGTCCCTAAATGAAATGTCACCAAGTCTACTATATAAAGGGCATTCCATCAACCCTTAAGACGACTCCATATTCATTAGTACTCTCTCCATAAATCTTCATTAAGTGTTAAAGAAGTAAAGAGGAAAGACATTTATCATTTTGAAGAGCATTCTCCCTACATCTTCTTCTTATTCATTTCTCCCTACATCATCCATGGATTCAACAGGTATTGTTCTTAAACGCTTCCGCTTCATCTCTTCCTCAATCATATTCTAAAGTGAGTGTGGCATTCAGGGATTAAAATTGTTCCTACAATTGGTATCAGAGCCCCGTTCATCTTTAGTTTAAGTTTGAGTTCTTTTTTTGGGAAAGTGTATACTTTCAATTTTGATTCATTTTCCCTATTGAATCTTAAGATATTTGATGTTGATTAGGGACTCTAATTCGTTCATAGGGCACTGATAATCATCATCTAAAATTCAGAAAAGGTTTGAAAGTTTTGTTCATTAAAACTAAATGGTTCAAGTGTGACTATCCCTTCATAACATGGTTTTATGTTTTCGTGCATACCATGTGGATCTACTCACTTGATTCCACTAATTTAAAGCAAGATTATCCCTATATAACATGGTTTTATGTTTTAAGTACATACCATGTGGATCTGCTTGCAATTCATTGATTTTGGGAAATTTTTAAACAAAATTCAGAAGTGCAGAATTCGCCTTGCTCGGCCGAGTCCTTTGTTCTGCTCGGCCGAGCATATGAAAAGGCGCGAACTGCTCGGCCGAGTCCTTTGTTTTGCTCGGCCGAGCAGATGAACAGGCGCCAAAATTGACATAAACCGGTTGGATCTTTGGTCGAGTCCGGTTCGGTTCTCTTGATAATCCGGTCGGGTTTTTGGCTATGCGGGGTCGGACCAAGACTTGCACGGCCGAGCGTTGGGATTTGCTCGGCCGGGCATTGTATGTCAACAAGGGCAAAATGTTCTGATTAAAAGTGCTCGGCCGTGTCCTCTGTTCTGCTCGGCTGAGCAGATCAATTTTCAAACAATCTGATTTAAAGTGATCGGCCGAGCACTTCCCTTGACTCGGCCGAGCAGTCACTGTTCACAGATTTTTTGGAAAAAATTCTTATTTTCTGTACAACTTTTGTTTTTCCCTTGGAACAAAACCTACATTATTTCAAACCTAAAAAGTTATGATTAATTATAAGCTTTGACAATTTTATTCATTGTTTAAATAATGTTGTCGCCTAAGTGATTTACGTTATTTAAACCCTTAAATTGTAAAGTGTTGGATGTTTAAGTTAATATGTGAATGACTTGAATTTTCCAAAGAAGATCTTGACATTTGACTAAACTTAGGCATTCATGTGGTAACAAATAAAATGAACATTAGGATATTTTCTTAGGTACTTATGTCGGCCCAAAGGAAGATTAAGTATTTATTAAAATATAAGTTCAAATTACTTGTTACATAAGGCAATCATTTATGAGTCAACTCGCAATCCAAAGATTAGTTTTGATATCATGTTGATTGTCTTATTGATGGATTTCGTTGATATAATTAATCATTTTTCATTTTGTAGTTTCTTATTCATGTTTTGTTTTCATTCTTTTTTTTGTTCTCACAACCCAACAGATTTACTTATTGCTTCATCCGTGATTACTGCTATGAGTACTTTACCGATGCTTAACGGGACTAATTTTAAAACTTGGAAAAATAAATTAATGATGATCTTAGGCTATATGGACATAGATCACGCATTAAGGGAACTGTTTCCTCTTCCTCTTTCTGATATAAGCACTCAAGAAGATTGCTTAAATAATGAGAAATGGGAACGCTCCAACCGCGTGAGCCTAATGATCATGAATATAGTTGTCCCGGAGACCATTTTGGACGGTGTCTCCAAGGACGTTGATGCTAAAACATTCCTTGATATGATTGAGGGATGTTTGGCATCTACCTCTTCTCATTGGACAAAGAGAAAAGGGAAGGAAATTGCGGTTGCAAGTAAAAAGAAGCCTAAGAGATCATCCAATGATCATAAAGAAAATAAATGCTTCTTTCGCAAGGACCTTACACACATGAAGTTCGACTGCCCTAAGTATCACGCTTGGCGTGCTAAGAAAGGTATGTCACTTGATCTTGTTTGTATTAAGGCTAAATTTGGTTTCAATTCCTACATATACATGGTGGTTGATTTTGGTGCAACAACTCACATAAGTATGTTTGTCTAGCATTGCCTGAGTTACCGAAGAACCAGTGAAGATGAGAGATTCATCTATATGGGAGCTGTGAATCCGGATGAAGTTTTAGGCATAAGGACTCTTTTTCAGTTATTGTTAAGTACTAAGTATTGTTTGTATGAATACTGTTATTTAGACGGAATTTAATATATATATCACAATATTGAATAAAGAAGGTTATTTTGTTCATTTTTTGTGACCTTTATTTTAAATTCCAAGGTTGTTGATACTAGTACTTTGTCAAGTGTTCTTTATTTACTTGACATTATTCAAACAATAAATGTGTCCCTTAAATAATGAAACCAAAACTAGAAAGCAAAACTTATCAAGTAAAGTTTATATTTTATTAAAGCATAGGCATTTGGGTCATATTTCCAAGAGGAAAATTGATAAGCTTATGTTAAAAGAAAATCTTAAACAAACCTAATAATTTGGAAAATACTTTTGCATTAAATGCCTTAAAGTAAATTTACAAACATTATAGTATTCTCGAGAGCATCAAGTGTCTCTATGAACTAATGCATTCGGATATTTGTAGACCATTAATTATTCCTTCATGGAAAAGGTCAACAATAGTTATTATGTTCAAAAATGACTAACTCTTAGTTTGAATACATTTATTTGCTTCATAAAAATATTAAGTTTGGACGTTGTAAAAGTCTCATAAGGACAAAGTTGGAAATCAACTTTGAAGACTATTAATAACATTAGGTTCATTCATGATGGTGTATACATCTTTGGAATGATTGTTAAAAGGAACAACGTCTAGGTCCTTTTTACTCGCTATTTTGAAAGAGTGTGGGATTATCTCTCTCTACATTGAGCCGGGTACGCCTAACATGAATATTGTAATAGAGACATATTGAAATCCTTAAGGATACGGTAATAAGTATGTTTTATACTTCTCTTACCTCACTCATTATGGGCGATACGTTAAAGCCGCAACCTTTATTCTCATTCAAGCTCCCTCTAAGGCTACTAATATAAACCTTTAATGATTTAAGGACGCGTTCCTTATTCGTCCTTAAATCATATTCGTTTATGGGGTTGTCTAGCATAAGGATAGACTTTATAAGTCTACTAAGGGCAAGTTAGACGTAAGATTATTAGTAGTTATTCATGGGGTAAGCCGAGAGAACTAGGGGATATATAAATTTTACAACCCGAAAGTTAGAACGTTTTGAAAAACGAGAAATGCTAGGTTCTTTTAAGGATGTTGAATTTAGTGGGAGAATTTGGAGTAATATTTTGAATTTGAAAAGGAAGAGGAATTCATTTGTATGGAATCCATTTATATACCACTTCCCATAGTTCCAATTGGATATCAAGTTTTGAACTTGACATTCAAGAAGAACATACAATTCAAAATAAATATGATTTCCCTATAAATATTGAACAACATGGAAATGTTGATCATAAGAAGGAAATTCAACAACCTCAAAATAAGATAGAACCGGTGCCCTTTGGAAGATCAAATAGAGTAAGAAGAAAGTGCAAATCCGGATAATTATGAAGTGTATATTGCCGAGAATAAAGGACACTTAAGTTTAGTGGGAGATGAGTCTCTCATTTTCCATGAAACCATTAATAGTTCTAATTCTCATATAGTAAATTAATGTCATAAATGAAGGGTTAAAATCTATAAGGATAACAACATTTGGGATCTTGTCCAATTACCTAAAGATGTGAAACCTATTGGGATTAAATTAATCTTTATGACCAAAAGGATTCACAAGGTAATATGGAAAGATATAAAGCTCATCTAATTGTTAAAGATTTGACTCAAAAGGAAGACATTAATTATAAAGAAAGCACTTTTCTGGTATCTTCTAAAAACACTTTTAGATCATTATGGCACATATAGCATATTATGATCTTGAAGTTTATCAAATGGATATAAAGACAACTTTCCTTAATGGAGACATTGAGGAATATATGGTTGATTTGGATCAAACTAAGCAATTAGTTTGTGAATTTAAAGAAATCCATTTGTGGACTCAAGCAAGTTTCTCATCAATGGTACTTAATCAAGTTATTTTTATTTGGTTTTGAAAAGAATCTTGATTAAGATTGTGTATACCATAAGTTCAGTGGGAGTAAATTTATAATTTTGGTCTTATATATGGATGATGATTTTGCTTGCTAGTAATGATATGAACCTTATTAAGGAAACTAAGAAATTTCTTATTTGAAATGAAAGATCTTGGTAAGGCATCTTTGTATTAAGAATCCAAATTCACCGTGATCACTCACGAGATGTTTTAGGATTATCACAAAAGGCCATATGGAAAGGTATTACAAAAGGTTTAGCATGAAAAAATGTAAACCACATGACACCCCTAATTTTAAAGGAGACATTCTTAGTCTCAAACAGTGTCCTAAAAGTAAATTTTGAATCCAAGTATATGAAAAATTCCCTCTTTGCATCAGCAGTAGGAAGCTTAATGTATACGTAAATCTTACATTTAACGTTGGGATGCTTTGTCAATACCAAAGCAATCCGGAAAGAACATTAAGTAGCAGCCAAAAGAATGATAGAAGTATTTACAAAACACTAAAGAACTACATGCCTATGTTTTGAAGTCGGATCATCTTGAGATCATTAGGTATTCCGACATTAGTTAAATATATGGCTGCATATGTTTTAATGGACTGTGATTTGTCAAAACAAGTGTCGAAAGACCAATTAAGATATGAATATCAGGTAGCAGTTCTGTACTCTAACAAGAGTTTATGGATTTAGACATTAATTATCTTGTTATAAAGAAAATAGTACAACATGAACGAAAGGGATACAACTTATAGAAACAAACTCTATTTAGAGGATCCATTTATGATATCATCTTCAGTGTTTCACGAGCATGTTGTTCATATGGGTGTAACAACTTTTGATAACATTTAGTATAGTGGGAGTTTGTGTTGTTCTTTCATTTAAAGTTTTGATCTCATTTGGTTAAGTTGGACTAGTTGGAAGAATATGTATATATTCATTACGATTCCATGCTACACATCTATACTTTTGATCTATGTCATTTAGTTGGATTTGTATACGTGATTATTGTGGTTTTAGTTGCGAATCAATTACAACGACTGCCCCTTTAGTCCTATACTTGTATGGCTAATGGACGAGATTGTTATAAATGACAATAAAGTGCGCACATAAGGGTTGTCATTTATGTTATGATCATAAATTAAAGGAAGGACTTTGTTTTGCAACCCAAGTGGAAGATTGTAAGGACATGGCTTGCAACACAAGTCATTTAGACTTCCATTCATAAAGTTATGATTATAATATTAAATTATAAAGTATAGTTGATAATAAAATGTGTAGAATTTCTGGATATATATTACTTAATTGTGATGGGCAAAAGGGTAATTTATTATCATAAAGCTTGAAAGGGTGTGGTCCCTAAATGAAATGTCACCAAGTCTACTATATAAAGTGCATTCCATCAACCCTTAAGACGACTCCATATTCATTAGTACTCTCTCCATAAATCTTCATTAAGTGTTAAAGAAGTAAAGAGGGAAGACATTTATCATTTAGAAGAGCGTTCTCCCTACATCTTCTTCTTATTCATTTCTCCCTACATCATCCATGGATTCAACAGGTATTGTTCTTAAACGCTTCCGCTTCATCTCTTCCTCAATCATATTCTAAAGTGAGTGTGGCATTCAGGGATTAAAATTGTTCCTACACATTGTACCCTCCTAATCTTGAATTGAAGGTCTAAACACTTTTTCTAGTTAATTTGACTTCCATTGTTTTTTCACCAAAACATATATAATGGATAAGAATTTGTAAAAGAAAAATAAGCGAAGACTTATTTAAAAGAAATCGATTGGATGATATATTTGTATTAAAAAAATGTTTTTTTCTAAAAGCAAGAGAATAAGCATTTCAATCAAAAAAAAAAAAAGAAAAGAAAAAAAGAAGAGAATTACTATGTTAAATCGGGCTTTGAGTGGAAAGCCTAAAGTTCAGGAGAAACAATTGGAGACAATGGTTTGAATAGAAATTTACCAGATTTACTTAGAAAAAATTTGATAATATTACTATAATTATAGAGCTTATCCTATGCCCTTAGGGCATAGGTTAGAAAATCCGTTCTTTTAAACATGCGTAGGTTAAGATTTACATATCCAAATTCAATGAAATAAATTTTAGAATGTGAGGTTTGATATTACCTTGAGAATGATCGGATTAGACTTCCAAAAAGATCGAAAATTTCCTCCCTCTTCTCCCTTCTTGGCCGGCGGCTGTTATTGGTGAGGGTAGGGTTTTTGTTTGTTTTGTTGTGTTGATAATTAAAAGTAAAAACCTAAAATTTTACTAACTAGGGTTTTTATATTGTGGGTAATAGTTATTTGGGTTTAACCCATTGTTTTAAATTCGGGCTAACCCATCTTGAGCCCTTTTACAACTTGGCCCAACTCTTTACTACCTAGTCCACTTACTTAATTACTTACTAACTTTAATTATCATTTAATTAAAAATAATTTCAACCAAATTAAATAATTAAATAAAAAAAATCGGGTTATTACATTCTTACCCCCTTAAAAGAAGTTTGTCCTCAAACTTTGACCAGTCTTACTCCGAGAAGATGTCCGGGTACAATTCACGCATTTAACTTTCTTGTTCCCATGTCGCTTCTCTCTCTGAGTGATTACTCCATTGCACTTTAACGTAGGGAACCGTACGCTTTCTTACGACCTCGTCTTTTCTGTCGACGATCTTGATTGGTCGTTCATCGTACGTCAAATCTGCCCGAACTCTTAGCTGCTTGTACTCTATCATATGACTCGGATCATGAATATACTTCCTTAGCATGGAGACATGGAACACATTATGCACTCCAGCTAATATCGGCGGTAACGCCAATCGGTAAGCCACTTCCCCGATCCTATCGAGAATTTCGAACGGTCCCACGTATCGTGGACTCAGTTTTCCTTTAATCCCAAAACGCATAACTCCCTTCGTGGGTGATATCTTTAGGAATACTCGATCCCCTGGCTGAAATTCTAGTTCTCTCCTTCTGTTGTCTGCGTAAGATTTCTGCCTACTCTGCGCAGTCTGTAGCCACTTCCGAATCTGTTGTACCTTATCCGTCGTGACTTGTACGAGTTCCGGTCCACTTAACCTCCTCTCACCAACTTCGTCCCAACACGCCGGTGATCTACACTTCCTCCCATACAATGCTTCGTATGGTGCCATCCCAATACTGGCATGGAAGCTTTTGTTGTATGCGAATTCCACTAACGGTAAGTGTTCGTCCCATGCGTTTGGCCAATCTAACGAAGTAGCCCTCAGCATGTCTTCTAGTGTCTGGATAGTCCTTTCCGACTGTCCATCTGTCTGTGGATGAAACGCCGTACTCATGGTCAATTTTGTTCCCAATGCTTCTTGTAGGCTGTTCCAAAATTTTGAAGTGAACCTAGCATCTCAATCAGACACGATTGTGATCGGGATTCCATGCAACCTTACTATCTCGTCGATATACAACTTGGCCAACTTTTCAAACGAATCAGTCTTCTTGATTGCCAGAAAATGTGCTGACTTCGTCAATCGGTCTACGATAACCCATTTAGCGTCATACTTCCCTGCCGTCTTTGGTAACCCACTTACGAAATCCATAGCAATATTCTCCCACTTCCATTCGGGAATTGGTAATGATTGCAGTAACCCTGCTGGCTTCTGATGTTCACTCTTAACTTGTTGACACGTCAAACATCTATGCACATACTCCGCCACATCATTCTTCATATTATTCCACTAGTAGGACTCCTTTAGATCCCTATACATTTTAGTACTCCCCGGATGTACAGAGAACTTTGAGCAATGAGCTTCTCTCAGTATCTCTCTCTTAATTTCATCATTATTTGGCACCTATACCCTCTTTTGGTATCTCAGAATTCCATCTTCGCCCATGTGAAGATCCTTTGCTTGCCCTTTTCCGATTAGGGCTTCTCTCTCCTCGTCTAACTCTTGTGCCTCTTTAATTCTGCCCAACAATGCAGGTTGTAACGTCAGTCGAGCCAAGTATCCGCTTACTTTTACTATCAAGTTCATCTCCTTGAAATCCTTTCATATGCTTACTCCCTTAGAGATTAACGTCGCCAACATTCCGTGATTCTTCCTACTTAAGGCATCTGCCACCTTGTTGGCCTTCCCAGGATGATACAATATTTCACAGTCGTAGTCCTTGAGAAGTTCTAGCCACCTCCGTTGTCTCATATTCAATTCCTTCTGCGTGAAGATATACTTAAGGCTTTTGTGATCTGTAAAAATCTGACATTTCACGCCATACAGATAATGTCTCCAAATTTTCAAAGCAAACACTACTGCTGCTAACTCCAAATCATGGGTCGGGTAATTCCTTTCATGTACTTTCAACTGCCTAGATGCATATGCTATCACCTTCTCATTTTGCATCAGTACACAGCCTAGTCCTTTCAATGACGCATCACTGTAGATAACAAAACCTTCCGTTCCTGTCGGTAGTGTTAATACTGGTGCAGATACTAATCTATTCTTCAATTCTTGAAAACTTTTCTCACATTCTTCTGACCAAACGAACTTGGCTGATTTCTGTGTCAGCTTCGTCAATGGTCCTGATAACTTCGAAAATCCCTCTACGAACCTTCTATAGTAACCAGCTAAACCCAAGAAACTCCTTATTTCGGTTACTGTAGTCGGTCTTTCCCAATCCATTATTGCCTCCACCTTTGTCGGATCCACAGAAATTCCCTCTTTCGACACTAAGTGTCCCAAAAATGCTACTTTCTCCAACCAGAATTCACGTTTCTTAAACTTCGCGTATAATTTATGTCTCCTCAAAATTTCTAACACTATCCTCAAATGTTCAGCATGTTCCTCCTTTGTCTTCGAGTATACCAAAATATCATCAATGAATACTATCACACATTTGTCTAAGTACTCTTGAAATATTCTATTCATCAACTCCATGAATGCGGCTGGTGCGTTAGTTAACCCAAATGGCATCACGACAAACTCATAATGCCCATACCTCGTCCTAAACGCTGTCTTCGCCACATCTTCATCCTTGACCCTCAGCTGATGATATCCGGATCTAAGATCAATCTTTGAAAAATAACAGGCTCCTCTCAATTGATCAAACAAATCATCAATTCTCGGCAGTGGGTATTGGTTCCTAACCGTCACCTTATTCAACTCTCTATAATCAATACATAGTCTCATAGATCCATCTTTCTTCTTCACAAATAATACCAGTGTACCCCATGGTGATACACTCGGTCTAATCAACCCCTTGTCCAACAGTTCTTGCAACTGATCCTTTAGTTCTTTCAACTCTGTTGGAGCCATCCTGTACGGTGCTCTCGAAATAGGTGTGGTTTCTGGTACTAAATCGATGGAGAACTCTACTTCCCTTACTGGTGGTACACCAGGTAAATCCTCAGGAAATACATCTTGAAATTCATTCACTACTTCAAGTGACTCTAAGGTTACTCCCTTCTCTTCTGTTTCACCTATGTATGCCAGGAATCCTACACATCCCTTCCTCAACATTTTACGGGCCTTCATCACCGAGATTAAGCCTATCCTCTTCCTCGGCCTTGAATCCACAAATCTGCATTCTTTACCTTCTTCTCCTAAGAACGTCACTATTTTCTCTTGACAGTTCACGTTAGCTTGATGCAAAGCCAACCAATCCATTCACAGTATTACGTCGAATTCTGACATATCTAGTTCAATGAGGTCGATACTTACGCTCGTGCCTCCTATCCCTAAGGTGCAGTTTCTATAAGAGGTAGTAATGGGGATAGCGTCTTTAGTAGGTGTATCTATTACTAAAGGCATCTCTAAGTTCTCTGGGTGCAGTTTTAACTTCCTTGCCACAGCATTACTAACTACTGAATGAGTAGCTCCAGTATCTACTAATACATAAACATTACGAGAACTTAACTGCATCGTACCTGCCACAAGATCTGCATTTACTCCAGCTGCCTTTGCGGTCATGGTGTACATCCTACCACGTCCTCCACCATTTCCTCCTCCGTTGTCCTTATTTCCTGCAGCTGGTTCATCTTTCTTAGGTTCTGGGCACTTCCACTTCGGGTGTCCCACCTTCTTACAGTTATAGCACTGCCGCTCCTTGTAGAAACAAATCTCTGTCTTGTGAGCTCCATCACAGATGGTACACTTATCATTACTTGTGAAACCTTGGTTCCTGTCCTTATTCCACTCACGCTTGTTGTCATTGGAGTTCCGACCATTTCCGCTATGGCTGTTGTTGGAGTGCTTATTTCCATGACTGCCCTTATCGCGACCGTCGTCCACCGCTTTCCTCTTATTGTTATTGTGGTCTTTACTGCCCTTGTTTCCTTCTGCCTTTTCAGCCACTGTTTTTCCTTTCTCTTCTCGTCAGTTACGATAATTATCCGACTCCTTCTCCACTATCTTAGCCCTGTCTAGCACCGCTGAATACGTAGTCAGAGCTAACGGTGTGATTCTGTACCGAATTCTATCACTCAATCCTGCTTCAAATTTCCTCGCTTTCTGTTCTTCAGTATCGAAGAATCTTGGCGCAAACTCTAGCAGATCGGTGAACTTCTCACCATACTCAGCCACTGTCATGTTCCCTTGCACCAAAGTCAGGAATTCTGCCACCTTGGCGTTCCTTGTACTTGCAGGATAATATTTCTCATTAAAGATAGCCTTAAACCTGGTCCATGTAAATGCAGCGTCACCACGAGCCACAGCAGCTCGCTTTTCCGCCTCCCACCACGACTGAGCCTTCCCTTTTAGCATGAATGTCGCAAATACTACTTTCTGCTCCTCAGTGCAGTTCAGCGTTTCGAATATACGCTCAGTACTCTTAATCCAATCCTCGGGCTTCTCCTTAGCTGTGTCCGAGAACGAATCTGGATTCCTCCTTTGGAATAACTCTAGCGGGTCACGTAATGGAGCTTGTGGTGGTGGTTGAGCAAGTCCAGCAACAGTCTGACCTATCCCAGCTACTGTCTGTGACAGCGTCTGCAAGAGATTTACCTGTGCCGGGTCCAACTGCCCGCCTGCATTACCGGTGTTGTTGTCATTGCCCTCGTCGTTTCTGTTGTTTCCACTTCTGGTATTCATCTGCAAATTTTCCTTTTTACTTTAGAACAAGTTCGTGCTCTAGAATGTTCATCACTACACAATATGTGCGGTGTTCATGGTATACTTAACATTTCTATTCTTTTACTAGCGGTTACTTGTTAGTTTTGATCGTGTTCGTAGGTCTTTTGTACTAGACCATTATTCAAATTTGGTTAGTTTACTTAACCTTTCTTCTCCAGTTCAGGAGTTTTTTGTACTTCATAATGTACAACCGTTTTACTTGGTTGATTATTATCTCTTTATTTCACTAGTTTTTATTACTTAACTAGCGTTAACTTACTCCAATGGTCGTCTTACTTCGTACCATGGTTACGGAGATTATTTCAAATCAATCTGACGTTTTCCTTTGTTTTTTCTTGACAAGTTGACTTTTAGTCTAAACAATAATAGACAATTCATAATTCTGGTATTTAAATTAAATAACTAACTTTATTCAACTAAAGTGTGAGATTTAAACATCTCAAAATACACCCAAAATTTAACTTAACATAAGCAAAAATCTAATTGCATTACTCCACTAATCATAAAAAAAATCTATTCCAATAACTATTTTGTAACCAATTGCATCAATTTTCACATTGTGCGTGCTCTGCTTCGAGTTGGTCATATTTCTCTTGTAACTCTATCTTCTCTGCCCAAATCTGATAGCTTGACACTCTATGTTTTTCCTCATACACTTCTTGTTCAGCTATCTTCTTCTTCAGCTTATTTCCATGCTCTATCTCATCTACTAGTTGTACACTGATACGGTTCCACTCGCGATTAGTTCTACTCACGTGGCTCTCTAGGCTTTTGACTTTCTCTAGCTGTACTGCTAACTTTCCCTCTACATACATCATGTCCTCACCGCGTCCCCTGATGACATTCTGTAGGCTGCCGACTCCTAGAGTCTCCTTCCTAAGCTCTCTTTTTGTCTTGCTCAACTCCATAGTTAACTGCTTAATGACATTCTCCTTGGCTTCTATTTCTTCCTTCAGGGTAGCACTGTACCTTACAGATTTCATTGGTCTCCTCGGCATGATCCTACACACACCAACAATAAACTTAATTAGTACATAGTCCCAAGATTTCGTATAACATAATTGTAGAATATAGTAGACATGTAATGAAGAGGTTTCTACTTCCCCAAGTATATTCATACTTTACGTACACCCTTAGTATTATTCCTAGAGATAGATTTTATCACTTGAACTTCCTCAAGTAAGATCTTATTCAAGTCAAGTACTAAGTTCTCCCATTAGTCTTAACTTTCAGTTTTCTCCCATAAGACCTAAAGCCATTGCTCTGATACCAACTATAACACCCCGAATTTTCTTACTGTATCTGAGCATTTAATGGCATTAAATAACAATAATTAATACCTCAAATTAGGGTTCACAACTGACCCTTTATTACATCATCAATTTAAAATAAATGCGGAAGCGTAACTTAAAACTTGTCTTGGCAGGTAAACCACCCTAGCCATCAATGTATCTTTAACTTACACCAATAAATAAATGTTCTTAAAATAACTAAATAAGAATCTTCAATCTGCCGTTCTTCCTACGGCTGCCCTCCTTTTCTTCCCCTTTTACTTAAATCCTGAAACAAAAATTTATAGAGAAGGGATGAGCGAACGAATGCTCAGTAAGTTCATACGTGGCCTCTCCGGTTACTAAGGAGAGACGACCAGAACAAATATTACGAATAACTTTTACAAGGATAGGTTCAGTTACTTTTGATTCAAGACTGTAGGACAATACAGCCGTATTACTTTTAAGGTTTACCTTCAAAGGATTATGGCACTACAATCCAAAGGGATTCATTCAAGTTCCGTCAATTCCGGGGTAACGTACATTATAACCTCAATGCCAAAGGTACAATTTGTACACCTAGATTTTCCAAGCCAATAGTGTGGGTCGTAACATATATGGTATCCACACATATATGCTCGGGGTCTAGAATCATCCTTGTAATCAGACAATTCCTGAGAGAAGGCATGTGATCACTCATGCAATCCTTAGTTTAAGGACGAGTCTTTTCTAACTGGACTGTCCGTCAATGTCTTTTCTAACTGGACATTGGCCACTCTGACAAGTAAGTGGTTAACTTACAAGTTAAAATGAGAACATACCAAGGTACAAGTATGTGATAACAAGTTTCAAACTTCGATACTTAGTAGATCTATGGGGACATCACTAAGTACGGATTCTTTCAAAAGAACGTTCAATAACGCGGAGTTTATTCAAATACTATCATGCCATACTGATAGCTAACTTATAGAGAGAATATAGAATTCCAATAAACAGGAGTTCAAATACTGTAAGGAACGTAATCCCTTACCTGAATTGCTTTTCCTTGCAATCTCCTCTCTGTGCAAATCTACAAGGCACCGAGTAATTTACTTTAGTACTCTCAACATTGTTAACTACTTTTACTTAGTTAACTGAGAGATGTGTTTTAACTTCTTTACTTCGTTACTCCTTTCTTACGTTTAAGTTTCTGACTTTGCTTTGCGAGTCAGTCCTTTAACTTTAATATAATTGTAATTAAGTCCTCTAACTTTGGGTTAATTACAATTTGGTCCCTCAACTTTGGGTTAATTACAAATTGGTCCTTCAACTTTGGATTAATTGCAATTTGGTACTTCAACTTTAGTTTAATTGCAAATTAGTCCTTCCACTTTGAATTAATTGCAAGAAGGTCCTTTAACTTTCAATTATTGTTAATTAAGTCCTTTGACTTTCAATTATTGTCAATTAAGTCCCTTGACTTTGGTTCTTTGTTCATAAAGGTCCTCCAAGTTTCTTTTTAACCACTTAGACCCCTTTAATCTCAAAGGTTTCCCTTTTTATTTCTTTTAACTTCAATCCTTTCAGTTTAATCCTTTTCCGTTAGGAAACTAACTGAAATCTTTTAATCTTCCTCCTTTCCGTTAACTTTCTAACTTTCAAGGTTTTCCAAGTAACTATTACATCCTTTCAAGTTAGTTTTCTAACTTTTTAACAATTCTTTTAAGGGTCATACGTTCCTTCCGTTATAATCCTAACGAAATTACTAACTTTTCCGTCCCAACCATTAACATCTTTAATCAAGAATTAATACCCAATCCATATGGCCTTTAGGCCGAATCCCCTAGCTTCAAGATTCAACTATTTGGTCAATTTTCCTTGTTCTTAATTTTCCTTATAATTTCTAACATCAATCTATTCACAATCAATAACAATGATCATTAAAATCAACAAATAAATTTCCCCATCTCACCTAGGCCATTCGGCCGAATCTAGTATGGGTGTAAACCCATAGTTTTCTTCTTTTTGTTAAATCCTAATTAACCTTAATTCCTTATTTGTTCAATCCCCATACATTATACAATATTGATTTATTCAATTCATGATCATAAACCAACCTTAAAATAAAGCTAGACTTGAAGATCATTATTTTACCATAGCATTTAGATCCAAACATTTAACCGTTTAAAATCTTGCCATTAATTTACTAGCATGCAAAAATCCTAATGTTTATTTCTTTTAAACATGCGTAGGTTAAGATTTACATATCATAATTCAATGAAATAAATTTTAGAATGTGAGGTTTGATATTACCTTGAGAATGATCGAATTAGACTTCCAAAAAGATCGAAAAATTTCCTCCCTCTTCTCCCTTCTTGGCCGGCGGCTGTTATTGGTGAGGGTAGGGTTTTTGTTTGTTTTGTTGTGTTGATAATTAAAAGTAAGAACCTAAAATTTTACTAACTAGGGTTTTTATATTGTGGGTAATAGTTACTTGGGTTTAACCCATTGTTTTAAATTCGGGCTAACCCATCTTGAGCCCTTTTACAACTTGGCCCAACTCTTTACTACCTAGTCCACTTACTTAATTACTTACTAACTTTAATTATCGTTTAATTAAAAATAATTTCAACCAAATTAAATAATTAAATAAATAAAAAAAAAAATCGGGTTATTACATCCATAGTCTTGACTTTAGGGAGATCTTAGATGAAGATGTAAGGGAGATGATCTTCTAAATGATAATGTCTCTTAAACTCTCAATGTCTTCTTAGCAAAATGAAGATTGTATAGAATGAGAAAGTAAGAAATCAAGTAGTCTCTAGGGTTGATGGAAGACCCTTTATATAGGAGACAAGACATTTCATTTAGGGACCATACATATTCATTCTTAAGCAATGTTAATTTACCATTTTGCCCATCATAAATAGGTAAATTACATTTCAGGGATTCTACACATTGACTAGGTTTGACTATACTTTATATTGATATTATAGACATGATTTTATATATGGAAGGTGTTAAATAACTTGTGATGCAAGCCATAATGATCTAACATGTTTATCATACTACAGTTGATGGAAAAGTAACTACTCTCTGCTGCTATAACTTTTTTTTTGACCTACCGACTTTTTTAACCCTCGTATTTTGATTAACACTTTTTTTTTTTTAGCAATTTTAATCATCGTACTTTGAATTTTTGGAGGATAATGAGTGCGTATCTAAATTACGGTAGTTAAAATTGCTAAAAAAATAACAAGAGTGATTAAAAAAAGTACGAGAGTTTAAAATATCGATAGTCTTTTTTTTTCTTCTACATTTTGCAAAAAAACGTTTCTCATGCTCAAAAAATATAAACATTGTAGTATCAGCTAACTAACAAAAAAAATAAAAAGAAATAAAAATAGTAAATTAAACCTACAAGTTAAAAGAGGGCGGATCAAATTAACAACTGAATATCATCATCCATAGTATTGACTTGTTGACTTACAACATAAAAACCTCCGACCAGCTGCGGCTGAGCCGTCGGCAGGTTTGCGTATTTTACGAAAAAGCCCTCCATTCAAAAGACCATATTACCCTCGAGCATGGAGTCGGGGTCTGATTTCAATTGTTATAGACTCCGAGACCTATTCGTCCTTGCGCTTCCACTTTCCGTCCGTAACCGGACATCCGGTTCCCACCGGCAACAATCACCGCCGGCAGCCAATGAGTCAACAATCGGCTTAATCACCAGAATATACTCCCCGACCGCCGCACAAATAGCCACCGTAACAAACATTGCCAGCACAAGGCCACCGTAGGCCATTCTTTCCGGCGACCAAAACGACGATAAACCCATGAATGAAATCTGCAACGACAGCGCTGTCATCACCGTGAATGCGAGGATATTAATCCTTATCCTTGTCCCTCTGTTGATCACCAAAGATCCGACTCGCCAACACGAAACCAATAGCCCCAATGTGTATGCGATTGCGAACGCCGCTAGCACTATGCTGCTCAGTAAAGGGTACGTGCACATTAACGTTTTCTTTCCGAACGAATCCACCGTCAGCATCGCATTCCGGTGCATAATCATGGGGAGGTGGGCCTCCAAAGGCGAGAGGAAGACGAAGAATATTTGGAGAAATAAGGTGGGGATGCACATGAAGAAGACGGAGGCGACGGACCGGAATCGATTGGAATCTCGTTGGTTATTGACAGAGGAATTGATGAGGAAGAGGGTGGTGATTAAGAATCCGGGTTCGAATAAACCGAGGGAGAGGACGACGTGGGATTTACAGAGGTCGAATTGGTTGGATAATGTTAGGGAAGGTAAGAAAGGGTAAATGTATTGACGGCGGAAGAAAGGGAGGCGGAGGACTTCGTTGATGGCCCAGAAGGAAACGAAAATGACGAGGAGTAATCGGAGGGTCCATTGGCTACTGAAATTATGGAGGTGGTGTGATCGGCGGGATTTAAGGCGGAGGTTGATGATGAAACCTAGAGAGATGAGGGAGAGGAGGAGGACGGCGAAGATTACACAAAGGGTTGCTAAATCGAAAGCGCTGTCGATTACAGGTATCGGAGGGAAGTAGAAGAAGGACCAGACCTTGTTTTGATTGGTCGGGAATTGGATTGGGGATGGGGACGGAGACGGAGATGGGGCTATTGAAGGGGAGAGAGCGATGGCGGGGGCGGTGGTGGGGCCATATCTGTTAGTGGACGAAACGTATATTCTCATAGATTGAAAGATAAAAGTGGTGGAGGAGGGGGAGATGGCGGTGGAGCGATTACAATTAGGGATTTCAATTGCATAATTTGGAAGAGGCGGTGGCGGGAGAGAGAGAGAGACAGAGAAGGGAGGGAGGGAGGAGACACGGTGAATTTTCCCTCCTCTTTCTCCCAACCGGCGGGAAACCAGGTTATTGCACGAAACTAGTTTCAAATTGGGGATTTTGGGTGGAGGGAGAGAATGTGCGAGAGGGGGAGAGAACTCAGAGAAGATAGTGGTGGTGAATGTCCCGTCTAAGAAATGGTTACCTGAATTTTCGATAATGCATGGTTACATTTTCATTTTCTCCTTTGTGCACAACATTTCCTTGTACCGCCCCCCATGAATTTAATGATACTCCCTCCGTTCCGAACTAAGATTTTTATTTTGATTTTTCACGGAGATTAAGAAAAAATAAATGTTATGAGTATGAAATGTAAAGTAAGAGAGAGAAAGTGGATAGAGTTTTTCTTGTGAGAATTGTTAGAACATGGCTTGCATTACAAGTCATTTAGCTTTTTCATACATAAAATCATACCTATAATGTTAATATAAAGTGTAGTCAATAATAATAATGTGTAGAATTCCTGAAATGTAATTTATCTATTTATGATGGGTAAAATGGTAAATTAACATTGATTAAGAATGAATAGGTGTGGTCCCTAAATGAAGTGCCTCTTTGTCTTATATATAAAGGGTTATCCATCAACCCTTAAAGACAACTGCATTCTTTACTTTCTCTCTAACTATTCTCTTCATTATTATCTAGAAGTGCTTGAAAAAAATAAAGGGCATTCATCATTTAGAAGATCATATTCCCTACATCTTCTTCTTAATTCTTCATTTCTCCCTAAAGTCAAGAACATGGATTCAACAGGTATATTTTCATGCTTCCGCCTTCATCTCTTTCCTCAATCTTATTCTGAATATGAGTGTGGTATTCGGGGATCACAAATTGTTCCAACAATTGGTATCAGAGCCCGCTCATTTTTTTAGTTTGAGTTTGAGTTCTTTTAAGAAAGCTTTTAAGAAAGCTTTTATGCTCTAATTCATTCATAGAGTACTGATAATCTACATCTGAAATTAAGAAAATGGTTTGAAAGTTTTTGTTCATTAAAATTCAATGGTTCAAGTTTGACTATTCCTTCATAACATGGTTTTATGTTTTAGTGCATACCATGTGGATCTACTTACTTGATTCCATTAATTTTAAAAGCAAGATTATCCTATATAGTGTGGTTTTATGTTTTAAGTACATACCATGTGGATCTGCTTGTTATTCATGCCTTTTGGGAAAAATTTGGACAAAAATTCAGAAAGTACAGAACAATATGCAGGCCGAGTCCTTTGTTTTGCTCGGCCGTGCACCTTGAATTCTTGAACCGGTGTCACCTGGTATGTGCTGGTCCGGAAGGGTGTTTGGTTTAGCCCGGTCGGACCACCTAGGGTTTTGAAACGGTGGGTTTTGAAAAGGCATAGTCCGGCCGGGTCTTTGGTATAGTCCGGTCGGACCACTTGAACCGGTCCGGGCGGGTGTTGTTTTAAGCCCGGGCGGACCTCAAGGCTTGCACGGTCGTGCCTTTTGTTTAGCACGGTCGTGCATTGTATGTCGAGAAAACATGGTTTCTGTAAATTGATGCTCGGCCGTGCACTTTTCTATGCTCGGCCATGCAAACATTGTTCACAGTTTTTGGGATTTTTTAAGTTTCTGCACAATTTTGTTTCCCCTCTTGAACAAAACATACATTTTTCAAACCTTAAAAAGTCTTGATTAATTTATGCTTAAACAATTTTATTCATTGTTTAAATAATATTATCGCCAAAGTGATTAACGTTATTTAAACCCAAAATTGTTAAAGTGTTGAATGTTTGAGTTGATATGTGAATGACTTGAATTTTTCAAAGAAGATCTTGACATTTGACTAAACTTGAGCATTCATGTGATGACAAATAAAATGAACATTAAGTTATTTTTTTAAATGCTTAAGACTATCCAAATGAAGATTAAGCATTTAATCAAATATTGTTCAAATTACTTGTTATCAAAGGCAATTATTTATGAGTCAATTCGCAATCCAACGATTAGTTTTGATGTCATGTTAATTACCTTATTGATGGATTTCATTTGATATAATTAATCATTTATTCATTGTGTAGTTTCTTATTCTTGTTTTGTATTCATTCTTGTTCTCAAAATTCCAACAGATTTACTTATTGCTTCATCCGTAATTACTGCTATATGCTTAATGAGACTAATTTTAAAACTTGGGAAAATAAATTGATAATGATCTTAGGCTATATGGACATAGATCACGCATTAAGGGAACCGTTTCCTCTTCCTCTTTCTGATATAATCATTCAAGAAGATTGCTTAAATACTAAGAAGTGGGAACGCTCCAACCGCGTGAGCCTAATGATCATGAATATAGTTGTCCCGGATACCATTTTGATCAGTGTCTCCAAGGATGTTGTTGGTGATTTTAGTGTCATCAACGATTTTATGTAATTGGATATACTAGAGACCAATGCGATCTCATATTAGGCTCGGATATGAGTAAGGGAAAGTGTGGAGTACACACTCATTTTGAGTCAATATGTTTTCGACCACGATAAAGAAGTAGGGGTCAAGGGGGCTGCGCCCCCTTGCGGGGTTCAAGGGGTTACTGCAATCTCTTTATAACCTGATTTTGTATCTCAGTTTCATGGACGAAAAACCCTAATAATACTCTAAGTTTCTGATCTGTTTTCTTGGCCTAAGATACAGATTGTTTTGATTATCTTATCCCAGTAAAGATTTCGTGAAACCTAGGCTTAAAGGATCGAAATACTTTACTCGGATAGTGGATTGTACACGATTCAATCAATATCCAGGATTATCAATTACCCTAAACCTAAATTCTCTAAAAGATGTTGATGCTAAAACATTCCTTGATATTCTTGAGGAACGTTTGGCATCTACTTCTTCTCATGGGATAAAGAGAAGAAGGAAAGAAATTGCGGTTGCAAGAAATAAGAAGCCTAAGAGATCATCTAATGATCATAAGGAAAAGAAATGCTTCTTTTGCAATGACCCCACTCACATGAAGTTCGACTACCCTAAGTATCACGCTTGGCGTGCTAAGAAAGGTATGTCATTTGGTCATGTTTGTACTTAAGGCTAATTTGGTTTCAATTCCTACATATACATGGTAGTTGTATTTTGATGCAACAACTCACATAAGTGTGTCTATGTAGGGTTGACGGAATTACCGAAGATCCAGTGAAGATGAAAAGATTCATCCATATGAGAGCTGGAAATCCGGTTGAAGTTAAAGGCATAATATTTTTCAATTATTGTTAAGTACTAAGTATTATTTTGTATTAAATAATACGTTTATTGTACCATCTTTTGAACGGAATTTAATATATATCACAATATTGAACAAGAAAGGTGATTTTTGTTCATTTGGTAATAATAAGATATGATTTTTATTTTAATATCAAGGTTGTTGGTACAAGTACTTTGTCAAGTATTCTTTAATTATTTGACACTACTCAAACAATAAATGAATTTTATGATAATGAAACCAAAATAGAAAGCAAAATTTATTAAGTGAAAATTCTTATACCTTGTGGCATAAGCATTTGGGTCATATCTCCATAAGGAGAATTGACGAGCTTGTATCAAAAGGAATCTTTTAAATAAGCTTGATATTCCGGAAAAGACTTTTGCATTGAATGCCTTTAAGGAATATTTACAAACACTAATAGAAAAGTATCCCCGGGAGCATTAAGTGTCTTAGAACTAATAAATACGGAATGTTGTGGTACCCTTCATCGAATGGTCAACAATATTTATTACGTTCATGGACGACTACTCTCATTTATGGGTATATTTATTTACTTCATGAAAAGTCTCAATTATGGACGTTTTCAAGTCTTATAAGGCCAAAGTTGAAAGTCAACTTAGGAAGACTATTAAGAATGTTATGTCCGATCGTGGTAGTAAATACTATGATCGGAATAACCATTTTGGGGAACTACATCCGGGTCCTTTTTACTCGCTATTTTGAAGAGTGTGAGATTGTCCCTCACTACACTATGCCAGGAACGGCTTGCATGTATAGTGTAGCTGAGAATAAGATCCTTAAGGACATGGTAAATAAGTATAATCTCTTGTACTTTATTACCTCACTCATTATGGGCGATATATTGAAAAACCGCAACTTATATTCTCAATAAAGCTTCCTCTAAAGTTACTAATAAAAACCCTTATGAATTATGGACAATTTAGAAACCGTCCTTAAATAAATTTATGTATGGGGCTGTCCAGAAGCTAGGCTTTATAGTCCTAACAAGGGTAAACTGGACGCTAAGACTCTTAGTAGCTATTTTGTGGGGTATGTCGAGAGATCTAGGGGATATAAATTTTACAACCCGAAAACTAGAACATTTTGAAAAGAGAAATGCTAAGTTCTTTGAGGATGTTGAATTTAGTGGGAGATTAGGTAATATTTTGAATTTGAAGAGGAAGAGGCATCAATTTCTTTACCTCTTCCCATAGTTCCAATTGGATATCAAGTTTTATACTTGACATTCCAGAAGAACATACAATTCAAAATAATGACTCCCCTATAAATATTGAACAACATGAAAATGTTGATCATAAGGATTAAATTCAACAACCTCAAAATGAGGAAGAACATGTGCTCTTAAGGAGATCCAATAGAGTAAAAAGAAGTATTATTCCGGATAATTATAAAGTGTATCTTGCCAAGAATGAAGGACACTTAAGTTTAGTGGGAGATAAGCCTCTCATCTTTTATGAAGCCATTAATAGTCCTAAATTCTCATAAGTGGATCAATGCCATAAATAAAGAGTTAAAATCTATAAAAGACAACGACGTTTGAGATCTTGTTCCATTACCTAAAGATGTGAAACCTATTAGGTGCAAATTGGTCTTTAAAACCCAAAAAGGATTCACAAAGTAATATATAAAGATATAGGGGTTGTTTTGTTGCTAAGGGATTTACTCAAAAGGAAGGCATTGATCATAAAGAAACATTTTTCCGGTATCTTCTAAAATGTTTTTAGGATCATTATGGCACTAATAGCATCTTTTGATCTTGAGGTTCATTAAATGGACATAAAGACATATTTCCTTAATGGAAACATTAATTGTAACTGATTTGGATCAAACTAATCAATTAGTTTGTAAACTTAAGAAATCCATTTATGGGATCAAACAAGCTTCTCGCAAGTGGTACTTAATAATTTAATCAAGTTGTTATTTCATTTGGTTTTGAAATAAATCTTGGTGAAGATTGTGTATACCATAAGTTCAGTGGGAGTAAATTTATAATTTTGGTCTTATATGTGAATGATATTTTGTTTGCTTGTAATAATATGAACCTTCTTAAGGAAACTAAGAAATTTCTTGTTTTAAATGAAAGATCTTGGTAAGGCATCTTTTGTATTAGGGATCCAAATTCACCGTGATCGTTCACGAGCTGTCTTAGGATTATCACAAAAGGCCCATATGAAAAAGGTATTACAAAAGTTTAGCATGCAAAACTGTAAAACACTTGACACCCCTAATTTTAAAGAAGACAAATTTTAGTCTCAAACTGTGTCCTGAAAGTAATTTTGAATCTAAGTATATTGAAAATATCCCTTATACATTAGCAGTAAAGAAGCTTAATGTATGCGTAAGTCTTATATTTATTGTTGGGATGCTTGGTCAATACCAAAGCAATCCGAGAGAGAACATTAGGTAGCAGCCAAAAGAATGATAAAAATACTTGCAAAACACTAAAGAACTACTTGCCTATATTTTAAGTCGGATCATCTTGAGATCATTAGGTATTCCGACATTAGTTAAATTATATGACTGCATAAGTTTATTAAGGGACTGCCAATTGTCAACAAATGTCGAAAGACCGCTTAAGTTTTATGGTGACAATCGGACGACAGTCTCATAACAACAAGAGTTCATCAAAGTCTGAAGGATATAGACATTAAGTTTCTTGTTGTAAAGGAAAATGAACAAAGAAATACAACGTATAGAAACAAACTCCATATTAGCGGATCCGTTTATGAAAGCGTTATCATCTTCAGTGTTTTACATGGGTGTAACAATCTTGATAACATTTAGTATAGTGGGAGTTTGTGTTGTCCTTTCATTAATTGTTCTCTTATTTTAAAGTTTTGATCTCATTTGGTTAAGTTGGACTAGTTGGAAGAATATGGATATATTCATTATGTTTCATGCTACACATCTACTCTTTTGATCTATGTCATTTAGTTGGATTTGTATACATGATTACTGTGGGTTTAGTTGTGAATCAATTACAATGACTGCCCCTTTAGTCCTTATACTTGGATGACTAATGGACGAGATTGTTATAGATGACAACAAAGTGCGCACATTTGGGTTGTCATTTGTGTTATATTTATGATTTTAAAGGAAATACTTGTTTTGCAACTCAAGTGGGAGATTGTTAGAACATGGCTTGCATTACAAGTCATTTAGCTTTTCCATACATAAAATCATACCTATAATGTTAATATAAAGTGTAGTCAATAATAATAATGTGTATAATTCCTGAAATGTAATTTATCTATTTATGATGGGCAAAATGGTAAATTAACATTGATTAAGAATGAATAGGTGTGGTCCCTAAATGAAGTGTCACTTTGTCTTGTATATAAAGGGCTATCCATCAACCCTTAAAGACAACTACATTCTTTACTTTCTCTCTAAATATTCTCTTCATTATTATCTAGAAGCGCTTGAGAAAAATAAAGGGCATTCATCATTTAGATCTTCTTCCCTACATCTTCTTCTTAATTCTTCATTTCTCCCTGAAGTCAAGAACATGGATTCAACAAGTATATTTTCATGCTTCCGCCTTCATCTCTTTCCTCAATCTTATTCTGAATATGAGTGTGGTATTCGGGGATCACAAATTGTTTCAACAAGAGAATACTAAATGGGTCCCATTATTCATTTTAATTAATAAAACAACTAAAAACTTTATTTTAAGACCAAAAAAATAGTGTGGGACATGGGGAGTAATATGTTACAGCCAAGTTAAGAGTCAAGATAAGGTCACAACTCACAACACTAAATTAAAGATAGGAAATTTCTAAAAACTTAATGCTGCGATCAACTTGTAATATAATTTTACATAAGATCTTTTTTTTTTCGAAATCAAATTACCATTAAATTATGTGTAAAATCATAAATTCTAGAAAGGCTCTCTACAATAATTAGAGACTCAGCCCAAGTATTATCAATTACAACAATGGCAAAGAAACTAGTATATTTATGAAGCCATGGATCACCCATAATTCAAACATTAGGACCATCTCCAATTTTCCACTTTGTACCGCTCTTAGCAATATCTTGGAACACACGGATGCCTTTCCAAGCATGACATGGACACTGCCTTATAACGGCATTCAGAAAATCCCCCTTTCAGAAAACATTTAGCTTTGAAAACACAACAATCGAAGGCTTCCGGGTTAGCATTAAACCGCCAACCGAGTTTCCCAACCAATACAAGACGGAACAACCGAAGATCATAGAAACCCAATCCACCCGTTTCGTTTTGTAAACATAGATGTGGTCATTGCATCCAATCAATATTATATAGACCATCTCGTCGATTATCCCACCAATACACAAAACAAAAGAGAAAATGCAAGGCTCCCATTAAGGAGAGAAAACAAGGGCTCCCACTAAGGAGAGAAGACAAAACAACAAACATAACTACAATAACTTTCATCTTCAATTATTTATAAACAAAGATGAAAATAAAAAACAATTAAAGCATTCAAATCTGGGAGTAGATTTAGAGAGTTGTAAAAACTCTATCTAAATCTAAACACAGATTTGAGTTTAAACGAAGAAAACTAAACTAGAGAAAACGGTTGTTGTTCAAGGAAGAAGATGGAGTTGGGAGAGAGAAAGAAAACGGTTGAGCATTTATTTAATTGTATGATTAAGCCTCATCTGGTACACAGTTCTACAAACGAAGCTTTTATAAATGAAAATTGGAATTAACATAATAATTCTTACTCTTTACTATAATTGATTTTGTTGTTTTAAATCCCAATAATTCAACGTTAAAATTAACTTGCCAAACATACTACTCCCTTGTTGGGAAATTGTGGTAAATTTGTGCAGTTCTTGCCCATACAATTCTAAATTTCTAATAATGGTGAGACACGGCAACCATGCATATGAATAATATAAAAGTAATCAACAAGAAAAGAACATAATTTTTGTTAATCCAGTCTGTCACAACAATGACTACCTCTGGGGACACTGTCAAGCCAGGATATTTCACTAATACCATCAATCTGTGTCTATTTACAATAAAGTCTACGCTCTGTATCGCAAGGAGATAACTTCACCATGTAAATACTCTCATCACACATAAAACCCTAGTATAGCCATCACTTGGTTTATATAGGCAACACGTTCAAAACCTAAACTAAGTAGGAAACCTGGAATAATTAAATTCTTAAATCCACTTAAACAAGGAATCCCAAGGAGACTTAAATTCCAACCTAGTCAAATAATGATTCCATGAATTCTTATATGACTCAAATTTAATTTCCTTTTCCTTTCTAGGTTTTGTCTCCACAACCCAACAATCTCCCACCTGGAGACTAAACCAAATCACGTGACTACCATCTCCGTCAAAACTCCCACCCGAGAATGACTCTTCAAACATTGTCACCACTACATTTAACTTTTGCCAAAAGTCTCATCACTAGGCTCACCAAAGCACACACAAATGAGTTAAAGCGAAGCGTAGGTCTTCAACATAACTGTCGGAAACTTCTCTTGCCATGAGTCTTCACTTCCCAAAGTGATCCTTCATGCAATCATCTCCGCTCGTTTGTCCCTTGTTTATATCCACGAACCTCTATGCGACCACGTGCCTTCACAATCTTTGTCTTTCTGTGTACCAAGGCAACCTATCTGCAACTTAGTTCTGGATAACGCTCATATTGGCCAAGTTGTCTCTTGCTAGCGCTAGCTTTCACAACCAACTTTCTACCAACATACCGTTCCTGGCAAAATTTCTCCCACCATGGCAATCTCGGCCCCCGCCATCCTCGCATTCTAGGAAACAACTTATGCGAAACATATTGTATGTGGTATACAACACCATCTGACTTACGACCTACCAAGTTAGCTACCACGACAATTCTCCACATCACACAGCCGAAGGCGACCACACAACCTTCCTCCTAGTCGCTCAATGGTCAATCAAGTTTCTCTTCCACCATTGAATGCTCTTGCATATCAAGCAACTTCTGCATACCCCATACGCTTGCTGTACTATTATGTACCCTTTTTGCACGCCCTCTGCACGTGCACTGCAGGAAATCTGCACATACGTTGCACGAAATCTGCATAAAATCTACACGAACTATGCACATCCGTTGCTCGTACAACGTATGCCTATTGCATGTGCCTACACATGATCTACACACCTATGCAATCAATCATCCATCAAAGTCTGTAAAACTTGAATCTTTCTCTCTTGTAACTTTCATAATCCAAACTCGTTGCCCAAATTCGCACCAACGAATTTCTATGTTAATCAATCTCCGCCCATTATTACTACACCCACAAATTCTCAATAACACGATCCGTCTAGATCCCTACAAACCCTAACAACAACCAGATTCTGCAACCCTAATCTTGGATCCATGCCCTACTTCTTGAATGAATCTCGGCAAATCTGAATCCCTGCAACCTAATTCTATCTGGATCTTTGCAATCATATTTCTATTTGGATCAAGCAAATTGAATAATCTGAATCTTTCGCAATTTTTTATTCCGATTTTTGCAACCGACTTCCTTCCAATTCGTACATCCCTGATCTTCCTAATCGGAAACTCTGGTACCAGTTGTTGGGAAATTGTGGTAAATTCGTGCAGTTCTTGCCCTTATAATTCTAATAATGGTGAGACACAGCAACCCTGCATAAGAATAATATGAAAGTAATCAACAAGAAAATAACACAATATTTGTTAACCCAATTCGTCACAACAATGACTACCTCTGGGGGCACTGCCAAGCCAGGATATTTCACTAATATCACCGCTCTGTGTCTGTTTACAATAAAGCATACGCTCTATATCGCAAGGAGATAACTTCTCCATGTAAACACTCCCATCACATATAAAACCGTAGACATACTTCTACACATCCACGGAATGCCCCTAAGGGCACCCCCTAAGGGGCCAACACCCCCTCGGCTTCTTTGAGACTCACAGATTCTCTCTGGCTATTTTTTGGCACCACGTGTGTGTACAATATTTATGGCCATCACTTGGTTTATATAGGCAACACGTCCAAAACCTAAATTAAGTAGAAAACTCGGATTAATTAAATTTTTAAATTCACTTAAACAAAGAATCTCAAGGAGAATTAAATTCCAACCTAGTCAAATAAGGATTCCATGAATTCTTATATGACTCAAATTTAATTTCATTTTCCTTCTAGGTTTTGTCTCCACAACTCAACATCCCTCTGTATTGAACTAAATGTTGCCGCTTTTGTACGTTAGTACTGTGAAATTTTGAGCCACAAATTTATATTCATTTAGTTATCTTAATTAAATTTAATAATTGTTATTAATAGTTATTTATAATGGTGTGTCAATGACAAGTTTTATAATAAAATTACGTTAACTAAATGAACATAAATTTATGGCTCAAAGTTTTTTCATGCTTATGTACAAAAAACAATGACATTTATTCCGTGACAAAGGTAGTATCAGAATAGTTTAATCTTGCTACACGTCATAAATCCATATGCTTGCGAGAATTCAGAGCCGACCGGTCATTTTGATTGATAATTAGCGTTAGCTTATGAGAAATGCTAGTTTTAGGCAATCGGAAGGTGTATGATCCTAACTTTTATAGTAACACGAGTTATATTTTGTAGTAACATGAATAACTTTTTATAATATGTGTGTTACATTTATCATTGTGAGATAGAATATATAGTAAATGAGTTACATTTTATAGTAACATAATTTTATGATAAGATAAATTGAATTTTATTTTAACTTCTGTGCAGTCAAACTGTATAGACCGCAAATTTGTTTCGAGGGATTCTCTATTTATTCTATTATATCAACTTAATCGTGGGAACTTATACATTCTGTCATGAGTTGTAAGTGATGATGGAATACGGACAAAACTGTCCCGGCCCGGCGAAGACCCGTCAGAGAAACAGGTCAAAGCTCGTCCGTGTTGAGTGAGCCAACGAATCGGGCTTGATCTAATTGTTGAAGATACGTCCGGCCTACCCATTTGCCCAAGGATCTGGTCAAACCCATCTTGACAGATTCTAAATTATAATTGTTTTTTAATTATAATAAAATCAAAAATTAATTTAAAATAATATAAATATCCTAAAACTTTGATTTAGGTTTTTTTTAAAAAAAATAAAATTAAAGGCCTAATAATATAACTAAATTAAATTTAAAAAATAAATAGAGTAATTTATTTAACTACTTTAGTGAATAAAGTTGTTAAATGTTAAAGCATACTCTATTCAAAACAATACAGTGATTGATTAAATAAATAAATTATTAAATAAAGTATATGTTTATTTAATAATTAATAAATAGATTAAAGTTATTAACTAAGTACATAAAAATTTGTCTCCAAAGAAGTGGCTCATTGGTAAAGCCAAGCCTCACCCTCGGTGAGCGCTAGAGTTCGATCCCTCTCCTCGCCTCCTTCTGGCGTGGATATCGAGAAAAAAAAACTGATTACATAAAAAATTTGAGATAAAATGTAAAATGAACTAGTATACTTTTTGGGGCCGTTGTAAACTATTTTAAAAATACCTTTCTATCTAACGTATTTAATAGGGTTAATTAAAATTTAGGGCCTGAACTCCATAGGGTGTTCCCCAAGCGGGGTCTTAAATATATTTTTTAGCGAATCAGGGCTAGGAGTGCAATTTTTTGACCAATTTAGGGATTTTTGATGGAATTCGTTAGAAATCTTGTTAAATCACCATGTGTCGTGCACGTGACCGACGGATTGGTTAGTTTGAAGTTGACATTAACTATTAAGAGGTTTAAATAAATTTCTATCTATAAAGGGTTGAAAACTAAATTTATTATTTAAATATTAATTAATGAAAGTTTAAAATAAATAACGTAATTATCATTTAAAAAAATATAATTATCATTAAATAAATGAAAAATCGAAATATTATGAAACTTTAAAATAAATAACGTAATTATCATTTTAAAAAAATAATTCTCATTAAATTAATGGAAAATGGAAATATTATAAATTTATTAATGATAAATTCAGAAATTAAATATTATTTTAATGTACTTTTAAAATTTAAATTTGAAATAAGTTGCTTCAAAAAAGTACACTAAAAAATAAAGAAAAGTATAAATAAACTATCTTACATTAAAAATTTAAAAAATAATAATAAATAAAACCACCCCATTTGTTCAGATTCATTCACACCACCCCATTCCCCCTTCATCTTCTCAACCACTCAATACCGCCTAACACCCATTTCCCCAAACCATCAACTGGAAGCGCCGCCACCGATCTCCACCGCCCCAAAAAAATTCTTCTCCACTCCTCTTGAGTCTATCCACTCCGTCATTTCTTTCCTCCAATCGAAAGGCATCCACCAAAACGACCTCATAAGAATCTTCGGCATGTGCCCTCAAATCCTCACCTTTTTCGATATCAAATCCGACATCAACCCAATTTACAACTTCCTTGCCCACGATCTCAAAATCCCAGATCAAAATCTCTGTCGGGTCATCAAAAATGCCCCAGATTGCTAGTTTCCTGCGTTAAAGATCAGCTCAAACCCACTTTGTTTTATCTCCAGCACCTCGGGTTCGACAATTCGGAAGTATTGGCGTATCAGGATCCAATTTTGCTTGTCTCCAGCGTCGAGAAAAATCTGACTCCTAAAGAGGATTGCGTGTGAATTTCGGGTTTTCGAAAAGGGATGCAGTGGAAATGGTATTGAAGTGTCCTTCCCCATTTACTTTCAGCATTGAGAAGAATTTTCTGCACAAATTCGAGTATTTTTCCAAGGCGATGGGTGGGAAATTAGAGGAGTTTACGAATTTTCTGCCCAAATTTGAGAAGGTGGTGGTGGCTTTGGGTTTAAGTGGGTGGTGGAGATAAGTGGTGGTCGGTGGTATGTGGCAAAGAAGCAGGGGTTGGCTTGAGGGAAGGCTTTTAATCTGGGAGAGATTTTGAAAATGGGGATGGGGATGGGATTGGGGTTGGGGTTGGGTGTAATATTTGAGGAAGTTTTTTTTTTTCCATTTTGCCCCTCATCTCCTAAATCTTATATTTAGCCCCTCAAGAGTTAATATAATCTTTACACTAACCAGTTTGTCGATCACGTGCCGGGCACATGAGAACTTAACAGGAATTCTAACTAATTCCGTCAAAAAGCCCTAAAATGATGAAAAAAACCGTATTGAGCCCTGATTCGCCAAAAAATATATTTAAGGCCCCACTTAGGGAACACCCTATGGAGTTCAGCCCTAAATTGTAATTAACCCTATTTAATATTAACAGCTATCTTTTGAGTTATTTTGGACAAATAAAAAAGGGTTAATTGCAATTTAGACCCTGAAGTACCATACCACCCTTCCAAGCGAACCCCGATGTGTTATTTTTGTCAAATCGGGTCTTGATGTTTTTAAAACTCGCCAGTTAAGGCATTTTTGACGGATTTCGTTAAAAAGTCAGTTATGTAGCATGTGCCATGCACGTGACTAACGGAATTGGGTGACTTTGAATTGATATTAGCTATTAAGGGGTTAAGTGAAAATTTTGAAACTTAAAGGATTAAAAAGTATTAATATATAAACAATAAAGAAATGTATAATTTTATTCTTTTCCAAAAAATACTCCCTCTGTCCCTAAATGAGTGTCCATTTTCGAGAAATCTTTGTCCCAAAATGAGTGTCTTTTTTTAACACAACTTTGTACCTAAATATTTTTTTTCAAAATTTTTTTCACCGATCTCTTTATACTTGCAAAACTAAATGTTTGGAAATGAGATTACGAGATTATATATGAATCTTTGCCATCAATTTGTACAAGTTGAGATTTTCAGATGTCCCTTAAAATGAAATTTGGACACTCATTTAGGGACAGATGAGATTTTTTTTTTTAATTATTTAAAATCAGTTCATTTCAAAAAAAAAAATCTTAATTGGATATAATTGGCTGGTAAAAAAATATTAAGCTATAATTAGTTAAATAAAATCTAGTCACTTAAATTGTTCATTCCAAACCCAACCCCCATCTTCTTCTTTTTTTCATCAAAAAGATCTCAATTAAAATATAGTACTGTCCAAGAACATTCATCTTGAATCAAAATTTACTCAATTTTACACATAATCCAATCAAAAACCCAGATCAAATCACTTTATTAACATCAATTTTGCAATGATCAAATTCCTTCAACAAATCAATTGTTTCGAATTAAATTGATAAATATTGAACTCAGATCTCTTTACATCACTGGGAAAAATAGATCTGGGAAAATAGACCAGGGAAACAGAAGAGCAAAAGAAACGCAAAAAAAATGTTGGACGAAGAGTGAGACTAGGGGTGTCAAAATGGGTGTTTTGGGTTTACCCATTAAAGTTAAAAATCCATTGGATATCCGGATATTTTAACTTTAATGGATACACCCAAAAGACCCATTTTGCCACCCCTAAGTGAGACGAAGAAACCAAATCCCAGGGAACACTTTAGCCGGAGCTAATGGTTGGACGTTCGAATCTGGGTTTCAAGTTCAGGCACGGGTTTGAATTACGAATTGGGATTTTCAAGATTTGGTTCGAGTTGGGTAATTTTGAAGAAAGATAACTTTCCAGCAGAGATGGATGGTTGAAGGTTCGAATCTGGGGTTTCAAGTTGAAGGAAGGATAGGGTTCGATCGGAGAAGGAAAAGATGGGGGATTTCATAAGGGTCGTAGAGGTAGGAGACTAGATCTGGTGGTGGCCGGAGATGTGGGGTTGTTCGCACCGGCGATTCCATTGTCCTTCTCGGAGGGCAACAATGGCGGTCTCGTTGTTGATGGGTTTTCAGTTCTGGGGTTTGGTGTTGTCGAAGAAATAGCAGCCACATTGTTCAATTAACCGATTGTCGGAGGGAGTGGAAGGGTTAATTTTCCGGCGAGAGAGTGAGAGAGGAGAGAGAGAGAATGTGTGTGTGCGTGTGTGTGTGCGCGAGTCTGTGACGGAGGAGGAAGAAGGTGAGATATAGTTTTTTTTTTCATCCCTTGTTTTTTAAAAATGTCATTTATAACCCTCTCAAACTTAATTGCAATTCAAAGTCACCCAATTCCGTTAGTCACGTGCATAGCACATGCTACATAACTGGCTTTCTAACGAAATCCGTCAAAAATGCCTTAACTGGCGAGTTTTAAAAACATCAAGACCCGATTTGATAAAAATAACACATCGGGGTTCGCTTAGAAGGGTGGTTTGGTACTTCAGGGTCTAAATTGCAATTAACCCATAAAAAAATAGCGGACAAATGGATTCGCGAGGCAAACGAATTATTAAGCCCACGAATATGGGCCCGTTCCGTACTAGAATGTGTCGTCCAGCTCATTCCATTATACCACGGGCTGGGGAGGCTGGCCTTGTCTGCTGACGCACGCGCTACGGAGTTGTGTTTAGTTTTAGAATAATACTAGGGAACAAAAAAGTCACAAAATCTTGATCATAGAATTCTAGGTGTAACGATTTATTGATGTTTTTAATTAGAGTGTGGCGGATCCATTATTATCGATATAACCAATAAAATATCGCCATCTCATTTTGTGAGCAAGATTTTGTAACTTTATTTTGTGACCCTAACATTGCTCTTACTTTTACGCCTTTTTTTTTTGAAAGAATAATACTAAGGTCACAAAATCTTGCTAACAAAATTATAGATGTAATTTTTGTATTGGTGTTTTTAATTAGAGTGTGGCCGGGTCCATCATCGATGCAACCAATAAAATATTGTCACCTCATATTGTGTGCAAGATTTTGTAACCTTATTTTATGCCTCTAGCAGCATCGGTCGTTTGAAAAACTGAAGAAGAGGTTAATTTTCTTAAACCAAACCTACCTTGGATCCTTGGGCCTGACTCAGGTCACTGGTCCATAGCATGACCAGGCTTTGAATGTGATTATGGTTATACAAATAAAGGCCTTCAGCTACTTAGGTTTACCTGAATCGGACCCTTTTGTAGAAGAAATAAATTTTACTAGAGTTAGCCTTTCAAAATTGTTTTTGGTTTTGCAATACTTTCTGGGTCTCCTTTTGTTTTGTCATACTCCCTCCGTCTCAAAATGATCTTCGCATTGACTATTCAAACTTTTTAAGGACATGAACACTTGTTTCACTAGCCATGTTCTGTCTATACACTTTTAAGCCTAAATTATAGAAATGAGAAGAACTTTTTGGGACAATGAGAAATGACTAATGAGAATATCATTTTGGGACGGAGGGAGTATTTAATTTGATAGTAAAAATAACTGAATTTTAATCAAATATTAATGTCAAACTAATATTCTTAACAAAATTTTATAAACTTTTGTAATGAATTACTTAGTAATTTATCAATAACAATTTTTTTAATATCACTAGAGTGATTAAATTGATGATAATGTTTGATCAAAGTTTATAATGTATTGACCATCAAAAATCAAATAATAATCAAATATGGTGAAAAGAATTATGAGTGGGAGAAATTCGATGAAAAAATAGGACACATGGGGGGGAGAGAGAGAGAGAAAAAAAAAACTAGTGGGAATTAAGAGAGGGGGAGTCCGGAAGATAATTGTAATCTATTTTTATTTTATTTTTTATTTTTCTATTTTTATTTTATTTTTTATTTTTTGAAACAGATTGTAATCTAATTTTTGACTAGAAATATAATACGATTATTTTTTTAAAACCTACTTCTAGTGAATAAGAAATTAATTCTTAAAGTGTGCAATTTGATAGTGTAATTTAACGACTTAAATGGAATATACAAATGACATTTGGGTTCTAAGGAACACCCAAATTAAGTGAAGGATTGTTAAGTCAATAGATTTAATATGTTTTGTAAATATATTTTCAATTTTAAGTCCTAATATCTAACTTCGTTAATCATTCATTGCTGTTTGTTTAGAAAGATAGTGAAATGACATGTGTATTCGTCAGATTTTACTAAACGACAGGACTTTTCGTTAAAAAAAAAATTAAGGATTAATTTCGCAAAAGTCGCTGAAGCAAAATACAAAATTTAATAAGGACCTTGGATTTTTTATTTTTTTTTAAAAAAAATCCACAAGTTGAAATTTTATTGCTTTAAAGCCCTTCGAGACACAACTATCAAAAGTTTATTGGACTCCGAGACAAAACTATCATTATTATTTTGGACTTCATACATGAGTATCAGAGTGTCTGATAGACGTTGCTAAAGATCCAGACTTCTTCGTCTTAAAATCACTCGACTCGTTACTTTCACTAGGACTAAGGGAACTCCTAGACATGACTAAACCTTTGGATTTTGAAGTTCTCCACTTCGTTTTTCCCACGGATGAAAATCAAGAAAGGAAAAGAGAAAAAAGAGAAATTACCTCTATTTGACAGTCGATGAGAGAGAGAGAGAGACAAAGAAAGGGCAAAGGGTTAAAAGGAGAGTCTCGGTTATTAAACCCTAACCACCTACTAACCTAGAAATACTCAAGTATTCATGATCACTTAGTAGGGTGTAAATGGTTCGGTTTGTTTCGGTCTCGGCCGTTTTAGAGACCAAACCACTAGTCATCGGTTTGGAAAAATTCCAAACCGAACCACGAAAAATTTCAAACCGAACCAAACCAAACCGCCATGGTTTGGTTCGGTTTGGTTCAGACCGCGGTTCAGTAATGTGGTCCAGACTGCGGTTTAGACCGTGGTCTAGAATATGGTTTAGATCGTGGTTTAAACAACCATTCACACCGAGGTTCGTATCACGATTCAAATTATGGTTTACACTTTGTTTAAATGAGAAAATTTGAAAGAATGAAAATATCAAACGAATAAAAAAGGCGAAGGAATTGAATACACTGTTGACAGACAAAATTATAATACCTCGCAAGTGCACGAGCTATCGTTATAGCAATATGCAAACACAAGGGTCGATCCACAAGGACTTGGATTAATTCAGAGTTATTTAACTATATAAACATAATAAAAATAACTAATGACAAATAAAAAGATAGGTGATCAACATGAGCAAGCATATAAATGATATGAATAGCAAAATTAAAAAATATATCTGTCTTTAATTCAAATATCATTGGTACATCTTTTCACTTTTCACCCTATTCACTTGATCACGAGATTTATTTCAATCTCTATTTCTTCTTTCAGATTAGTTACTAGCAGTGGCACACTCACTAGAAACCCTAATCAATAATCAAATCTAACTGGCACAGTCTAGATCCAAAAATTAATTACTTTAGTGATTTAAGAAACTAAGATCAAAAACGCTTTCAACAATTATTTCATATAGATAATCGTTTAATTTTACCCACTTCACAATTTACCATGGCACATGCATAAATCGTAAAGATGCTACTTATGAATTTCTACACTGGCACAGTCATAGAAAATTCTAGCATAAATCAATTGACAAGGATAAACAGGTTGATCAAGTCTATAAACTCTAGCAATCAATTTAGAATAAGCACAAGTAAAATTATGAATAGAATTAAAAGATGAAAAGAAAAATACCTCAATTAAATAAAAAGATAAAAGTTACCTCCAACCTTGCAACCCTTACAAATATTTACTAGCTATATTGTTTGATAAAAAAAATTAAAAGAAAACTAATCTAGTATTTATAGGAAGAAAACTAATCTAAATCTAAAAGGAAAAAAGAATTGTAAAAGAAAAAGGAAACTAATAAAAAAATCCTAAACTAAATAAAATAATCAAAAGATATCATAATGAATTAGGAAACTAAATTCCTTCTTCAACTTGGAGTTGTTTTGGGCTGTAATCCGAAATTCCTAAAAGGACCCTCATAATTTGATAGTTTCCATTTTGGTCATCAGGATTTCAAAAATTCCAGAACAGTCCCTGAACTTTCAGAAATTGCAGTTTGATCCCTAGATTTCAGCAGATTTTTCACAGCAGCCCCTGGCTTTCATAAAATTACTCCTTTAACCTCTTTTTCTCCGTTTTCTTGTAACTTAAGCACATAATCACCCTACATAACAAAGACACAAAAATACACAAATCAAATAACAAAAGCTTGAGAACAAAGCAATAATTAAGCTTAAAAGTATCTAATTAAATGAGTAAAAACTCACTCATCAAATACCCCCAAACTTAATCATTTACTTGTCCTCAAGTAAAAATAAAATAAAATAAAATAAAATAAAAATAACACTAAACTAAACTACCAAACAATAAATCTATTTAAAAACGATAATAAAGGAAAGCATTTTTATTTAATTTTTTATGTTCTTGTCAAGTCATTATCATCGCCCATAAAAGTCTCATAAATCAAATATATATACTAAAGAAGAAAATCAAAGAATATCATGCAAGTCTAAAATATGCAACTCAATCAATAAAATATCACCGTGATTCTCCGTGTGTGTGTGTGCAATGCAATAACTAGATCACCGTCAAACCCGGAATACATTATAAAGTCAAGAATACACTCATTCTCTAATAGATATGATATATGGAGTTGAAAATTCAATGGAACATGAAGTGTGAAGATCAAGAACCAAATAGCTTGCTTTTCATGACTATCCGGGGATTACAATCAACCAAAGATCGGTTAGGACTTTATTAGCTTGTAATGTTAGGCTCGGTTAAGGGCTACAAACGAAAGGTAAAGAATTCAAATTCAAGATAAAATAACCAAAGAGTCTTCAAATAATAACACAATTTTGTACAACTCATGGGCCTCTTTCGTTTCACCAATGCATTAACCCCCAAACTTGAAATTTTGCATATAATACTTTGACTTTTGGGTTGAATGCATTCCTTTTTCTACCTCCCCTTTTCGTTCAATACTTGCACATAAGTGAGGGCTCTTTGAGCCTTTTTTTTTTCTCTCACTTTTTATTTTATTTTTTCTTTTCTCATTCATTCTTTTTTCGTGAGGGCGCTTTTTTTTTGTTTATTAAGCCTTTTTTTTTCTCACTTTTCTTTCCAAAGTTACCTCATAGGGGTTCTCAAACTTTCAATCACTTTCGCCCATCCCAAGTATTCTCATGCTTACACTTCGTCTTTTCATTCTCTAATTATACTCTCTTGATGGGTAAGGAAAAGTGTATAGGCTAAGGGGTGAGTGAATGTGGGTTCAAGAAACGATGTCGAATGGGGGTCGTTGTGTGCTTTTGCACACTCCATTATTTTACTTTAGGCTCAAATGAGGTAACTATGGATAATTTTATAAGGGTGGTTTAAGGCTTAATGTATGACTAACAAAGAATGCCTACGTCATCCCTCCGGTCAATCATAATCCCAAAAATTTGGCCTCGAAAGTCAATCAAGCAAGTTCTAAAGTTTCCGAGAATGTAGTGAATAAGTCAACTAAACAATGGTCATCTAAGCTTACCGGTGATCAAAGCAATTAACATAAAGTGCTCATAGTGTGGAGAAATCAAAGATCAATCATATCAATCAAGTCACACATCCGGACAAGTATAGCATTAAATAGAGGTGGCAAAAAAAAACCGGAAACCGGCTAACCGCCGGTTTTTAACCGGTTAACCGGAAACCGGTATAACCGTGAACCATCGGTTAGCCGGTCCGGTTAAGGTTTGAGATTTTCAAAACCGGTAAACCGCCGGTTAACTGACGGTTTATAACCGTTAATAAAACCGCCGGTTAAACCGGAAATTTAAACCGGCGGTTAAACCGCCCCAACGGCTACTTTTGCCTTTTTGCACCAAGCCCCCCCCCCCCACTTCCCCATGTCTGACCACTGTCCAAAAACGGCTAGTTTTCAAACTAGCCGTTAGTTGACTTAACTGGGCGGCCAAAAATGAAAAAAAAAATTGTCAAACATTGCAAACATATAAATACCCCCCTCCTAGCATTTTAGTACCACACCTTCTCTCTACTCTTTCTCTCTCTACTAATTCCAAAGTCTCTCACAATCTCTCATATTTCCAGTTAGTTTGCAGAATTTCAATCAGTTTTGTAACGATTTCCAGTTAGTTTTCTAACGAAATCACATTTGCAATATTTTCCGAAAATCCCAGTCAATTTTTTATATGTTTCCAGTTAGTTTCAAAACATTATCCAGTTAGTTTTTCGAATTCCAGTTAGTTTGTTTACAGTTTCAGTTAGTTTTTGGACAGTTTCTGTTACTTTTTTAACAAAATCTGTGTTTCTCACCAGTTTCAGACAGTTTTTTTTAGTGATTTGTAGTCAGTTTCAAAACATTTTCCAGTTACTTTTTCGAATCCAGTTAGTTTTTTTTACAGTTTTAGTCAGTTTTTTTACAGTTCCAGTTAGTTTTTTTAACAAAATCTGTGTTTTTCATCATTTTCAGTCAGTTTTTAAGCGATTTTCAGTTGGTTTTTTTTTTTTTTTAAGAAATGGCCTCATCTCGAAGGAGCGGCAAGGAAAAAATTGGTTCTTCCTCACATAACCCAGAATTTGTTTCACCTCATGTGGAAAGTGAGGGAATGTTGAAGAAAATGTTGGTCAAAGTGGTAGTAGGAGCGGCCAAGGCCGAGCTCGGGGCGTGGGAAGAGGTGGTCGGGGGCAACGTCAACCACGAGAATCCAAATCCGACACTTTTACTATCCATTTCCGAAAAGAACAAGTTGACCCCGACGACTTTGTAAATTTTCGAGCGGTGTGCAACTATCGTCCCAAATTTTACCCGTTCACAAAAGGTGGAGGGCATGGAACATTGAACGCCCACACCAATAGAAAACATCCCGAGAAAGTTGGGATTGAGAGTGATCAAGCTCAATTACAATTTTCTCAACCTAACACCCAAGGTACGTCTTCGGTCTTATTTAAGTTTAATAATGTCGTTTATAGGAAAGAATTGTGCAAATTTGTGTGTTAAAGGGCTTGCTTTTAACTTTGCGGATGATTAATTTTATGAACGGTTTATTAGACTTTCTTTAAATCCGGCCGCCTCCAAAGTACCACGTACGACTCTCGTACGCGATATTAAAAAGTGGTTTTGGATTATAAACATTTTTTAATTGATGTTTTATCAAAATTACAACAAAGAGTTTCAATTTGTGACGATGGTTGGAGTGATCATTGGCAAAGAAATAGTTATTTGGGTGTTACATGCCATTGGATCGATAATTCGTGGACTTTACAAAAAAGATTACTTGCATATGAAAGTTTTGAACCACCTCATTCCGCGGAAAATATTTGTAGAAAGTTGCATGCCATTTTGGCAAAATATGGCCTTTTGCAAAAAATATTTTCTATTCCATTCGACAACGCTAGTGCTAATACCGCTAGTATACCGGAATTGATGCTCATTTGTCAACCGTCACTTGGGGGTAAGTATTTTCATATTAGATGTTTATGTCATATCATAAATTTATGTGTTAAAGATGGCTTGGATGCTTTAGAGCAATATGTTAAACCCATTAGAGATGTTCTCTTTTTTATTGCAAAAAAAAAAAAAAAAATTACAAGAAAATGGATCAAATATTTACTAAATAAGGGTCTTCCCGAAAAATATTTTTCTATGGATGTTCCGACTAGGTGGAATTCTACCTATAAAATGTTAATTGATGGTTTTGAGTATAAAGAGCATCTCATGGATTTTTTTATTACTATGGGCTATGATATTCCTCTATTTTCTTATCAATGGAACGCTTGCACTAATTTATGTCAATTATTAAAGATTTTCAATACCGCTACTTTGGCTTTGTCGGGAGTTTATTATCCAACTTCCGTTTTGGTACTTGATCAATGTGTTGCAATAGTTAGAAGTTTTAAAAATTTACAAAAATGCAACATTTTATGTCAAAGCATTGCTTCCATGAGGGAAAAATGGCTCAAATATTTTGATAGCATTCCGTCTTTATTTTTGCTTGCAAAGATGTTGGATCCCTGTGTTAAATTGAAAGATCTAGTTCGCATAATAACGTTTTATTATGCAAATTTATACCCCGATGGGGGCGGATTCTACGAAAACCCGGCGGTGGTTGTTGAAAATTCAAAACAAGATTTGGTGACTCTTTATAATGAGTATAGTGCAATTCATGGAAATGTTCCTCAATATGGCTCAAGTCTTAAAGATGAAGATATTGGTGTTGATACACAATATGAGGAGGATGAGGATCCATATGGTTTTGTTAATGATATTTATTTTTCAAAACGTCCTAGAATGTCTTCTTCTTCTTCTTCTACCTCTAGCATTCCGTACGAGTTGGAAGCATATTTCTCTACTAGACATGAAGTTGTACAAAACACTTCAAATTCAATTAGTTTTGATATTTTGAGGTGGTGGTCACAAAGGCAAGAAACTTATCCCATACTCTCTTTAATTGCAAAAGAAGTCTTAGCTTCTCCCGCTTCAACCGTGGCGGTCGAATCGGCATTTAGTGTGGGAGGAAATGTTTTGGATGCAAGACGTTCCCAACTAACTTGTGAAAATTTGGAAAATCAACTCTTACTTGGTGATTGGGTTAGAGCGGAAAAGAGGGAGCAAGATATGCCTTATGAAGAGGATTTAGCTTTAACCGATCCACAATACCAATACGACTTGGAAGACTCTACGGGAAGTTCGGAAGGGGACGGAATTTAGATAGTTTTTATTTTAATTTTTAGAATAGGTTTATTTTTATTTCATTGTAATAGTTTAGTTGAGGTAAGGCTCCATTTTTTTCCTCCCTTAAATTATAAAAGGGCAAGGATTGGTTGTCCCCCTCATTGTAATTTTAAATTTAATTAATAAAATTTAAGGGTACCGTCCCTTTTTTTACTTAAAAAATTGTGTTATTTAGAATTTCAGTCATTTTTTGACAGTTTCAGTTAGTTTTTTAACAGTTTCGGTTAGATTCTTGACTGTTTCTGTTAGTTTTTTAAAAAGGTAACGAGTTTTAAAAAAAACAGTTAAAAAAATGTTAAATAAACTGTTAAAAAATGAATTGTGTTTTTGTTTTTTATTTTTTTTTAAAAAAATGGTAAACTGTTTGTTTATAAAAAAAAAAAAAAAAAAAAGTAACCGGTTAAACCGGTTAACCGGCAAACCGTAACCGGAGACCGCGGTTACCCGGTTAGGTTCCGGTTAGAACAAACCAAAAACCGTAACCGCCGGTTAAAACCGGAAAACGGCGGTTTTAACCGTTTGGCCACCTCTAGCATTAAAGAACTCAACTTAAGCATGCATAAATCATTTGTACTATCATGGACAAAAGCCAAGTCACACAACAAGACTTGAACAAAAACTTTTTTTTCTTTTCTTTTTTTTGCAATAAACAAAAATTTTGACCGCGCATAGCTGCCTACGTTCCCCTTAGGACTATAAGGGGCTCAGGTCACCGTAGTTCGAACCCGACAAAGAAAATAAGTAAACATTTTTTTTTAAGACTGACAATGCACCCCACCCCAAACTTAAACAAAACAATGTCCACATTGTGAACACTAAGTAAGACGGGCAAGAACACAAAATATGGGTGATTATGAATTCTCCAAAATATATCAGATGACCCCAACAATTCGAAAAAAATGCAATGCCCATATATAACATTCGCAGTATCCACCCAAACTTTCTCACAACAATAGCAAATCTATCTATCATGAGTAAAGTAGTTTAGTCTAATCAAATTAGAATGAGAATGACAAAAAAAATCATAGCAGGTTACCTCAATTTGATCACCACATTGCAGTTTGATTCATAGGCCAGGATTTTAAGTATGACGGAGTGGATGAATTGAGAAGCGTTTTCGGAGTTGGCCAGAGATTCATGCAAGAATTAGTGCTAGTCCGATGGCCGGAGTTCTGGTATGGAGCCGCCGAGATAAAGGTCCAATCGACGGTGGGGTGGCAAGTGCGTAAGATAGGAAGAGATGTGAGGCCAACCAGTTTATAGGGGCGAGGGCTTGAATTTCAATTCGGGACGGAATTTTTAGGTCGAACAGGGGATTTCAGATTAGGTGCGGCGGCGGAGGGATGGCAGTTGTCGGCTATTTATGGTGAATCGGAGGTGGAGGTGGTTCGGCAATTGAAGCTGGATAATGACCGACGACGGGAGAGAATTTGAGCTAGGGCTTTCTGCGTCTAAATTGAGGAATTGGACACACCCTTATTCATTTTTATTTTTATTTTTTATTTTTTTCTTGGATACTGACTCTCCCTCGTGCCCTCTGTTAGTTCAGGTGTGCGCTTTATGCGAGCACTTGATTCCTCTCACTTCTTTTTGCTTTCAGTTTGGTCCATCCGCTCCTCCATATTGTTCACCCTGCAATAAGAAAAAAAACTACCCACAAATATCTATTGATAAAAAAAAAAAAAACTAAAAATTAAGAATAAAATAAATTGTAAGGTTTACAAAAATTGGAGGCACTTTAAAACTAACTAAAAAAACAAAAATCTTTTTGGAGGGTGACACTATTTACACTCCTCTATAAACCCACAAACTCAAAGAGACTCTTTCGAGTGACACAAAACACTAACTAAGATAGATAATTAAATAACTAGAATTAAAGCGCAAGTCCCCAGCAACGTCGCCAAAATTTGATAGACAAAATTATAATACCTCACAAGTGCACGATCTATCGTTATAGCAATATGCAAACACAAGGGTCGATCCACAAGGACTTGGATTAATTCAGAGTTATTTAACTATATAAACATAATAAAAATAACTAATGACAAATAAAAAGATAGGTGATCAACATGAGCAAGCATATAAATGATAGGAATAGCAAAATTAAAAAATATCTATGTCTTTAATTCAAATATCATTGGTACATCTTTTTACTTTTCACCCTATTCACTTGATCACGAGATTTATTTCAAGGGCAAATTGCAATTTAGTTACTGAGTTTGTCGTCAAGTTCAATTAGTTACCCAGTTTGTGTTTCGGTCAATTTAGTTATCGAATATGTCTTTTTGTTACAATCAGTGTAAAATTGTTAGCCCATTAGAAAACTAATGAAAATGGATGAAAAATGTAACAAAGTTCTTTCAAAATTGCAATGATCAACCCTAAAGTTTAAATTATTCCATTACACCCCAAACTAACGAATGTTAAAAGCTATCTTCTTTCTCAAACCCGGTCATCACCACCACCCAAATCCGGCCACTACCATAACCACCTATCTTCTTTCCGCGGCGATCCTTCCCTGCACACCATATTTTCCGGCAATTGCCCATATTTTCCGGCGAAAAAAAATCAAAAAATCGGACCAGAAAAAATACGATTCCTGCTTCATTAACCGTTGGATCGTCTTCAGACTTCTGGGAATGTTCGCATCACCTAGGCGCACCTTTTCACCGTTGGGATCTGCCAAAAAATCACCGGAGCGGGAGATAAGTCCGCCGGAAAAAATCTGGCGAAATCTCCCAAAAATCGCCTTTCTCTCGCTCCGGCGGACTTATCTCCCTCTCCGGTGATTTTTTGTAGATCCCAACGGTGAAAAGTGCGACTAGGTGATGCGAACATTCCCAGAAGTTTGAAGACGATCCAACGGTTAACGAAGCAGGAATCGTATTTTTCTGGTCCGAATTTTTGCTTTTTTTCGCCGGAAAATATGGTGTGCAGGGGAAGGATCGCCGCTGGAAAGAAGATAGGTGGTTATGGTAGTGGCCGGATTTGGGTGGTGGTGATGACCGGGTTTTGAGATAGAAGATAGCTTTTAACATTCGTTAGTTTGGGGGTGTAATGGAATAATTTAAACTTTAGGGTTGATCATTGCAATTTGAAAGAACTTTGTTACATTTTTCATCCATTTTCATTAGTTTTCTAATGGGTAACAAATTTTACACTGATTGTAACAAAAAGACATATTCGATAACTAAATTGACCGAAACACAAACTAGGTAACTAATTGAAACTTGACGACAAACTCAGGTAACCAAATTGCAATTTGCCCTTATTTCAATCCCTGTTTCTTCTTTCAGATTAGTTACTAGCAGTGGCACACTCAATAGAAATCCTAATCAATATTCAAATCTAACTGGCACAGTTTAGATCCAAAAATTATTTGCTTTAGTGATTTAAAAAACTAAGATCAAAAACGCTTTCTACAATTATTTCATATAGATAATCGTTTAATTTTACCCACTTCACAATTTACCATGACACATGCAAAATCGTAAAGATGCTACTTATGAATTTCTACACTGGCACAGTCATAGAAAATTCTAGCATAAATCAATTGACAAGGATAAACAAGTTGATCAAGTCTATAAACTCTAGCAATCAATTTAGAATAAGCACAAGTAAAATTATGAATAGAATTAAAAGATGTAAAGAAAAATACCTCAATTAAATAAAAAGATAAAAGTTACCTCCAACCTTGCAACCCTTACAAATATTTACTAGCTACATTGTTTGATAAAAAAATTAAAAGAAAACTAATCTAGTATTTATAGGAAGAAAACTAACCTAAATCTAAAAGGAAAAAGAATTGTAAAAGAAAAAGGAAACAAATAAAAAAAATCATAAACTAAATAAAATAATCCAAAGATATCATAATGAATTAGGAAACTAAATTCCTTCTTCAACTTGGAGTTGTTTTGGGCTGTAATCCGAAATCCTAAAAGGTCCCTCATAATTTGATAGTTTCCATTTTGTTCCTCAGGATTTCAGAAATTCTAGAACAGTCCCTGAACTTTCAGAAATTGCAGTTTGATCCCTAGATTTCAGCAGATTTTTCACAGCAGCCCCTGGCCTTCATAAAATTGCTCCTTTAACCTCTTTTCTCGTTTTCTTGTAAATTAAGCACATAATCACCCTACACAACAAAGACACAAAAATACACAAATCAAATAATAAAAGCTTGAGAACAAAGCAATAATTAAGCTTAAAAGTATCTAATTAAATGAGTAAAAACCCACTCATCAACTGTGCCTCAATGAATATAACATTCGATGAAATGAATATTGAATAAGATGCAAAACGAGAGTTAAGAATGATGTAATGTAATGTAAATTATTTTAATAATTTAAAGGTGAATGTTACTTAACATAAAAATATATGACTAATATATGTGGTCTGTCGGTTTGGTCTGGTGGTTCGGTCTGATGGTTCGGTCTGGCGGTTTGGTTTGGTTCGGTCTGGTTTGGTCTGGAGGGGTCAGACCACAAACCAAACCGAACCACGCGGTTTACCAATTTTTGAGACCGAACCGAACTACTTGTGCTTAAAAACAGAACCAAACCGTATGGTTTAGTGCGGTTTGGTCCCAAACCGCGATTTGGACCGAACTACACCCCTATCACCTAGGAATTCTATTTAGCCTCACACGTCTAATCAAGTGCCAGCCAACCGTCAGATGCAAAGTTTTTTGAAATTAGAAACTTACCTTTTTATCTTCCTTAAAGGATAAGTTTGGGGGCAATTGTTATGGGTAAAATTTCAAACGTCGACATCTTACTCACACGTCAACATGCATACATCTTGGACTCTTGGTCCCTGATAAATATTACGGGTAAGTTAATTATTAAGTATTTACTTATCTATGTGTAAGTTATTTATGCAGGACAAAAAAACGTGCACAAATGTCTTTGTTGGGTATGCTTATCTCTTAGCCCTCCTAATTATGTTAGAATTGATTGATACCATCACCTAAGTATATTTTATGGACTTTAGGACCCTATGTAAGAAGTTTTATAACTTCAATTTTTAGCCTAGTCCATTTTATAGTATAGGCTTAGAATATAGGACTTGGAGTGAAAAGGAATGAAGATCTAAGCAAGTCAGTGGTCACTGCGCAGGACTTCTCTGTGCAGGACACCACTGCGCAGGTCTCTCCTGCGCAGCATTATATCTTGCTCAGTTTTCAATGCATTCAGATCACCTAACTTGGAAAGCGCTTAGAAGATGCACACTTATTAAAATGCTGAGGTGTGCAGAATCGACAAAGCAAGCACACTCAGTAGATCCAACGGTGGAGACGCGCTCAAGAGAAATATTTCAAATGAAGACAGCTTTCATCCTTCTAGAAGAAGCTTTTGAATTTGGTCTTCATGCTCAGTCTCCAACGGCTCTAAATACCTGCGCACCATTCATATTGTGCCAGGTCATCAACTTTGATCAGAGCCCAAACGGCTATAAAGGACACCTACGCACCAATCATAATGTGCCAGCTCATCGTCCTTGCTCAGAGCACCAACACCTAGTTTTAAGCTCTCTGCTATAAATAGCCTGCTCATCTTCATTTCCAAGTTGCTAGAGTTTGTGCTTTCATAAGTATCACTGAAGTTCTGAAGATTGCTGCTTACTATTCCCAGATTCAAGATCAACCTTCAAACCTTCATACCTTCAAACTCCTGCCCAGATCCTAAGCCTTAAATCACCAGAATTCTTCGTGCTCTTCATCTCATAGATTCATAGAGCCAGAATTTCTGAACACACACACTCCTCTTGAAGCTTCGATCATTTAGATCTTACTTCTTGAGATACACCGGTTTAGTCTAGGATTTGCTCTTCATAGATCATAGATCTTTGAGATAGTTTGTTTTTCATTGTTGTATCTTGTAACTCTCTCATATAATAAGATCTCCTTTATAAAATCCAAGACTAACCATCTTGGTAGAGGACTTAGATCTTTCATTGATCGAACTCTCCAAATAGCTTGTTCTTTATTCTCGCTGTTTATTTCCTGCTTAATCATTTCTGAATAACTGCTTTGTTTGATCTTATCAGATTGCTGCTATTGCTGCTGTGTTAGTTATTGCTTATTGCCTTAGAACATTTTATCCAACTCTTTAAGCCAAAACTTAGCGCGTGCGTTTTTATCCTTGCGCAACTTTTTACTGCGCAGGTGCTGCTTAAACTTCCGCTGTTTATTTCACACTCTCACTGCGCGCTATACTTAGTTTATTTGAGAACTGTGCGCATAAGCATTGATTTGCAAAAGGGTTTGAAAATAATTTTAAAACGCTATTCACCCCCCCCCCCTCTCTAGCATTTTTCATACCCTTGTTGCCCCTTTGGGACCAACAGACTCACCTCAACGGATTGAAGAGACCAAGTCAAACCAAAGTTTGTTGATAAGAAGATAACATCCTGAGATTTTAGGGATTTAGTTAGCTTTGATTTTCTTATCTTTTTCTTTTATTTAAATGGCTATGCACGGAACACAACACACACATTCACTCGGTAGTCTTCTTTGTAATCTCTCCATAGCTCAGAACTTGTAAACACAATCTATCATGAATACAACCGTTGAAGGCATGTGCTCATAATAACCTCCCGAGGTTTATCCCTAAGAAATTATTTTCTAAAATGATTTTCCTCGTTACATGATTGTGTTATATTCACCATTTTCATAATCCAATTATTTATACTTCATTGCACCCTCCTAAACTCGATTCAAACACTTTCTTTTTCTCTCTTTAAACTTTATGCTTTTTCACCAAAACACTATCAAATATGTAACTCGCTAAATATCTCTCTCACATAAATTACTTCACACAATAAAATAATTAATACAATGCAACAAATATCAAAGCAAGAGTAAAAATAAAATTTATATTATTTTCACTCAAAAGTGATAATTTTTTCAGATTGAAAATTGTTCAAAAGCGACAGTATTTATTTAGTATAAATGATTATCTTTTCATTAATTTATCAATTATGAATATGTTTGGATACCACATGTCCGAAATTGATTATGAAAGATAAATTTCAAAAATATCTCTTACTTTATACAGTACATATGAATATAGTAAATGCATATATATAAGGAAGATTATCAATGTAAAATATTATACGAAAATAACTTTTAAGAATCACTTTTAACAAAAGTTGGGTCATAGTTGTTTATGTCAAAACGCAATTTTCTGCGTTTTGATAGCTTAATTTTAGAATCAGTTTTGACATCCAATCGTCAAAAAAAAATGATTTTTGATATCTGAAAGTGATCATAAGCTTAAAAAAAGCACTTCCAAACTCACCTTTATTTTGGAGTAAAGGGAGTGCTAATAAAGAGTATTACTGGTTAAGCACTTAAGCTCCAAGAAGATGGTAGGTTGCGAGTTGGTTTTGGGGGAAATTAGTTCCTCCATAAGTTATAAAAAGTCATGTTTTTTAACCCTTAGTTTCTCCCAAAAATTTCTCGTAGGTTGCTTTCCAAGTAGCATATTCCCCTTTTACAGACGGAACCCATTCCCACCGGCCTTAACTTCCGCCATTCTTTTCGGGTGAGGTTGCCTTTCAAAACGGCCCTATCTATCTTTAGTACATTGTTTATGTTCCATCATTTCCTATCAGAATTTAAGTTTCAAGTTGTTGTTTTTTTTTTTTTTTTTTTTTTTTTTTGAGCAATTAAGTTAGAAGTATTTTCGCAGTCTTTGTCAAAGAAGTACCGTATTTTTTTATTTTTTTTTTTTGAACAATAATATGTCATCGTTTATAAATTCTTATGGAATCTATTAAAGTCTAATTTTGTCAAAGAAGTACCTTATTTTTTATTTTTATTTTTTGAACAATAATATGTCATCGTTTACAAATTCATATTAAATCTATTAAAGTCTTATCTAAAGCTGCACAGCCAACCGCTATGGGGTTAAGGAACTATGGGTTCTTCACAAATTAATTCTCCCAAAGGAGAATCGAACCTAGGACCTCCCCTTCAGGGAAAGCTCTTACTCACCCAATAAAAACAATTGCGAGATTTTCACTGTTGTTTAATCCATTAACTTGGCGTCCCAAATTCAAAGACATTAACCCAACAAAAACAATTCTAAGTCAAGAGAAGACATACGTTTTTCTTTATTAATAATTTACAACTTTGAAGATAAATACAGTACTCCCTCTGTCTCAGACTAAGGTTCTTAGTTTGACTTTACACAGAGATTAAGAAAAAGTAAATATTATGAGTATGAAAAGAAAAGTAGGAGAAAGTAGGAGAGGGAAAGTGGGTAGAAAGTTTTTATTGTGAAAATGACAAGTGGTCTCATAGTCCATTTTAGGTAATAAAGCAACTAAGAACCTTAGTTCGGGACAAACCAAAAAGGAAAGTAAGAACCTTAGTCTGGGACGGAGGGAGTAGTCCCTCCGGACACAAATATAAGCAAAAAAGTTGAGTTTTTTTTGGACCTAAATATAAGCAAAAAGTTGGGTTTCAATACAAAACTCATTAAATGTAATTGTATTCAATACTCTTTTACCAAAAATACCCCTAATTAATTATTCATTTTCAAATACAAGTGTACATTTATTACACATTTAATATGAGGATATATAAGTAATTTTAATATATTTTTATTATAAAATCAAGACTATGAACTAAATTTAACTACTTTTTTAATAAGTGTGATTTTAGTTACTTTTGCTTATATTTGTGACCTAGGGAGTATACTAGACTACAGAGGAATTTAAATGCTTCCCACAACAAATAATCAAATTAATATGCTCCCACCAATTATTAATATAAATGTTGTTTCTGTTAAAAATCGTACTCCCTCTGTCCCAGAAAGATAGTCTCATTTTGACTATTTATAGTCAACAAAAATGAAGTTTGATAAAACATTAGTGTCGATCTAATCATTCTAGTGAAATTCTAAAAGTTGTAATTGATTAATCATTAAGTAATTTATCAATAACACATTTTAGAATTTTATTGTGATGATTAGATTGACACCAATGTTTGATCAAAGTTCATTTTTGTTGACCATAAAAAATCAAATAAGACAATATTTCTGGGACATAGGGAGTATTATTTTTAGAGGTGGTCTCCTGTACATCCGTTGTACGGCGTACAACGGAGCCGCCCAGCCAAGCCGCCCAGCCGAGCCGAGCCGAGCCGATATTTTATTTTATTTTATTTATTTATTTTTTTTTTTTTGCCACCCCAACTTTTTTTCCTTCAACAAAAGTAACACTTAGTATAATGAAATGTAACACTTTTGTTTTTCAAATGTAACACTTTTTTTCTTTCAAAAATGTACCACAAATTTGATGCAATAGATTAAAGATAACATAAAGATTGACAATTACATTAATGTAAACACTTTTTATAAAAGAATGTAACACTTTTTCCTCAAATGTAACACTTTTTTTTTTTCTAATGTAACACTTTTTTCTCCCCCAAATTAACATAGGATTGACAACTAAACTAATGTTACATTTTATAAAAAAATGATGTAACATTTTTTTTTCTCAATTTTAACAGTTTATATTCTTAATGTAACATTATATATGAAATGTAACAATTTTTATTGAGAAAGTAACAATTGAAATGCAAACCAATTTTTTTTTTTTTTTTTTTTGTAAAATTGATGTTACATTTGATAGTAGAAAAGTGTTACTTTTTGAAGATGAAAGTGTTACTTTTATCAGAACAGAGTGTTACATTTCAGCTGGCAAGCACCTCAAACTTTTTATGTGTAAAAAAATGTTTAAAAAAAAAAATCAAACCATATCATGAGGTATGTAGTTTTACTCGTCTCGTCGAGACGAACACAACGTATTTTTATTTTATTTTTCTGAGTTATAAATCTCAAGATATAGCATTTTAAAGTTTTTGGTTTTTTTTTTTTAAAAAAAGGACACTTGTCAAGATGGGAATGGAGGATGTCTGGCGGTTCGGGTCGGACCGGACGGGTGACCCGCGGGCACGCCCGCCGCACACTGCGTACACCCGCCGCAAACAAGAATTCGCCTTATTTTTATTGGACAGATTGGCAAGACTGCTATTTGAGTGATGTCACACCAAAAAGTGTTCACATCCAATTTTTCGTAAGTAGTTGGTAAATATGTTCTGTATTCACTTCAAATTCAAAGTAGCATAATATTTACCCTGTCATGGTCAATCCATCATAATTCACTATAAGCATTGATCAATCGAGGCCAGATCTCCTGTGCCCCTCCGTATGCCTCTCTCTGTGCCCCTCTAATCTAGACCGTTTATTTGATATTGTAAACGGTCCAGATTAGAAGGACACGGAAGGGGCACATGGAGAGGCACAGGAGATCTGCTCTCTGATCAATCACCTTTCGTTAGATTAAGGTAACTGAATCTTCGAGTCAAACTAATGTCAGTTGACTTCACCGTAAAACTTATAAGGTAACTGAATCTTCGAGTCAAACTAATGTCAGTTGACTTCACCGTAAAACTTATAACTTACTTTCACACCAGAGTGTCTTCGCGGAGACCTCCTTTTACTTATATTAGTCTATTTCATATTGAATTGATTAACTGGATTATGTTTACTGTCAGGGCCGGCCCAAGGTGGGCGGGTGGGGCGCCCGCCCAGGGCCCCTTGCCGAGGGAGGGGCCCAAAAATTTTATAGCATGTATATATATATATATATATATATATATATATATATATGTGTGTGTGTGTGTGTGTGTGTGTGTGTGTGTGTGTGTGTGTGTGTGTGTGTGTATTTATATGTATATATATATATATATATATCTTTATTATGAGGAAAAAAAATTATCACTATTCTTTTTAAAGAAATAAAAGAAAATCAGCTGACATATTTTATTAGTTCGTTTTTAAGCAAAAGAGGCCCCAAAACAAAAAAAATACACAAAAAATGCCTATTTTATTTGAGAAAAAAAATCAACCAAGGACAACTACATATATAACTTTTGGGGCCTTCATATTCCCTCATTCATATTATATTTGAGCCCTAATACTTTTGGGGCCTTCATATTCCCTTATTTTAATAACTCATAGAAAATTATTTTTTTCTTGTGACAAATTTAAGTAGAAATGAAAACATCTTTGTAGACATAGATATGTATAATCTTCTTTGGAGTAATTTTTTTAATCCTCATATTCTTATTATATTATTTTATTTTTGGTGAACATAATGTAATCTTATCTTTTGCTAGAGTTTTTAACACTCTTTTATATATTTATTTAATATGTTCTTTTGCAAATTTTGGGACGTTATATGTATATTTTTTTCATCATGTTTTTGTTGTACATATTTTTTTCCTTTTATAATTTACTAGGTTTTATATATTTTCTTACTATTTTTTATGATTTATAGGTTTGATTATAACCTTTAATTTATATGTTATTATGTTAACTTCAATCATTTGATCTTACAATTATTTTATATTTAAATACAAATTCAAAGTACAAGTTAACTCAAAAAAATATTCTGCTAGTAAAAAACAGGAGTTTTGAAGGAGAGAATTTTTTTTTTATAAAAGACCGTTCATTTGTTTCAAAAAGAAAAGGGCCCTTCATTGGATCTCGCCCAGGACCCCAAAAAAGTTAGGAGCGGCCCTGTTTACTGCTGGACTAGCTAGGACTGACACATTGTTTCTAGCCTCATTATCAAAAGAGTAATTTTATACTCCCTCCGGTGCGATTTAAGATTCTTAGTTTGTCTTAACACGCTTATTAAAAAGCTAATGAGAAACCAATGAGAATGGGTCACCAAAAGTATGGAGTTAAAGGATATAATTGTCCAAAACACTATTAATAAAACAAGTATATTAAGTAAGTAATGACTTTTTTGTAATTAAATAAATTTATGAAACAAAATAATCAAAACACTATCTATACTTTGCCAATAAATAAATTTTATGAGGACAAATTTACTTACTTCTACCACATGCTTTGGAAGTTTGATCTCCTCCTAGAACACCTAGAAATCTCTTAACGTGACAACTGGAAAGTCCGATCTTATGCATTTGAATGTAAACAGTAATGAATTTTGAATTTAATCTCAAAATAATATAACTTTTAATTTCCAAGTCAAATCTTAGGTGACGGTGTTCCTTCCATCACAAGTTATTCAATACTCCCTCCCTCATCTCATTTATATTGGCACTTTTGATTTATTTATTTTTTCAGTCAACACAAATAAACGTTGACCAAATATAAATATCAATTTAGTTATGATAATGAAATTTTAAAAATTGATATTGATAAATCACTTAATATTTATCAATAACAATTTTTAAAATTTTACTAGAATGATTAAATTGATATTAATGTTTGGTTAAATTTCATTCTGTGTTGACTTACAAAAATCAAAAGTGGCTAATATAAATGAAACTGAGGGAGGTGTACAACAAACACAAAACCCATTAACCACGAACCTACAGATATGGTTCCGAGGAATAGAGAATTCAGTTGCAACGGTTACCGGCTTTTAGCTCATCAAAACGGCTACGTATTTTCTTTTCTTTCTTCTACTTTAAGATTAGATCTTATCGCATGCCTTTTGTTTTGTCGGCCGCAATTTTCAAATTTTCTAACATCCTCAAATTATTTCACTTCTTCACTTTATACATTTTTCTTCCTATAATTAAGAAACACCAAACCTTTGTCTTTATTATTATTGACAAAGTCTCAAATACACCCGGTGTACAGTCATGCGACGGTAGGGATGGCAATTTGACCGAACCCGATCCGTATCCGGGAGAATCCGCACCGCAACGGGGCAGGTTTGGTAAGCACTTTTCAAAACCCGGCGGGTCACGGGTCGGATACGGTTGCACACTAAAACCCGCGGGACCCCGCCCTGCCCCGTATACTAATATATGTATTTAATTACTATAATGTCCCTAACCCATTTCAATTATTACCTCAAAACCCCCCCCTATGCGCACACTACTACGCGTTAGTTTACAGGGACTTCTCTCTATTTTATTATTTCCTAGAGTTACAGAAGTTGAGAAGCGGCGCGAGACATCAACGGCATCACGACGGACGATTCACGGCTGACGCCTCGCGCTTCCACTCCGCCGATTCCGGTCTTACTCCGGCGAGGCATCACTGTTACGGGTCAGAACAGTAAGTAAATCCCTCTCTCTCTCCTATGTTGATTTGTGAATTTATAGGGTTAAAAATTCACTAATGTTCAATTCGGTTGTTTAGTTTTGAGCTATATATTTATTTATGATGCTTAATTTCGGTTCTTCTTCACTGATTATTGATGTTTTAGACTGATTATTGATTTTTTGGGCTGATGTTCATAGAGGGGCGGGGCGGCAGCTGGTTTGGCAGTTGGCGGGGCGGGGCGGGGCGGGTTCGATACAAGGGGGCTTGGTTGAGGGGCGGGTTTGGTAATGAGCAAACCCGCTCCGTATCCACCCCGTTGCCATCCCTATGCGACGGGATGCTCTATGGGCCGACCCGGCCGACCTGCCCCACCCGACTCGTCCGCCAGCACTCATCCATTCCCAGCGCGACACGTGGCACGATGTGAGCCACTCGCTGGTTCACCCAACCGCGCTTCCACGTGTCCCCTTTTTTTTAAAAAAAAAACCCTCATTAACTTTAAAATACTATATCTTGAGATTTATAACTCAGAAAAAAAATTTAAAAATACCGCTATGTTCGTCTCGACGAGACGAATAAAACTACATAGGTCATGATATGGTTTGATTTTTTTTAAAGAAATTTTTTTTACACACAAAAATTTGAGTTGCTTGTCAGCTGAGATGTAACACTCTGTTCTAATAAAAGTAACAGTTTAATATTCAAAAAGTACACTTTTACAGTCAAATGTAACAGCAATTTTACAAAAACAAAATTGGGTTTGCATTTCAATTGTTACTTTCTCAATAAAAAATTGTTACATTTCAGATATAATGTTACATTTAAGAATATAAACTGTTACAATTGAGGGAAAAAAATGTTACATTCATTTTTTTATAAATGTAACATTAGTTTAGTTTGTCAATCTTATGTTAATTTTCGGAGAAAAAAAGTGTTACATTTGAAAAAATGTGTGTTACATTCCTTTATAAAAAGTGTTACATTAGTTTAGTTGTCAATCTTTATGTTATCTTTATCTATAGCAGCAAAATTGTGGTGCATTTTTTTTAAAAAGTGTTACATTTGAATAAAAAAAAGTGTTACATTTCGTTATAATAAGTGTTACTTTTGCTGGAGGAAAAAAAGTTGGGGTGGCAAAAAAAAAAAAAAAAAAAAAAATCTCGGCAAAAAGTGTTACATTTCGTTATAATAAAATGGCTCGGCTCGGCGCCGTCGCACGCCGTGCGACGGTTGTACAAGAGACTGTCTCTATTATTATTATTATTATTATTATTATTATTATTATTATTATTATTGCATTTTTTTATATATATGCCTTATATTGAATGAGATAATTGTAATTTAGTAATCCAAAGATTAATTTTTTTTTTAAGATAAAATAAACTTATTGATAGTTTGTAATGAAAAAAGAGAATAACTTGAAGGATGAAGTTGACACTGAATTTTTAAATGTACTCGTTAGGTTTTTTATCCTCATCCATCCATTTTGTTCAAAAAAAAAAAAAAAAAAAAAAGGAAATGACAATTTAGGGTTCAAAGTTTGGGGGTGTGTGCCAATAGGGGTCTGATGTATCACTTTTGTCAATTTAGGGTCAAAATTGAAAAAGTTGTGCAGGTTAGGGTTTTTTAACGATTTTGTTAACGCAATCCAGTTAAGTCACACATGCTTTGCACATGGACTTAACTGAAGTTTGTTTTGATTGTTTGCATGGGGATATCATCATTTCAGACGAAGAAAATTAATAAAGAAAACTTTTGAAATATTAAATTTTACTTTCTTATATTAAATTAACTAATAATTAAGACATCATTTACCAAAAATAATTTTTTCATTTAGAACCACTATAAGAAAAAGTATAATTTTTAAAAATAAAAAAGTGTAAAAAAAATATATTCCGAAAACTACCACTTTATTCTTTTTTTAGAAAGAAGAAAGTGGGGATCTGGACATTTTTTTTTTTGGTGGTGGTGGTTAGTATTGTTCTATTATTAATATTAGTATCAAATTATTTTATTATTTTCATAAAATTATTTTCCCCTGTTTATAACTTCATTTTTTGCGGTTCCAAAAAAAACCACTTTAATTTTTTATTTACTTATTTTTTATTTATTAGTATTTTTTGAATTAATTAAAACTATTCGAAAATATAATAGCAATAGTAAATAAAAATTTAGGGTCCATTGTATAAGGGGTGTGTGGAATGACACAAAGCCCCAGGCGAACATCCAAAACAAACTCTAGTTAAGTTCTTCTGTTACTTAACTGGATTTTCTTTGCAACTTAGTCCAAAAACCCTTAATTGATTAACTTTGTTAACTTTGGACCCTAAATTGACAAAATTGATACATCAGACCACTATTGGCACACACACCCTAAATTGTCATTCCCCCTAAAAAATCAATATTTTAGTGATTTGGTAGGGAAATAATAAAATAAAATTAAAAAAAAAAACAATAGGAAATATTTTATAATTTGGGGAGGGAGAAGATTAATCATTAAAGTGAAATGAAAATGTTTTGCGTTTCAAAATATGATTGGTGAAATGGTAAGACGTGCATAAATGAATGGTTCTTAATCGGAGCTGGTCCCGCACTTTCCAGTAAAATCCGGCAAAAGCTAGGTGCGATTGAGCCGGCTGCCATCATTACATGACCATGTTGGGTACATTCATACACCTACCATTTTTTTTTAATTTTTTATCATCAAAATAAATATTTATATTTTTTCATTGATTATATTTTTTTATACAGTTTATTTTTAAAAAAAATGCGTGCACTCCCCTACCTGGTGTGATTATGGGATTAACCCCAAAATTAGTATAATTAAATTAATTTAAAATTATTATTTAAAATTAAGTCAAATAACAACAACAAAAAAATGTGATTATCATTTGATACGTTTTTTTTTTTATGAAGTAAATAAATACCATTTAAATGAAATACTCTATCCGTCCCAGTTTAAGGTTTTTCACTTTCCTTTTTGGTTTGTCCCATTTTAAGGTTCTTAGTTGCTTTATTCCATAAATGGAAAAGAATGAATAGTGCTTTGTAGAATCTTGCCATCAAAAAGTTCTTTTAATTACAAAAAAACCACTACTTACGTAACTTACTTTCACCCACTTGCTTTATGAATAGTGTTTTAGACAATTATATCCTTCACTCTCTACTTTTGGTTGACTCATTACTATTGTTTCTGTCTTGGTTTCTTAATAGGTGTGCATAGTTGTAACGTCCCGAGTTCTTAGGTTTGATATGAACCATAGAATTCGACACGTCCATACTACTAATATCTGGATATAAACCAAAAACTAATACAACTATACACCCCTAATAACCAAGGAAATACGTTACTATAGATGGTTCAAACACTTCACCACTATTCTAACTTTACATTCTCACTAACAAATCTTAACTTTTAACTGCTCGGCACAGAAGCCGGCAAACAAAAGATGACAAGATAATATATACATATACACAACTGTACCCCAAAAATTCTGAGTTCAACTCACTCAGATTTAACCGTCGTCCTCACAATTAATGAGTAACATTTAACCTACCCAAAAGTGGTTTCCCCCGAAAAGAACTTGCTACAACGATCCTCACCTCGTGCTATCACTAGCCTTCTTGGAATCTACGGAAAACAAAGAAACAAGAAACGGGGTGAGATAAAATCTCAGTAAGTTACTACTATAGCTAGATGATATGCATTCATATGATAATGCAGCATCGAAGGATCACATATAGCAATGCATCAAGTAGCAAGTCATATGAGTAGCTAATCCTACCCATTATGCAACACGTATAACTGAGTACACATTACAAAGGATATTTATTTCCTCCTTATTACTCCATACCCATTCATAACCAGAACTTTCAAACTGATGCTTCCGTTGATGTAGGCCTTCATACTGAACGAGCTTCAGAATATCAATGGAGACCCGTTACCCAGTATCTCAAACCAAGAATAAAAAGAGCTATTCAATCATTGTGCATAATGCTTCAATAATTGGGAAAGCTAGACCCCTACCGTGATTAAGAGTAGGAGCAAACGGTCACAGATGCATAGATTCACGGTTATTACTTAGCCCCAGCACTCATAAAAAACATGAACCTATACACCCCCGAAACAACAAGTAAAACCAGCTGGACTTTCAAGAAAATGTACAAGTAGTGTTTACTTGACAAGAAAATTAGAAAACAAGAACTAATTCCAAAAGTAGTGGACTAGCTCAATACATTCACAAGTCAGGTACACAGTCAATTCACACACATGTCAACACATTTTCACAACACGGTAGTGAACTTCTGAGTATGCCTCTTTGAGCACACACTCAGAGTTCCCACACAGTCTTCACCTGCAACAGTTTGTTGATATAATATAATACTCATCAAAAGATATAGCAAACCAAATCCCATCACAAAGGTATCCCAAACCAATCCCAACTCCTACACCTCCTAGACTCGATTTCAACTAATCATACTTTATTGAAATTTCGAAACACTCTACATATATAACTCAACTAAATAAATCATCCCATCATGTAGTACTCTAAAAGATCTTTACAACGGTAGCTTACACGCCCAAAACGGAGTCCGGATGAGAAAATTATGAACTCCGGAAGATTTGGATAAAATACAACACATGGGAAGGGGTGCGCGCGCCTCTCGCCATATGATGCGCGCGCCTGGCCAAAGGATGCGCACGCCTCCATTAAAAAGGATGCGCGTGCCTCAAGTCAATAGAAGGTATGGTTTTTGGACAAGAAAGGGATGCGCACGCCTCCAAGAAAATGATGCGCGCGCCTTCAGAATTACAGAAACTAAAGTTTTTGGGTGCCAAGGGGGATGCGCACGCCTCCTAAAATGGGATGCGCGCGCCTCCCTAGTCGAACTGGACATTTGCAACTGGGTTTCTTCCATTTCTTACCCAAACACATCATCACCAAAACTACTACTTCCCTAGTTTCTCATGGAGTACCAAAATGACTTCTATGCTCATACTAAGCTTATTCTACAACATCTCAACAATTCAAACCCAAACACAACTCAACTCAACTCAAACTCCACTTCTACATAGCAGTCCAAACAAATTTACCAAAAATCCAAGATTTGAACATTACTTCATAATTTCAACACAAATTCATCACAAGAACACCACAAGTAGCATAGATCAAGAATTTTAACAAGAAAGGGGAAGTATTAACTTACCTCTTCAAAAATCAACCTTGATGAAATTTTCAAGAAAAATACGAGCACAACCTAGTCAACTCTCTGATCAAGTATATGTAATTAGTTTCTAGAGTAGAGAAGTAATTGAAGAAGAAATAAAAAGAAGATCAAAACCCTTACCTAGCCCTTGAATTCGTAGGAGGAGGAGAAATTTGAGAGAGAATTGGGTAAAGGTGATTTTGACCAAGAAGAGGGAGAAGTTAGGCTAGTTAATCTCCTATTCCCTTTTCTTACATTTTGGTCATCTAAGTTTCATTCTTAGCATATAGACCCTAAACTAACTCTAACAATTAATCACATAGTTTCAATTAGAACAAGGAGGTCCTAAACTTTCACATTTAGTTAAATAATTAACTAAAACAAAATAACACATAATAATAAAAATGCAAGAATTAAATTAAAATTGGGACGGGCGTTACATCCTCCCCTCTTTAAAAAAATTCGACCGCGAATTTTACTTACCAACATTATCGAATAGCCATGGGTGTTTTTCTCGCATCTCTTGCTCGCTCTCCCACGTAGCTTCCTCAATCTCATGATTCCTCCATAACACTTTCACAAGTGGAATCCGCTTGGTACGCAAGACTTGTTCCTTCCAATCAAGAATCTCCAATGGTAATTCCTTTTCCATTGGCTCATACTCAAGTACATGTGATTCATCCGCTAAATACTTACGAAGTGTAGAGTATGGAATACATTATGTACCCCGGATAATGATGGCGGTAGTGCAAGTCTATAGGCTAGTTTCCCAATCGTCTCAAGGATTTCAAATGGTCCGATATACCGAGGAGTCAACTTTCCTTTCTTCCCAAATCGTTTCACACCTTTCTGTGGCGATACCTTCAAGAACACAAAATCACCCACTTGGAATTCAAGATCCCTTCTTCTATTACCAGCATAACTCTTTTGACGACTTTGAGCTGTCTTCAATCTATCTCGAATCAATTTCACACTTTCCACAGATTGTTGAACCATTTTGGGTCCCAAAAGCTTTGCTTCCCCGACTTCATCCCAACATATTGGTGATCTACATTTTCGACCATACAATGCTTCGTAGGGGGCCATTTCAATGCTAGACTGATAGCTGTTATTATAGGCAAATTCAACTAACGGTAAATACACATCCCAACTACCTTTGAAGTCAACCGCACATGCTCGTAACATATCCTCAAGAATCCGTACCAACCTTTCTGATTGCCCATCTGACTGTGGTTGAAATGCTGTGCTAAAATTCACCTTCGTACCCATTGCACCTTGAAGAGCTTGCCAAAATCGGGATGTAAAACGAGGATCTCTATCGGATACTGTTGGGTATGCTTATTATAAACCAATCCTATTACTAGATTTGATTGATCCCATAACCTAATTTTATATTTTGTGGACTTTAGGATATATTGTAAGAAGTGTTAAAACTTCATTCTTAGAATAGTCCACCTTGATAGTATAGGCTTTAGATTGATAGGCTGAAAATTTTCTAAGTCTGGAAAAATGAGGTAGGTCCATTGCCTACCGCATGTAACCTACCGCATAACCAAGGTGCCGCATTCTCTATGCTTGCCGCAGATAACCTTGCCGCATGGTTTCATCCTACCCCGTGAATCTCTACCGCATGGAACCATGGTTGAAGAAACTCAAGATGGTTCAAACTTAACCATGGTCACACTTGTGTCTTTACCTTGGTTAGTTTTGAACGTTGCAAATTCAAATTTCAAATTTGAATAAAACTGTCATCATAGTACAGTTGGACCACCATGACTCTGCAACAAAAGGACAACTCAGACTGAGCTCCAATTAGATTTCAACAGCTCATTGTCCTTCAACTTGGACCCCAAGTATTCTAACGGCTAGTTTCTCCATCAAGGCTATAAATAGACCTTGAATTCTTCATTGAAAATAAGCTGAGATTCTAAGAGAGAAATTACTGTTGAAATTCTTGGTGATTGAAGATCATACTCAAGATTTCCAGAATCCTTTGAATCTTCAAGCACTCAACCTTCAAGTCTTCAACAAATCTCCAGCAACCTTCAAGATCAAATCTCAAGCCTCTCAACACAAGATTCATTAGGCTCTAAAATCATATAGATTTCAAAGAGCTCTTGATTCTTACACACACTCACCCCGATTGATCAATCACATAGATTGAATCATTAGGGATACACTGGTCTAAGTCTAGGATTGTTCTTCATAGAAAATAGGAGTTAATTCAGTTCTTCATCTTTGTAATCTGTACTCAAGAGAATTAATATATCCTCCATTCAAAATCCAAGACTGACCATCTTGGTAAAGGACGTAGATCTTTTAACAGATCGAACCTTTCCAAATCATTGTGTCATTTACTTACTGCACTTTACCTTTCTGCAAATTTACTTATTGTTCATCTTGTTCATATTGCTCTTCACTTGTTCATATTAATTTTGTTTGTCTTTTAGTGTTTGATCTTTCAGATTTAAGAACAAGTGTGAATTGTGTTTGTTTGTCTACCTCATTGCCTAAGTTAAAATCTGACTAACTTATCATTTGCAAAAATCTCCAAGACACAAATTTTCAATCTTCAACCTACCTCACCTTAACCTACCGCACTACTACCTACCGCATATACATCTACCGCACTACCTACCGCAAAAACAAACCTACCGCATTGAACTTGTCAAAACCAACTCTTAACTTGTTTCAACGAAAACTTCCGCTGTGCATTTTATACTTGACCGTGTGGTTTTATCTACCGCAAAACTCAAGTGTAAGCATAAAGGTTGAATTTTGAAAAAGGGTTGAAATTTTAAATAGGCTATTCACCCCCCCTCTAGCCTCTTTTCATACCCTTGTTGTGTCTCTGGGACCAACAAGTGGTATCAGAGCAAACACCTTTATAAACTTCTGTTTTTCAAGCTTAACAGCTTGGGTGCCGATTCAAAATGGCAAGTCAGAAAACTATGGCAACGGTTAACTTCACTCACGTTCCAGCGTTCGACGAAGATAATTTTGACGTATGGAAGCACGCATTCTAACTCAGTTCTACTCCATGGACGAGCAACTTGGTGATTGTCTTACCATTGGACCATACTTCCCAATGAAAGCTAATCCGGATCCAGAAACCATGTGCAAATCCGACTATCAAGAAACCAAAAGCTGAATGGACCGATGAAGAGAAAAGACTGGTTGGAATGGATGTGAAAGCAAAAAGTATACTTCTAAGTACCTTGAGTACGTCACAGCGTCGACAGATCATGGAATGTTCTACTGCAAAAGAACTTTGGGATGCAATTGAAGATTACATCGAAGGAGATCAAGCTTGCAAGGAAAGCAAAAAGTTTGCAATTCAAAGAAGATTCAACAACTTTGCTAAGATCCCCGGTGAATCACTTAGAGCCACTTACGATCGTTATTGTGAGATCGTGAGTACTTACACAGCACTCGGAAAGAAGCTTACCAAGAAAGAAATTAATGTTAATTTTCTTGCCGCTCTTGGTTCGCAATATCTACACAAAGGAAACACTCTTGAAGATACCAAGCTACTAGATGACATGTCTCTCAGAAGCCTCTATGCCAACCTCAGGTCTTTGATATCAAGCTTAACAACATTGCTGAAATGGAAGGAAAAACAAAGAGCTTATCGTGGTTGCTCAAAAGGAAGAAGTGATCGAGGAAGAAGATCCAAAAATCTCCACATCAGACTTACTTGATATGGATGATGATGATTTTGCTATGTTCGTGAAAAGATTCCAAAAGTTCAGAAAGACAGCAAGACCCGGATCAACAAGCAAAGCTCCAACAAGGTTTTCAAGGAGCAGCCCTTCAAAGAAGAAAGAGAACTTCAACTTCTCCAAGAAGAAAGAGGATCTCATTTGTTTTAATTGCAGGAAACCCGGTCATTCGCATCAGAATGTCCAATTCCCAAGTATGAATATATGAAGAAGAAAAGTAACTTTACTCCAAGGTATTCAAAGCAAAAGGAATGATGGCTGAAGAAGACTCTACCTCAAAAGAATTAGCTACTTGGATAGAGTCAGACTCTGATGAAAGCGATGAGGATTCTGAAGAAGGTCACATTTGTTGGTCGTTCAGTCCGATGATGAGGATGATAATAAAATTCGTCGCTCACCAAATGCCAAACCTAACGGATAAGTTATACGGCCGATGAACTTGCTGAAAAAGGATTCCTAACTCCGGTTCAAAGAATGGTGATCTTCTATTTTCAAGATGTGATGTTAGTGCAGCAAAGAAGGCTCTACTAAACCCCAAAGTGAAGGAAGTTCTGTCTACCACACCTCAAGTCAAGTTTGACATTTCCCCCGATGAACAAGAAAAGATGTTTGCAAAAGCTGAACAGGTAATTAGTAAGTTTTCTGGCATGAAGGAAGCTTTAGCACTTTCAACTGAAGAAATTTCCCAGCTCAAGACGGAGAAATCTCTACTAAGATCTGAACTCACCCTCCTTAAGGATCAGATCAAGAGCATGACTCCTCTTACTGATCGAAACCGTTTCTTAGAAGAACAAAATGCTATATTTAAAGTTAAAAACGATGAATTGGTTGCTGAGATAAATGACTTGAAAAGATCACTAATGAGTGGACCAATTCTCGTGTCACTATGGAACAAATCTTAGAATCCCAAAAGCCTAGTGGTGATAAGGAAGGCTTAGGATTTCAAACTAATGACAACTTAAATGTGCATCTTGTTGTGAAAGAGATGAGAAATTTACCCCGCAAACTTTGGAAGGGTCAAAGGCTAAACATCATGTTTCAAAGGGTGTAGGACAAGAACCAAAGAAGAAACTAGAGTTCAACTATGTCTACCCTAAGAAACAAACTGGCAAGGCAAAGATGAAAGGTATTGCCATGGATGAACCTACCGCAGAGGCTTCCTCTAGCAAGGTAGATGGCGCTCCCTACCGCATCCTGCCGCGAGGTCAATCGACCGCACCAAGGAAGATGGAGACCGCAAGGAAACCATCGACCGCAAGTGGCGGCAAGGCAGCAAAGTTCAAAAGGATGAATTTTGTTAAGGAGACCTCATCCATACCTGTAAATGATGTTGTGCTCAAGACTTCAACGAAGTTTGTTAAAACTCAGTTGGGTGGCTTCCACCATTGTTCCGTGTGTGATGGTTATGGTCATAAGGCTGCTGAATGTCTTTTGAGATTCACACCCAATCCCAGAAAGAGTAATCCTCCTTCTGTGAGGCAGGTGTGGGTCGTCAAAAGTTGCTAACCCTTTGGACCCAAAAGAATAAAAAGGGGACCTTGTTCTTAAATGTTTATTTTATAGGTTCTCTGCTTAATGGCTGGACTCTCCAAGGATAGATCAAGTCTATGGTATCTCGATAGTGGCTGTTCAAGGCACATGACCGGAGATATCAACTTATTGGAAGATGTCCGTGAAGAAAAAGGGCCATCAGTAACCTTCGGAGATAATAACAAAGGAAAGACTGTAGAATATGGAGTCATTCGTAAAGGAAAAATCACCATCCAAGAAGTCTCTCTAGTTATTGGACTACACACAATCTACTCTCAATATCTCAGTTCTGCGACAAAGGATTGCAATGCCACTTCACTTCAAATTTCTGTCTCATCAAAGATGGCATATCCGGCGTCACTTTGCTCAAAGGGATTCGTAAGAAAAATGTTTATGTTGTTGATTTTAATTCATCTTGCATTTCTTCTAATCTCTGTTTTGTAGCAAAGAATGTTAGTGAAAATAGTTGGCTGTGGCATAAAAGACTAAGTCACTTAAACTTCAAGTATCTCTCCAAGATTGGTAGAGAAAATCTAGTTCGTGGTCTACCCAAAGTAGCTGATCACCACGATGAGAAGTGCACAGCATGTCAACTAGGCAAACAACCAAAAGCATCTTTCTCCAGCAAGACGACACCTTCAACTTCTAGATGTTTGCAACTACTTCATATGGACCTGTTTGGACCTGTTTCTACCGCAAGTATTGGAGGAAATAGATATTCCTTAGTTGTGGTAGATGACTACTCAAGATATACGTGGGTCGAGATGATGAGCTCCAAAGATGACTGTTATGACATTTTGACCGCACTCTTTAGACAGCTCCAAACACAAAAAAGAAGATGACATCGTTAGTGTTCGATCCGACAACGGTACAGAATTCAAGAGCAACAGTGTTGCTCAATACTGTGATGATCATGGTATTGACCACAACTTCTCTGCTGCTGGAGTTCCACAATAAAATGTGTAGTGGAAAGAAAGAATAGAACGTGATAGAGGCCGGAAAGACAATGATTGCTGAAGCAAAG